>JADMNL010000034.1:20322500-20897500 GCA_016271365.2 Neoceratodus forsteri | reverse complement strand
AACTTTCAGGTGGGCTGTTGTGCTGGGATAACGGCCCCGTTGAAAGTACTTCTTTGTCATTCAGGAGCCAACATTCTTTCTACGCATTTTATAATAATAGGTTTTGAACCTGGGACACCCTGACCTGTAAAAAAACAAACAAGGCACTGGGTCAGAACACCACCAACAATAATAGCGCAGTCAGGTACTGCATGGAAAAAATAGCGCTGACTTTGTTTTTTTTTGGGGGGGTTCAGCCTCCCACACCACTCAGACTGAAGGATTCTCACTCTGGGAGGGGTGGATGGATCACGGAGAAAGTTAAAATTTGTGGAGCTGTGAAATACTGTTTCCAACACCTGACATAAAAAATATTTAGTCCTGATTGCACAAAAAGTTGGAGATCAGGATTAGAACCCCGGTCTCCAATGCCGCTGGCCGAGCTGCCCTGTAGCGTGGAAGGCTGGTGCATTGAACAGTTTGGCCAGTGGCATTGGAGACCAGGGTTCTAATCCTGGTCTCCAACTTTTTGTGCATTCGGGACTTAGTATTTTTTATGTGGGGTGTTGGAAACAGTATTCCACAGCCCTATGGATCCTGGTGCCCTTGTGTCCTATAAGCAGCATGGACAATGACCAGCTTACTGAAAGTGCTGCAAATCCCCTCTCGCTGTCCGTGTTAGCACTACAGGGACTAGCGCTCTCTTGACTGGTGCTGTTCCTGTAGCACTATTCTAACAAGGTACCAAAAAAAACAAGACTTCTACCCATTGAGTCAGCAACAATACTAATGGAAACCATAAGTGAACTGTATGTCCATTTAGTCAGCCTTACTTACGTGCTGTAAAACATCCATGTCACCCACAGTGTGGAATAAATACTGTAATATAAACCCTGTTTATGGGAACACTGTCAACTCCCCTAGGCCTCAAATTGTCTCTAGTTAAAAAAATATATATATATATATATATACACTATGATTGACCACCATATGTAAAGAGTGCTGATGTAGCTGAAAGTTCAATTTTGGTTCCTTTTTTCAAGTGAAAAAGAAATTGGCCACCACATGGGCGTTTCCACACAAAAAAACATTTTTGCTTACAGTTCTTGATGAACTCCCATTGCATCTTTCCTGAACTTGGCAACATCCCCCCCAACATAGTCTAGTATTCATGATGCAGTGGGAGGAGAGGACACTATTGCATCATGACTGGCTGCAATGTTTGGGGTGTTCCTGATGCTCAGGAAGTATGCAGTAAGAGTCGATCAAGGATTTGAAACAAAACAAGATTGGGTATAATTCACTAAGGATCACTAAGGAAAGGCTAAAGGACCAGATGGTGAATCCTCATGTAAAACTCTTATCTTTCACCCATAATAGGACAATGAGCATTCTATGGACATATACGTGTCTGATCACACTGTCACACTGTGTCACACTGACTTTAAAGTGTCTGTTGGAAGCTCAAACTTACTGCAAAGAACAAACTGCAACTCCATTTAGGACCTGGAAACCTGATTAAAGCATAATACCACAGAGCACTGGGTAAGAAGGGAGATACACTTTCTACAAAAAGTTTTATTTGTATTTTTCCTTATTGGCATTAAGCAGAGAATTGCAGGATTCCTTGAAAGGGTAGTAATTTTATAACCAGAGTGAGATACAACTGATTTGCTTGAGTCTCGGGGTTGAGACCTAGCATTTTGAAGGATATTTTGTAACATTTTAAGTGTCCTGCTGGCTGAGGTGAGTTCATTTTATCCTGGACTCAGTAGAGTGGCTTGGTTTGTGTTGGAGCCGTGGTCTAGTAAATTGTGGTGTTAGTTGTATTACTATAAAGGACAGTACTCACCAGGGTGGTGGAGCAGTTGTGTATCTGATTGTTTCTAACAGTCACCAGTGGCTGTACTACCCACCACCCTTCCCCACCCCACCCCCAGGCGTGGCATTTCCTATAGCCACAGTTCTGACATCACTTCCTCAATAGGTCTTGGGGCAGAACTGTCATATCTAATAACCTGCAGCGTGCATAAAGAGTAGTTACACAAAACAAATAATAATACATATATAATTACATATTGTATAGAATAAGGAGGCGGGACATGTGGGAGTGGTGCAATGCACTGGCTGTGGGGCAGCAGTTTTCCTGGAAACATTCTGGAAACTGCGTTGCTGTCCTACTTGAGGCAACTGTCAGCTCTGAGAGAGGAGGTTGCCCACCTCCAGGCTGAACTGGCAAGGACTAGGAGGCCTCCCCTCCCAAAGCACCACTGCCACAACCACTGAGTCAGAGGTTTCGGAGTATGAAGAGCAGTAGGACCACAGTGGGTTCTGGGAGGGTGCGGGTGGTGGACCAGAGGTGAAGCCCCCCAGTTGTACCTCTACACAAATCAGATGCCATTCTGGCAGAGCAAGGTTCCTCTATGATGGCACCCTCAGTGGAGACCCAGAAGAATGCTGAGGACATCCACAAGGGAGACCCACAAAAGTGTGGCAAGGGACACCACAGGGGAAGGAAACAGCTACTGATAGGGGACTCAATTGTTAGGGGGGTAGAACTGGGGAAGGGAGAGAAGGAAGTAAGCTGCCTGCCTGGTGCCATGGCTTGGAGGGAAAAGAAGTAATCCTCACAATTGTAGAAGCAGCATCACAGGAGAGAACTAGATATCATTGTCCACCTTGGGACAAATGACCTAGCTAAGCATGGGATCAGTGCAGTGCAGAATGAATTTGTGGAGTTGGGGAGGGCCTCAAACGGTAGCAAGCACAGTAACCTTCTCAGAGGTGCTACCAGTCCATGGCAGGAGTGAGGCTGGGTACTACACACCATGCAGTTTAATGAATGGTTGCAAAACTGGTGCAGAGCACAAGGCTTTGGCTTCATTGAGGACTGGGGTCCACCTGGAGAGATAAGGTCTATACTGGTATGATGGTCTGCATTTGTCCACTAAGGGACCAAGCTCCTAGGTGACAGGTTTAAATGCTCCTTGGCAAGCTTTTAAACTAGATAAGGGGAGGTACTGATAAAAGCAGGAAAAGTCAAGCCTCCCCCACAAAACAGGGCAGGTAGTAGGGTAAACACTGGGGTACAGAGCTCAACACAGGGCAGGATGGGGTAAATGGTAAAATAGATAAGAGCAATAAGAGCAGGGATGGGGAAAAAAGGATCAAGCCAACATTAAATGGAGGGCAATGACTACTAATGCCCGTAGTCTGGAAACAAGCTTTCTGGAGCCAGTAGCTTTGATGGAAGATGAACAATTGGATATTGTGGCAGTCACAGAACCACGAATGGGATGTCAACATACCAGGTACACAATCTACAGAAAGGGACAGGGAGGCAAAGAGGAGGTGGGTAGCTCTATACATAAGGGAAGGGATCAAGCTACAGAACTAAAAAGTAAGGGGAGGACAAGAGGCACTCTGGGTTACCTTGGAGATGGGGAATGGCATGTAATCCGCTAAGGGGTTGTATACAGACCCCCATCTCAAGGGAGGAAATGGACAAGAAAATGATAGAGGACATTCTCAAAATGCTGAAAAGGGAGATACTGTTGATGGGGACCTGAATATGCCAGATGTTAACTGGAGGACATGTACTGCAGTCACATCCAAGAGCAGAGTCATTCTCGATGCCCTGCAGAAGGCAGACCTTAGACAGCTAGTGCTGAACCCACTCGGGAGGAGCAATACTAGACCTGGTACTCTCAAATGGAGAGAGGATCACAAACTTAAGTCAGTAGACATCTGGGAACAAGGACCACTGCACAGTGTGCTTCACAATGAGCACAACCATGGAGATAAGCCATACAAAAACAAGGATACTGGACTTTAGAAGGGCTGACTTTGGCAAAATGGGTGAACACCTGAAGAATGCACTAGCAAATGGCCAAATAGGAGGGGTGGAAGAACAACGGAGAAAAATCAAAACTGCCATCATAGAGGCAACAAGTCTTTGTGTAAAACAAATAAAGAAAACAAAGCGGAGTAAAAAACCACTATGGTTCTCAAAAGAGGTGGCAGGAAGGTTAAGGAGAAAAAGGCTGCATTCAAAAGTACAAGGAATCACAGAGGACACGACAGGGAACTGTATCAATTAAAGCAGAAGAAGCAGGAAAGGCAGTCAGAATGGCAAAGGCACAAACCGAGGAAAAACTACTTTCGGTCAAAAGGGATAAAACCTTTTATAGGTACATTAGGGAGCATAGAAAGGTTAAGGGAGGGATAGTGAAGATTAATAAATGAGAGGGGAGGTGGGCAGAGGGAGACAGTGAAAAGGCAGAGATACTGAATGAATACTTTTGCTCAGTATTCACAAAAGAAGATGAGGAGCAGTTACCTAAACCAGACAATAGAAGCACTCTGGGTAGGGGGTGATACCAGTCCATTCACAGAAGAAAGAGTCCTGAAAGAACTCCTAAAACTCAAGGTGGACAAAGCAATGGGGCCTGACGGATTCACCCCAGAATCCTAAAAAGAACTAAGGGGGACCTAGTGACACCACTGACCACACTTTTAACAAATCATGGCAGGATGGGGTGGTACCTGAGGACTGGAGGAGGGCAGATGTGATTCCCTTTACAAAAGTGGGAGCAAGGCAGAAGCAGGAAACTACAGACCTGTAAGTTTGACCTCAGTGGTAGGAAAATGATGGAATCACTTCTGAAAGAAAGAATTGTTGAGCACCTAGGACTGTGGGGCACAGGACCCAAAGCAACATGGATTTACAGCAGGAAAGTCATGTCAGACTAATCTAATTGATTTCTTTGACTGGGTGACCAAGTAATAGACCAGGGAGGGGCTGTGGATATGGTCTACCTAGACTTTAGCAAGGCATTTGACACAGTCCCACACAAAAGATTAATAATCAAGTTAGCCAGCCTGGGAGTGGGTCCCAGGGTGGTAGCCTGGGTAGCGAACTGGCTGCACAACAGGACACAGAAGGTAATAGTGAATGGAACACATTCCGAAGAAAGGGGGGTTACTAGTGGAGTACCTCAGGGCTCAGTACTGGGTCCAATCCTCTTTAACATCTTTATAAGTGACATTGCAGAGGGTCTGGAGGGAAAGGTATGCCTCTTGCAGATGACACAAAGATCTGTAACAGAGTTGATACATGCAAGAGGGGTAGAAAAGATGAGAAGGGACTTGGCAAGGTTGGAGGAATGGTCAGACATATGGCAACTTAGATTCAATGCAAAGAAGTGCAAAGTAATGCACCTGGGAAACAAAAACCCAGGAGAAGAGTACACAATAGCAGGGGAGGTACTAACAACAACAAAAATGGAAAGGGACCTGGGAGTAGTCATATCAGATGACCTAAAGGTGGGTAAGCAATGTAAGAAGTCAGTAAGGAGAGCCAGGGGGATACTGGGATGCATAGGAAGGAGCATCACAAGTAGAAAAAGGGAAGTGGTTATCCCTCTGTACAGACAGTTGGTGAGACCCCATCTGGAGTACTGTGTGCAGTTTTGGAGACCCTCATCTACGCAAGGACATAGACAGGATGGAAGCAGTCCAGAGGAGGCAACTAAAATGGTGCAGGGTCTACATCAGAAACCATATGAAGAGAGACTGAGAGACTTAATATGTATACCCTTGATGAAAGGAGGGACAGGGGGACATGATAAAACGTTCAAGTACCTCAAGGGAATCAACAAAGTCCAGGAGGGTAGCATCTTTCAGAAAAGAGATGTGTAAGAACAAGAGGGCACAGTTTAAAGATAGAGGGGATGGCTCAGGGTAATGTGAGAAATTCTTTTCACGGAGAGAGTGGTGGATACATGGAACAGCCTTCCTGAGGAGGTCATTGGGTCTAAAACAGTGGGGGAATTCAAACATGCTTGGGACAGACACAAAGCAATTATAGTGCGGGGTTGCAGAAAGCAGGCTGTTGGCTAACTAGAATCTGCAGCTTATCCAGTAGGTAGGGAAATGGGCAGACTGGGTGGGCCAAGTGGTCCTTTTCTGCCGTCAAAGTCTATGTTTCTATGTTTCTATGATCTATTTTTGAATGGGTTTTGATTCACTGATAACCACATTTGTGGGCAGTAAATTCCACGGTTTAATGATTCTTTGTGAAAAAAAGTTTGTTCATTTTTTTGTTAAGAATTTGTTTCTGCTCAACTGTAAAGGGTGCCCTTGGGTATTAACATTTGTTTGTTTGAAGTCAAGACCTATTTCATCCATGAGGTATTGATCATCAATGATTGCCCAAGTCAACATAAGATTTCCCTTCATCCTTCTAGTCTATAAAGACATTAGGTCACATTTTTCTTTATTACACCATTAACTTGCATTTCAGTTCAGCTAAGAAGCAAATAAAACAACCAGCAACATCAGTGAGTTTTAGAGAAGACAAGCAATCATTAAATGTGTTTTTTTTCAACTAGAAATATGATGCAAAAAGGGATGACAGTGTCCCTTTATGTTGACATTGAGCCTGGATTGTGAACAAGAAAACCTGAAAATGATCCATCTTTTGTAATACTGCCACAGTGTAACCGCAGCAGTACACGTTCCTTGACATAGATTAAATCTCTTCTTTCAGATACGAATGAAAATCATCTTATCAACAAAAAGCCTTGTGTTCGTCTTTGAGTACAAACAAATCTATTTGTTCTGCTGCGAAAACAAATGGATGTGCGTTTGTGTGAAATTATAATTAGTTTCCAGAATGCAAACCTAGATATTGAAGAGCTATGCAATTTATGAATCAATAAGGGAAACAATTAACAAACGGGTAAAAGTGAGCGAATGGCTGCTCACATGTAAGTAGCACGCCAGTGATTTAGGACAACTGCTGCTGTAGTTATGCACTTGACTGGATTTTGCATTGCAAATCAGGCATGACAGAATAGGGTGCCAATTGGGAATCACATATAACTATAAAGTCAAAGGGGTAGCAAATGTTTTGCTGCTGAACTTTGTAACTCATTAGATGAATATAGCATGGACAAGTGCCTTTATCAGTCGATATGTTTAGGTTAATGCAGGTTAAGCATCAAAAATGATACCCTTAATGCAAAAAAGAATACATATCAACTTAAGGCCCACATCACTAATTCTGTATGTGTTCCAACTTCTAGTATTATGTTAAACGTGTTTTTTGTTGTTGCTTTATGCCACTGCGCAATGTGACTCGTCAGTCACACTTCTGAAATTGTCTGCCTAATCAGAATGAATAGTTCTTTATACTGTTATTAACATGGAAGCCAAGATTTGCAGCAAAGGCTATTTTTAGATTGCTGCCTACTTTACCGGTGATTACAATATTGGAAACACAGGTGCTTTGCGTTTGCAAAAACAGTTGATGACATCATTATAAATAAATTGGCAGATTTGTTGTGAATATTGTTTTACAGTTTACTTATCTAGGGCTGTCCAGCTGAGATGCACCACATTAGCTTCAGTGGTGTCATGTTTCACTCCATTCTACAGCTGTGAGGACCAAAGCATACAGAGAAGTGATTTTACAAAGACATAGTGAAACAGTGGGTATAGTGGGGTTCAGGTCTGTGAGCTACTGGTTCACAACACAGTGATGTACCTACAGTATTAGGCCACCTTATCCCTCCTAAGTGGTACAGTACAAAATTTGAAATTCCAGCATGTATTAGTCTTAACTAAGCTTGTTGCAGTGCAACATAGAGAATACTGGATGGGCAACGATGCACAGCCAGTGTGTTCTGCCACAGAGGGGTTCAGATTAACTCCCACTTCGAGAGTGAAGCTCGAGAGGTCCATGGGAACCAGAACCCTCAGGTGGCAGAACACACTGGTTCTACACAGAGTTGCACATCCAGTACTTTTTATAATGTGTGGTGCCCCTAAAACTATATTAAAACAGTTGGATTTTTTTTTTTTTTTTATAGAAAAATAAATCTTTTCTGCTGCATCTTATCTGGGATTTAAGGCTGGTTGCTAGGGTCAGGGGGTGTGATTGTTAGGGACAAGACCTCCCTACAGTGGACTTTCATTGGATGTCAGTTGCGATTGGGGGGGGATTAAAAAAACATGGTGGCTGTATTTCTCGCTAAGCGAGAAAACTGCTTCTGTAAGGAATCGTCTTCTATTTTTGTGAGCAATTTCAAATATCTGGTGGATCCTGCATTTGTTTTCAATATCTGCTTGATCCTGCATATGCAGGATTTGTTGGAGTGATTGTGCTGCCACTGCAAGTTTCTGTCTGGTTGACCCTGCTGTTTCTGTTGCTTGATTTTAACTGTGGTTTGTGTGCTTGTAAAAACAGCTGAAATGTTGTTGTACCACACTAGGGCATTACTGTGTTCTGTGACCTTTGAACTGTGATACAACAACATTTCAGCTAGGATGGATTTCAATGCAGAACATGCGCTCACCATATGCTATATTTAGAATAATTAACCACCAACTGTGAAGAGCAAGCTGGTGCAGACAATGAGGTGGATAAACCCCAAGCTGTTTCCAAACCCAAATCTTCACATGGCAATGCCCAGTATTTTGCACTACCAGTGGTCTTACCATTTTGGAGCCCGGTCCTGTCAGATCTCGGAAGCTAGTGACTACCCGATAGACCATGCGGAAGTGCAACACACTTCCATCCTGCTGACCTGGGTTGGGGAGTGGACTCTCAGAGTCACAATCTTTGTGGCCAGAAAATGTTGTGAGATGGTGGTTGTCTGGCAGTACAGCACACCTTTGAGAGGCGGGCTGGGGAGTCTGCTCACTAGCAAGTGGCAGTGCATGCAAACAGAGCATGCTGCATCATCCAAGACAACTAGATGGCTGGTCATCATCATGAGGTGGAGGAAAGCAAAGAAAACAATGGAAGAGAAATGTCCAGCTGCCATCTCACTGATGGTGTAGGCCTGAACAGGGTATATAACTGATCACAGGGAATATCCCTGATGACTGCAGCTGGCCGGGAATTAAAATCTATGTAGGAAAATACATTCTCAAGAGCTAAGAAGGCTTGGACATTGTCTGTAGTCAGACAGGAGACCTCCAACGAGCACAAGGTGTTGCAGGAAGTGGTGCTGGTAGCTCTGCAAGGAGCACTCTCCTCTTGGTTATGAGAAACCATGCCAATGCCCCAGCATTGTTTTAGGGGGAAACTGCTCTGCCGTGAGGTTCTGTCTTTTACATTAGATGTTAAACCGAGGTCCCATCTGTCTGTTCTGGTGGTTATTCAGGCAAACAATAAAGATTCCATGGTACTACCTGAAAGGTGTAGGACACTGTCCCCAGTGTCCTGATCACATTTCCTCCCATTTACTGCAACCACCAGCTGCTTAATCTGGTTCAAAATCAATCAGTATGTCTTATGTTTCTCCTCTCCCACCCCTACATGAAGCAGAAAATAGGAAGACATTTCCTGGTCTTTCAGAAAGAAAGAAATCTTTACTTCACTAAAATCTTATGTTGTGGCACTGTGTGGTATTTTTAAATTCCATGTTTTTCTATTTTATTGCACATTCTTAAGGCCTGTGTCCCCGATTGGCTAGCAATGGAATCAGGGATGTACAGTACGGGGCCTAACACTGAAATGGCACAAGGCCATTGTGAACTGGAGACTCATGATTTTGCACATGAAAACTGGAATCGTTTGAGCAAGTCATACATCAAGGTTTGCCTGTTTGCAGATGATACAAAGCTCTGCAACAGGGTGAATACACTAGAGGGGGCATTAGGTATGAAAGCCGACCTAAGGAGACTGGAAGAATGGTCCAGAAATTGGCAGTTAAAACTTAATGCCAAGAAGTGTAAGGTAATGCACCTGGGGAAGCAGAACCCAGGAAAAAAGTACATGCTAGAACGGCATCAATTAAAGGAGGCAAAGATGGAACGGGATCTGGGCGTGATCACTACCAGCAACTCAGAGGTAGGACAATAATGTGAAAGAGCAGTGCAGAAGGCAAATTATATCCTTGAATGCACAGGAAGGGGTATTATGAGCAGAAAGCAGGAAGTTGTCTTGCCCATCTGCAGATCCATGGTGAGGTCACACCTCGATTACTGTGTCCAGTTCTGGAAGCCTCACCTAAAAAATGACATCGACCATCTGAAGATGGTGCAGAGAAGGGCCACAAAGATGGTACAGGGGCTGTATCATGAGCCATTTGAGACAAGACTCAAAGAGTTGAATTTGTTCTCTCTGGAACAGAGAAGAAACAGGGGGGACATGATAGAAACATTTAAGTACATCAAGGGAATTAACACAACCCAGAAGGAAAACCTCTTCCAGAAAAACAGGGCAGTGCATACAAGAAGGCACAGCTCATGTCTGAAGGGAAGCAAGTTTAAAAGCAACTCCATAAAGTACTTTTTCACCAAGACAGTGATAGACCCATAGAACAGCCTGCTACCAGAAGTGGTGGCATCAAAGACAGTAAGTGAATTCAAATTTGCTTGGGACAGGCAATGTGGGCAACTTAGGAAAAAAATATAATTGGGGGTAGCCACCTGACTAGATGGACCACACGGTCCCCATCTGCCGACACTTTTCTTATGTTCTTATATTACATACATTTATACTTAATGGCGGGAGACTGGGGCTAGGAGATCCCTTCGAAGGAAGGCAGAAGCAAGGGGTCTAGCTAGTAATCCCTCAGGAAGGGGACAGAGAGGCAAGGAAACTAGGGACAGAGTAGACAGGAGGGGACAGGACTAGAGGGGGGGAATGAGGGGTATGGGGGGCTTAGGAAGATGCAACAGAGGGTAGGGGAATGGGATAGATAGAAAGAGAAAAAACAGATAAGAGGTAAGGAACAGGAATAAAGGGGGGCCAAGAAGGACAAGTTGCAGGGTGTTATTCCTGAATGCTAAGAGTTTGGGAAACAAAATCACAAGCTCCAAGTGGTGGTGGGCAATTGGTGGCAAAAGGCCACCTTGTCATTGTGGCAACAATGGAGACATGGACATCAGGGAATAATGAATGAGATGTAGTCATCCTAGGTTATATCTTGTTCAGGACAAATAGGGGAAAGGGGCATTGTTGGCATTAAAAAGGGATAGAGGCCACAGAGGATTGTGCTATTAAGGGGATGGGGTCAAGCTGATTTGGTCACAGTTGAGAAAAGTAGAAGGGAAAAAAGATCAGGATGGAAGTGGTTTACAAGCCACCAGGGCAAATGGAGAGGAGCTAGAGATTTGGGGGTGGAGATAAGGAATGGGATAGAGATTTGGGGACAGAGATCAAGAGATGTGGCAAAAGAGGAGGTGGTGGTTGTGGTGGCTTGGTAGAGATTGGTAACCCCAGCAGCCGAGAGTGCAAGATGTCAGTCACTGCTGCATGAAATGCAGGGCTGCTTCTTGGTGCAATTGGTCAAGGAGCCAACAGAACAGGTAGCCATCCCTGATTTGGTACTATCTCACTCATAGGCCATGGGAGAGGTAGAGGTGAATGATCCACTAGGTTCCAGTGACCACAACACAGTGTACCTTGAATTAGCCATGGGAAGTTGTAGATTTACATTGAAGGCTAGGATTTTAGACCTTAGAAGGGTAGACTTTGGTAACATACAGGACCTGATCAAGGGTGAACTGCTGGGAGTGGGGTAAAGGAGTTGAGGATAAATGGGGTAAAATAAAAAGGGGCATACTAAAGATGGCAGACTCATGCATGAAAAAAGTTACCAAGTGGAATACTAGCGCAGACAGCTCAATGTGTCTGCCCCTCTAAGATGCACATAGACCCACAGCCAGCAAATGGGTGACTCCTTTTCTGATCCCTTCACCCTACTCCCCTACACCAACTCACAACCCCCCTCATCCCCCTGACAAAGCCTTCTCAGCCTGCTACCATTCTATCACTTTGCACTGTTTCCCTAACTTGCCAGCAAACAGAGGACTCCTTTTCTGATCCCTTATCCCTTCTCCCTTACACCAACCCTTTGACAAAGACTTATCAGGCTGCTACCATTCCATCTCTGCACCTTTTTCCTAATTCACCTAACTCTCCTCCACTCCACCCTCACTTCTCTACTTATGGCTTTTGAAACAAACATGCACACTGTAATTTCCAACTTAATATATGACCACTGTATTTATTTTGCTGTAATACAGCTTGTAACCAATGTCTTGTCCTATGCTATCTTTGACTTGGAACCTTTGTGAACTAGCTCCCCAGCTCAAAGGTGTTAACATGAAACTGAAATAAATAAATACATAAATATATAAAATAAATAAAGGAAGTCAATCTGGTTTTCCAAAGAGGTGGAGGGGTGGCAATGAGGCCAGGAGAAAGGCATTCCACAGCAACAAAAATTGATGGGAGAGGGGAAGTGGAATGAAATCAGGGAAAGTTAAAAGAGGCAAAGGGACCTGTCCTCTTTAATGTCTTTATAAGTGGCACTGCTGAGACACAGAGAGAGAGAGAGAAAGCATCCAGAGATTCCTTAAATTAAGGAGGTTATTTTCTAGACTACACTGAACTGAATTATTACTTTTTGGACCTGTGTAAGTAACTAGTATTGATTCTGTTTTTGGGGTTGTCTTGTCTTTGTTTTAACTTTAATTTGCCAGGGATGAACTATAGCTGGGAGACATTTGCAGTCATTTGTGACTAGACCTGGTACTTAACCTCTGTGAAATAGGTGTCTGAAAGGAAGGAAGGCACTCCCCAGGGTGGAGGGTCAGAGCTGTAGTTGATTGTTTCTGGATGGCATAGGTTTACTCCCTCCTCCTCCCTCCCTTCCCTACACCCCACCACCCAAGTGCATAACTTCCTTTACAGCAGGGCTTCTGACATCACTTCCCCAAAACTGCTAACAACATACACCTGTGCATATCCTTAAAGGCACAGCACACTGAATAGGGGGTAGAGACACTCACTAGCTTGCACACAGTAAAACAAGAACAAAAAAACAATGAAAGAAAAGCATCTGTAACAGGAAGGGACACAGACATGTGGAGAGTGGTGCAATGTACTGGCTGTGGAGCAGCAGTCTTCCAGCAGACATTCTGGAAACTGTTTTGCTGCCCTATTTGCAGGCACCTCTCTGGTCTGAGGGAGGAGGTTGCTCTTCTCCATGCTGACCTGGCAATGATTCAGAAAACCTGCTCCCTCACCCAGGCCACTGCTTCTACCTCAGAGGTTGCCAAGAAAGAAGAGTGGTTGGACCACGGTGGGCTCAGGGAGGGTGAGGGTGGTGGAACAGAGGTGCATCCCTCCAGTTGTGCCTATCCACAATTCATTCACTACTCTGATAGAGCACGGTTCCTCTATGGAGGCATCCACAGTGGAGACCAAGGAGGATGCTGGGAACCTCCACAATGGAGACCCACAGGAGGATGGCACAGGACCCCACAGGGGAAGGAAACAAATCCTGGTGGGGGACTCTGATTGTTAGGGGTTAGAACTGGGGAGGGAGGGAAGGGAAAGAAATGTGAAGGTGCCCGCCTGGTGCCATGGCTTGAGGACAGGAAATGAATCCTCAGGATCGTGGGAGCAGCTGCAGGGGAGTGAGCTGGATGTCATTATCCACCTAGGGATGAATGACCTGGCTGAGAATGGGATCGAAACCGCTGCAACAGGGTTTGTGGAGTTGGGGAGGGGCCTTAGACAAGTAGCACACATGGTAACTTTCTTGGAAGTGCTACCTGTCTATGGCATGGATGAGGCTAGGGTACTCTGCACCATGGGATTCAATGACTGGTTGAAAAACTGGTGCAGAGCTCAGGGATTTGGCTTCATTGGGGACTGGGGCTCCACCTGGAGGGATGCAGGCCTATACAAGAACAATGGTCTGCATCTATCCTGGAGGGGAACCAGGATCCTAGGTGATAGGTTTAAATGTTTCATTGGCAAGCATTTAAACTAGTCAAGGGGGGAAGCACTGAAAAGGAGAAGGGAAATCCTAGCCCCCCCCAACAAAAATCAGGGTGGTTAGTGAGGTAAACACCAACATAGAGCAGTCAATAGGGAGAAAGGCAGGGGTAAATGGAGAAAAAGACAAAGGCAGTAAGGACAGGGATGGGGTAAAAAGAAATAAAGCCAGAAAAAAATGGAGAGTAATGAGTACCAATACCTGTAGTCTAGGTAAAAAGCTCCCCGAAATGGTGGCCTTGATGGAAGAGGGATGCCTGGATATCATGGCAGTCACAGAAACATGGTACACAGAGAACCATGACTGGGATGTCAACATACCAGGGTACACAATCTACAGGAGGGACAGGAAGGGAAGAAGAGGAATAGGAGTAGCTCTCTATGTAAGGGTAGGGATCAAAGCAACAGAACTAAAGGGTAAACAGGGAAAAGAGGAGGCACTGTGGGTCACCCTGAAGACTGGAAATGGCTCCACAATCTACACAGGGGTTGTATACAGACCCCCATCTCAGGGGAGGAAATGGACAAGGAAATGATAGAAGGCATCCTTGGGATGGCAGAGAAAGGTGAGATATTGCTGATGGGGGACCTGAATATGCCAGATATTAACTGGAGCACCTTTGCTGCAGCCACATCCAAGAGCAGGGCCATTCTCGATGCCCTACAGGGGGCATGCCTCAGACAGCTAGTTTTGGAACCCACTCGGGAGGGAGCAATCTTAGACCTGGTTACTCTCAAATAGGGAAGGAGAGAGGATCTCTGATCTTGAAGTGGGAACAAGCGACCACCAAACAGTGTGGGTTCACGACAAACTTAGCTGTAGAGTCAAGCCACACAAAAGTGAAGGTACTGGACTTCAGGAGGGCTGATTTTGTCAAAATGGGAGAGTGCCTCAGAAAAGCACTAGCAAACAGGCAAGAAGGTGGGGTGGAGCAACAAAGGGGAAACATCAAAATTGCCATCACAGAGGCAACAAGTCTTTGTGTGAAGTAAATAAACAAATTAAAACAAAAGGAAAAAAACACTATGGTTCTCAAAAGAAGTGGCAGGGAAGGTAAGGGAGAAAAAGACAGCATTCAGGCAGTATAAGGAAACACAGAAGGAGTAGGACAGAGAACTGTACCAGTTAAAGCAGAAGGAAGCTAGGAAGGCAGTCAGAATAGCAAAGGCCCAACCTGAGGAAAAGATAACCAACTCGGTTAAAAAGCAGGATAAAACCTTTTATAGGTACATTAAGGAGCAAAGAAAGATGAAGGCAGGGATACTGAGGCTGAATAAAGAGGAAGGTGGTTGGGCAGAGAGTGACAGTGAAAAAGCAGGGATACTGAACCAATATTTTTTGCTCAGTATTCACAATGGAAAAGCAGGGGGAGAGACCTAATCCAGTCAACAGAAGCACTCTGGATAGGGGGGTTGATATTAGTCCTTTCACAGAAGAAAGGGTTCTGAAAGAACTCTTTAAACTGAAGGTGGATAAAGCAATGGGACCTGATGAGATTCACCCCAGAATTCTAAAAGAACTAAGAGAAGAGCTAGTAACACCACTGACTACCCTTTTTTTAATAAATCATGGGAGGATGGTGTGGTACCTGAGGACTGGAGAAGGGCGGATGTGATTCCCCGTCACAAAAGTGGGAGCAAGACAGAGGCAGGAAACTACAGACCTGTCAGTTTGACCTCAGTGGTAGGGAAAATGATGGAATCACTTCTTAAGGAAAGAATTGTTGAGTACCTAGAGGCCAGTGGGGCACAGGACCCTAGGTAGCATGGATTCACAGCAGGAAGGTCATGTCAAAAAAATCTAATTGATTTATTTTACTGGGTGACCAAAGTAGTAGACCAGGGAGGGTCTGTGGACATGGCCTACCTAGACTTTAGTAAGGCATTTGACACAGTCCCGCACAAAAGATTAATAAACAAATTAGCCAGCCTGGGAGTGGCTCCCAGTGTGGTAGCCTGGGTAAAACACCTGGCTGGACAACAGGACACAGCAGGTAATAGTAAATGGAGTCCACAGTGAAGAAAGAGGGGTTACTAGTGGGGTACCGCAGGGTTCAGTATTGGGGCCAGTCCTTTTTAATGTCTTTATAAGTGACATTGCTGAGGGACTGGATGGGAATGTATGTCTCTTTGCAGATGACACAAAGATCTGCAACAGGGTTGATACGCAAGGTGGGGTGGAAAGGATGAAAAGGGACTTGGCAAGGTTGGAGGAATGGTCAAATGTATGGCAGCTTAGATTCAATGCAAAGAAGTGCAAAGTAATGCACCTGGGAAACAAAAACCCAGGGCAAGAGTACACAGAGGGTGAGATACTGACAACAACAAAAATGGAAAGGGACCTGGGGGTAGTCATATCAGACAACCTAAAAGTGGGCCAGCAATGTGAGAAGGCAGTAAGGAGGGCAGGGGGATACTGGGATGCATAGGGAAAGGCATCACCAGTAGAAAACAGAAAGTTGTTGGCCCTCTGTACAGACAGTTGGTAAGACCACATCTGGAGTACTGTGTACAGTTCTGGAGACCCCATCTCCACAAAGACATAGACAGCGTGGAGGCTGTCTAGAGGAGGGCAACCAAAATGGTGCAGGGTCTGCACCAGAAGACATATGACGAAAGACTAAAGGAGCTTAAGATGTATAGCCTCGAGGAAAGGAGGGAGAGGGGGGACATGATAGAAACTTTCAAATACTTCAATGGACTCAACACAGTCCAAGAGGGTAGCATCTTTCAGAAAAAGAGATGTGCAAGAACAAGGGGGCACAATTTGAAGATAGAGGGTGGACGTCTC
This sequence comes from Neoceratodus forsteri, assembly GCA_016271365.2. Taxonomy (NCBI): domain Eukaryota; kingdom Metazoa; phylum Chordata; order Ceratodontiformes; family Ceratodontidae; genus Neoceratodus; species Neoceratodus forsteri. The sequence continues at coordinate 20,880,923 of JADMNL010000034.1, read as the reverse complement.
AGAGGTAATGTGAGGAAGTATTTCTTCACAGAGAGGGTTGTAGATGCAAGGAACAGCCTTCCTGAGGAGGTCATAGAGTCAAAAACAGTGGGGGAATTCAAGAATGCATGGGACAGACATAAGGCAATTCTAGTGAGGGGTAGGAGGAAGTAGGCTGTTGGTTAACTAGGATCTGCAGCTTATCCGTTAGGTAGGGAAACGGGCAGACTAGGTGGGCCAAGTGGTCCTTATCTGCCGTCAAATTCTATGTTTCTATGTTTCCATTGCAGAGCAGCTGGAAGGGAAGGTCTGCCTCTTTGCATATGACACCAAAATCTGCAAGAAGGTGGACACTTCTGGGGAGGGGTATGTGGAAAGGATGAGCAGAGACCTGATAAAACTAGAGGAGTGGTCATGGGTGTGATAGCTGGGTTTCAACAGAAAAAAGTGCAAAATTATGCTCTTGGGGCACAGAAATCCAGGGGCAGAGTACAAAATGGAGGATTGGTATTGATGACCATCAAGCAGGATGGGGGTAATCATATTAGATGACCTAAAGGTAGCCGGGCAGTGCGACAAGGCAGTAAAGAAGGCTAGTGGGATGCTGGGATGTATAGAGAGGGGTATCACCAGCAGAGAGAAGGAGGTGGTGTTGCCTCTGTATAGATCACTGGTAAGATCCCACCTTGAGTACTCAGTCCAGTTCTGGAGACCACAGGCTCAATTTTCAAAGAGCCTTTAGGGCGACGCATGTTGTTCACTCTAGGGCTACAGTGAACTCTAGGTGGATCAGGGACCCTTCACCCAGTTTTATAAAAGGGGTGGATCCCTGTGCTGAAATCCCAGAAGTTGCAGCAGCTGCAGTCTATCGCCAACCAATTGGCACACTGGTGGGATTTGCTGCAGGGATCTGCCCCCCACCAGGTGCAACACTAGATGGGCCAGGGTGGTTGAGGGAGGTGAAGCTGCTGGACAGAAGGGGGCTGGCGGAAGAAGGAGCATGGGAGGTGGTATAGGGGGAGTCGGGGAGACAACTGGGCATGAAAATGAGTGATGTGGCACCCGGCGGGGTGCGTTTGCTTTTGTATTTATACTGCGAATGTCTATCAATCCGTAGTAGAGTATCACACAGTGCTGTATCTATTAAGTATGCTGTAAATACACAGATAGAGCAAAGCCAACGTATCCAAAGAGGGGAAAGGGATACATCCAAATAACACAGCATCATATTGCAATGTAACACAGCACACCTCATAACTGTTGCGTTATACAGACCGTAAAAATCATACAGCATCCCTAATAATAGATGCACAGTGGATGATTGTTACGATTTGTACAACTTAATAAGTTTTGAGATGTGCTGCGTTATGTTGCAATATAATGCCATGTTATTTGGATATGTCCCTTGCCCCTCCTTGGATGTGCTGACTTTGCTCTGTCTATGTATTTACAGCATACTTAATAGGTACAGTACTGTCAGATAATCTACTATGGATTGATAGACATTCACAATATAAATACATAAACAAATGCACCCCACCAGGTGACACATCACTCCCTTTTATGCCAAGCTGTCTCCCCAACCCCTCCTATGCCACCTCCTGTACCCCTTCTGCCCCAGCAGCCCGCTGTCAGACCTCGTACCCCTTCTCCACAGTGTGTGGCACTGTCGCACATTACTTAGATCACCTTCTGGCTGGTCTAAGTGGAGCCCCGTACTGCATCCATGGTGGGGTTTGCTAAATCCCCCAAATGGGGATGTTGCAGCCCCGCAGTGGTGCACGCCCCCTTGTGACCTGACACACCCTGCTTTATGGTGCAAGGCTGGAGCAGTGCCACTTTGGTATAGTGGCTCCCCTTTCTGATGCATACCGCGTCCAGAAATTGGGATTGCCACATCGTTTGACGCAAAGTGCCACTTGCATCATTTATGTTTCACATAGGCACCTTACATCATTTCCCAGGCTTTGAAAATAGAGACCACATCTCCGGAATGACATGGAGGCAGTCCTGAGGAGAGCAACTAAAATGGTGCAGGGTCTGCATCAAAAGCCCATATGAGGGTAGACTGAAGGATATTAATGTGTTCATCTGGGAATAGAGGAGGGAGGGGGATATGGTAGAGACGTTTAAATACCTCATGGGGGTAAACAAGGTACAGCAGGGGAGTATTTTCAGAAGAAATGGTGCTCAAGAACAAGGGGACATGCTATGAAGCTGGAGGAGGGTAGATTCAGGAGAGATGTAAGGAAGTACTTCTTCACAGAATGAGTGATGGATTCCTGGAACAGCCTTCCAGCAGAGGTGGTGGGGCAAAAACAGTAGTGGAGTTCAAGAATGCATGGGATAAGCACAAAGGGTTCATAGTGGAAAGGAAGTGGGGGAGGGAGATGGAGCTGTAGATCAGGCATGGTTTGCAGTGATAGTGTAGGTAGGGAGAAATGGGCAGACTGGATGGGCCAAGCGGTCCTTATCTGCCATCAAATTCTATTTTTCTATGTTTCTTGTATCCACAGAGATTGGGGAGGTATAGCAAATATAAAGAAAAATTGATAGCAATAAAGTTTTAATACATAGACCAATTTCTATTTGGAGAGAGTTGCCAATGTTTCCATCTATTCACCCTAGCTTTCCCTGAAGACAGCATTTCAATCCATTCTACCTGGCCCTATCACTGGACACAAATCTAACACCTAGAATTTTAACTGATGTTGTAACTAAAGAGACGTCAGTTTTGCTTGGCCATGGGCCCCAGGCACAAACCTCCATTTTTACCAAAATTTACTAATGACTGGGACACCAATGAAAACTACTCAAAGATCATTACGGGCCCACTGACCTGAAACCTCATCTATAATCAGAAGACAGACATCTTCTGTGCATACCATGGTCTTTGGAGAGGGGGGTGATCTGGATTTGATCCCAAAGATACCGTCAAAACAGTAGGGGAGTGTCCTTGGTGTTTTAATCATAATTCCCCCATTTACTAACCCCCCCCCAGGAAACTAAGTTAGTTTAGATCAGTCAATTTGCATATAGGCATGGAGAGGTTTTGTTGCGTGTTCTGTCACAGAATGGCTGATGTGTTCCACCCTGGAGGAGCCTGTCCTTTAGTGATCACTCAGTTAGAGATGTTGTGCAGTAAAACTTCATTGATGAAGTTTATGGAAGTGGCGTAAAATTCACACTTATGGAGCCTGCAGCTTCCCACACCTGGGGAACTCTCGGGATTTTGCCCCAAATCGTGAAGATTTTATCGCAAATTACAGAATTTTGCCATGAAGCGTGGAATTTGCAGGCATAATTCTGAACTTTGGGGTGAATTTCCATATTTTATGATCTGTGAATTTCACAAATTCACACTTCGTGAATTCTGTGAAATTCACGAATTAATTTGCTGAGTGAATTTTGCAGACTGTGTCCATCTCTATATTTAGTATGGAGGTAGGTGTTGATTGTAAAGTACTCTGAGGTGCTTAGATGAGCGATGCTACAGAAATGCAAATGATAAATGGTACAGTTATGGCCAGTGGCATTTTGTTTTTCACAGCGTGGACACAGTGGGACAATGAGCCATGACGTAATTATAAAAACAAAAAGACCTTTTGTTTCCTTTTGTTCTTTTAATTATTTTTTGCATCGCCTGTGACACAAACTGCTGATTGGCTCTGCAGTGGTAAACTACACACTGTGGGCCTTAACTGTATGTATGTATGGGAAGTAGGCAAGCATTAGCTCACTGATTTTAGATTACTTATAATCCACACAAAGTTCATCCTTAATAGAACCCACACTGCGAGGAACCATACACAGAGCCAGAATTAAAAAGCCAACTGAAATGGTTTAAAGAGCCAGTACATACTAAAATAAAAGGACTGGAATATTTACAATGATTCACATCTCTGCATTATGGGGCAAACTGCCTACATGCTGTGGATCCATGGCATGCAGGCAACCCTAAGTCAGAATGGCACACACCGGGGGCCCTGTGGACCCTGGCAGCATTCACAGAACAGACTTGCACTGTTTCTGCACCTGCTCCCCCAGCTGTTTACACAGCTATGTGTGTAGACAGTCCAGGGCATGTCAGGGGGCATGCCACACTTTGTGTTATTCACAGAGGAGAGTGCTGGGCAAGGGGGGGTACAAGATACGGCAGCAGGGATCCTGCTGTATCTGTTGTGTGCCCCCCCAGATTTCACCTACTGGTTGCAGGAACACTGGGGCCCCCTACCATGCTGCCTCAGCCTTCCAGTCAGGAAGGAAGAGCTGGAAGCAGCCATTGAGGCACTCACTCGACCATGTTTCCAAAGTGTCCCACACCGCCCCACAATCCCTTGCTCTGCGCAGAGCAAGAGATCCACTGTTTGGACCAGGATGGGCATACAATTAGATGCTGGCCTGTGGCCACCAATCTACCCCCTGTGCAGAAATGCATTGGGGTGGGGCTGCAGGTAGGTGACTGGAGGTGGCCAGTGTTCATTCTGTATATGCTGGCCACTGCTCACCTGTCCATGGGTGTGGAGCTGTGTGGGCAGGGTACGTGCCTCTCTCCGCACCCTATGCTGCTTGATGCAAAGCTGCCATTATGCTTAACATTAATGTTTTCTAGTTTGTCTTTTTACTTTCTCCTGTTACTAGTATTCTAAAAATTTCTGATAATACAATACTTTTCCACAGTGCCATTCTAAAAAGTATCTGACCTTTCCCTACTGAGCTGCCTGTTGCTATGCTTGTGATTGACAGTGTCAGTGGCTCATTAGGTAGCACACTTGCCTCTGAGGCTGGGAGATCAGATGTCTGTGGGTTCAGTTCCCACATCTGGCACTTGGGTTAATATCCCAGTACTGACACTGTAGTGCAGCATGAGAGGGGTCTGCACTTCTGAGGTGCCGTCTTTTGGATGAGACGTTAAACCGAGGTCCCATCTGCATGGATTGGTGGATGTTAATGATTCCATGGCACTTATTGAAAAGAGTAGGGGAATTTCCCCAGTGTCCTGGCCAAATTTCCCTCATTCACTAAAAATACCACCAACAGCTTAATCTGGTTCAAGGTCAGTGGGCATTCATCTGTATCCCCCTCCCCCGGGTCGTGCCTGAAAATAGGTAGGATTTATAGTGCTCTTACCCGGTCAACAAAAAATAAATAAATAAAATGATATCACAGAGTACTGCAATGAAAAGCACTCTGATGCCATTCACAAGAGCACCGTGAGGTCATTTCATTTCATTTTTATTTGTTAACAGTTATGTCGAAGAGCAGCAGGTACCTAATTTCAAGTATGACCTGAGGCATAAAGTGATAAAAATACTATGATATCACAGACCAATACTACTGTCTAAAGAACAGCATTTAGACTGTTCAAGGAAATGCTGCCTTTCTAACTATTTAGAATAGTTCTGTGTATTACAGCTCAATAGAAACAGAGGAAGGACATTCCACAGTTTGACTGCTAATAAGGTAAAACTCCTTCTGCCAAAAGCTGTGCTTATTCTTGGGTTCTATAGAGCCAGCTGATTTGAGGATCTAGTGCTACATGAAGTTTTCAGGTCAGTTAGGGGCAGTTTATTGCTTTTTATGCATATGTTTTGGATAGGCTGTTAAGAAGTATTATAAACCCTACAAAGAAAAACTAAAAACTCAAAAATTGTGCTGTCTGGTAAATCTTAATCTTACTACAATATAGATCATAGACATGCTTTATGATGCTCCAGTCCAGTCACAGCACTTCATTCGGTTGAGCATCAGGTACTCTTAGTACCATAAGGGTGCTTCATGCATTGAGCTGCTGTCATGGGTTTCTTGCTGACCACTTGTATTGCCAACACTGAGATCAAAAAAAGTAACTAAAAAAATGACCCAATCTATAATAATTTTATGGGTCTCATCAGCATGCCTCTTCTGGATCCACGAGTGTCAGCTCTTGCATCTTCAGGATGTCAGAACTGCTCACCTTCAGTTTGCAGTTCTCTCGTCATGAGAACACACAAGGTGACACTGTTATATCCATAAGAGTCCCTCCAGCCAGGCCCAAAAACTTACAACAGATGCAACATTCTGTTACTCCGAGTACACACTGATGTGGAAGCCTGGAGTTGCATTGAGTACACACTGACGTGGAAGCCTGGGGTTGCATTGAGTACGCACTGACGTGGAAGCCTGGGGTTGCATTGAGTACACACTGACGTGGAAGCCTTGGGTTGCATTGAGTACACACTGACGTGGAAGCCTGGGGTTGTGTTTCTTTCTTTTTATAATACAGATTTTTCTCCACCCACATCCTCTGTCTCCATGGCATCTGCCAGCCTTGTCAGCAACCTGTCTCATAGAGTTACAGGTTAACCACCACTTACACAGAGCCATATTGCAAGTGGCCTGCCACATAGGGTCATGTGGTGCCTGGGGGGTGGAGGCCGAACAAGGCGGGACATCTGCATGTGATGTGCACACACGTGTGTATTGGCACACATGCATGTTGTGTCAACACATTCCCCCCCATGCCTGCTGGCCTGCCACTGCCACCACCTGGCCACTGCCAGGTAGAAGGCAGGAGGCAGGACTCAGAGTCCCCTCACCAGATGAAAGAGAGCCATCTTTGGGATGCTCAAGCCTCCATCACCTGGCTGCTCCCAGAACAACCCTAATCTATTCCTGAACCCGAACTTCAGGTGTGGCAAGAGGTAAGGTGTCCAGCGCCTCAGCCCTCTACACTACTGGGCTGGCTCTGGGGCTGGATTTTCAAAGAACTGCAGCATTTCACTGCAGTTTCCCTACTTGTGACATGATTATTAGACCACATAGAACACTGTCTAAGGTCATGTTGCAAGTGCAGCAAGTTTGCATAGAAAATAATGTCTATGTCAGAGAAGTGAGAAGAGTGTCCCAAATGCATCCTATACTTTTTTATTGCATTTTGGATTTCTCCTTGCCTTCTGTCTTTTTTTATTTTAACTTTGTGTTTATGCTGCCTCTCTCGGCTGGCATCTGGCCTTACTATCAGACTCCAGTGTCTCCTCAACCCCATCACCCCGCCATCTCCTGGAGTCTTACCTGTCCTGGGTTTCCCTTGTTGTTTACCCCTGATGATTGGGTCCTCAGCCTGGGACAAGTCCCTTGGAGAATTCACCTCGTGTTGCCTGGAGAGAGCCAGGTCAGCAGCTCTGGGGTCTGTGGGCAAGCAGGGCCATCACACTGCTCTGTCGAGGGTCCTTTTTCCTTTTTCTCCCCTCCTTATGGAAATGCTGGCTGAAATCTGGCATGCACATGTAGTGCATGAAGCCCCTCCTAGATAATTAGTGCTTCTCCACCCTTGCATGCACACATGCCTGCACTGCCACCCGTGGTCACTGAGGTGGAGGTTGTGCCATGGCAGTGGTCTCCCAGCCTCTCCGGAGGAGGAGAGCATCCTCTGGGATGCTTGACCCTCCTCCACTGGCTGACCCTGGATAACTTGGGCATGCTACTGGATCAGGATCACTAGAGTCACGGATGGTAGTGCTACTGTTGTGCCAAAGGGCTGGTAACATAGAAACATAGAAACATAGACTTTGACGGCAGATAAGGACCGCTAGGCCCATCTAGTCTGCCCATTTCCCTACCTACAGGATAGGCCACAGATCATAGTTAACAAACAGCCTATTTCTTCCTACCCCCCCACAAGAATTGCCTTATGTCTGTCCCATGCATTCTTGAATTCTCCCACAGTTTTAGACCCCACAACCTCCTCAGGAAGGCTGTTCCATGCATCCACTACCCTCTCTGTGAAATAACTCTCACATTGCCCTGAACCGCCCTCCTTCTATCTTTAAATTGTGTCCCTTGTTCTTGCAAGTCTCTTTTCTGAAAGATGCTACCCTCTTGGACTTTGTTGATTCCACTGAGGTACTTAGAAGTTTCTATCATGTCCCCCTCTCCTTCTTCCTCAAGGGTATACATATTAAGCTCCTTTAGTCTCTCCTCCATCGGCTTCTCTTGCAGACCCTGCACCATTTTAGTTGCCCTCCTCTGGACTGCCTCTATCCTGTCTATGTCCTTGCGGAGATGGGGTCTCAGAACTGGACACAGTACTCCAGATGGGGTCTCACCAACTGTCTGTACAGAGGGATAACAACTTCCTGTTTTCTGCTGATGATGCCTCTCCTATATATCCCAGTATACCCCAGCCATCCCTACTGCCTTCTCACATTGCTTGCTAACCTTAAGGTCATCTGATATGATTACCCCCAGGTCCTTTCCTTTTGTTGTTGTTACTACCTCCCACCCATTGTGTATTCTTCCCCTGTTCTTGTTTCCCAGGTGCATTATTTTGCACTTCTTTGCATTGAATCCTAGCTGCCATACTTCTGACCATTCCTCCAACCTTGCCAAGTCCCTTTTCATCCTTTCCACGCCTCCTTGTGTATCAACCCTGTTGCAGATCTTTGTGTCATCTGCAAAAAGGCATACTTTTCCTTCCAGTCCCTCTGCAATGTCACTGATGAAGACACTAGAAAGGACTGGACCCAATACTGAACCCTGCGGTCCTCACTAGTAACCCCCTTTCTTCAGAGTGGACTCCATTTACAATTACCTTCTGTGTCCTGTTGTCCAGCCAATGTTTTACCAGGCTACCACCCTGGGTCCCACTCCCAGGCTGGTTAATTTGACTATTAATCTTTGTGTGGGACTGTATCAAATGCCTTGCTAAAGTCTAGGTAGGCCATGTCCACAGCCCCTCCCTGGTCTACTACTTTGGTCACCCAGTCAAAGAAATCTATTAGATTTGTCTGACATGACCTTCCCGCTGTGAACCCATGCTGCCTTGGGTCCTGTGCTCCACTGGCCAGTATCTTACCTTCGGTCTTGTATGACACCCTTCTTTCTCTATTTTGAGTCTGCTTTAGCACTTTTTCTTTAACATATGAAATGCTAATAGGAGCTCTCCATTTAGTATGGCTCAGGCCAGATTTTCATCAGTATTCACAGCTGTTGTACATATTACTATTTATTTATTTATTTAAGTCTTTGATTACCAGGTAAGCACACTGATCCAAGGGACCGTTTTCAGGCACAATCCGGGCCACAAATATGGCACTACCAAGTTACATACAGATCATCAGGAATACAGCAACACAATAAATACAATACACTTTAAAATATGTTGGAGGACTTCAAAAAGGAAAAAAGAAAGGAAACACATGACAGTTTACAGTTTAGTTCACAGCTAAATGAGGGAAAACAAGTTATAAGAGCAGAGTTAGCAGTTAAGATGGGCGAGAAAGGTACCATGTTGTTGGAGATTACCCTGTAGAGCATAGGCATTTAGCCTCATTCAGTAACCAGGCTTTGAGTCGGTGTTTGAAAGAGCTGTGGGTATCAACGAACTGGAGTGAAGCAGGGAGCCTGTTTCCTAGAGAGGGAGCAGCCATAGACAGTGCTCTGCCACCCATTTCAGTGGAGACCTTAGGGATTTCCATAGGGGGGACCGAGGACATGCGTAAGCATCTGGGAGGAGCTCTGGCCTTCAGAAAGGTGGCGTAAGGTGATGCACTGCCATTTTTAAGGGTGTTGTCAAGGATATAACCTAGTGCATACTCATAATGACCAGAGAGTGGGAGCCACCCTAGCACCTGGAAGAGGTCACAGTGATGAGTGGAGTAGAGTGCTGTGAGTGCGAAATGACATACGTTATTGTATACCGAGTTTAGATGTGAGTGCAGGGCAGAAGACACATGAGAATATATGGGGGAGCAGTAGTCATTGATAGGGAGCAGGTTGCCTTGGGCAACAGCTAAGTGGGCCTCACTGATCAGGAATTGTTTTAATCTATATGCAGCCCCGAGCTTTTGGTTAACTCGACGTACAATGGAGTTGACGTGAGCCATATAGGAGAGGGAGGGGTCAAAAGTTATGCCCAAGTATTTAAAATCGGGAACATTCTGCAGTGTGGGGCCATTGGGTGAAAGTACCGAGAGGGAGGTGCCGGCCTTAGCCAGGTATGGTTTGGAACCTAGAAGCATTGCTTTATTTATTTTTTTTTCATTGACCAGTAGCCTATGTGAGTGGAACCAGTTATAGGCCAGGCCATAGTTGATAGAAGAAGAAGAATCAGCATTTATATAGCGCTTTTCATACACAGTATCCCAAAGTGCTTTACAAGCAATGCAAGACTGGTAGTGAAGTGACTGAATGTGTGGTGGAGGCCATATTGCACATCATCACCCACACACAGCCTGGATAATTGTATGAACCGGTTAATGGGAAGGGGAATGTTGGCCAGGACACTGGGAATGTTCCCTGCTCTTTGCGAAGAGTGCCCTGGGTTCTTTTACTTCCACCTGGACAACACCAGGATAGGCAGAAAGGACCTCGGTTTAATGTCTCATCCGAAGGACAGCACACCCCAGCAGTACAGTACCCCCCAATACTGCACTCGGATGCCAGCGATTTTTAGGTACAAGTCCAATCCTGGTGTGGGACAAGAACCCACGACCTTCTGGTCAAGAGGCAGATGTGCTACCAACTGAGCCACGCTGACACCGATAGGGTAGAAAATATGTTTGTCAGGGACTTATCACTGTAGAAGAGGACAAGATCGTCCACATACAGGAGAGCATCACAGGAGAGGCAGTCAGAGGGGCAGGAGTTTATAAAGATACAGAACAACAGGCGGCCAAGAATAGAGCCCTGAGGGACACCCATAGAGACAGGGGGGTCAGGGAGATGGAAGTGCCAATACACACTGACTGGGATCAGTCAGAAAGATAACTCTTGAGCCAATGCAAGGTCTCCATGGAGCAGCCAAGTTGGAGGAGGGTAGAATGTAGTAGGAGTGGCTGACCAGGTCAAATGCCTTGGTCAAGTCCACAAATACAGCACTTGTGGCTTTCCCTTGGTCCATTTTCCTATGGACATGATTGATAAACTGGGCCAGGGTGGATATGGTGCTGTGGAACTTACGAAACCCATGTTGCTGGCTGCACAGCAGGTTATATTTCTCAATGTAGTCGGCTAGCTGGCAGTGAAAAATCTTCTCCAGAAGTTTGCTCAGGTGAGGGAGCAGGGAGATTGGCCTATAATTATCCGAAGATAGGGGGGTACCTGCTTTGAAAATAGGCACCACCTTGGCATGTTTCTAGGAGTCTGGCATGACAGAGGTGGTCAGAGCCAGATTAAAACTGAAGGTGATGGGCTTGGAGATGGCAGGGGAATCAGCTTAAACATAGCAGGGAAGAGACCATCACTATCAGGGCTACCTCGATTGGGGAGACCCTTAAGAAGCTTGGTGGTGCCCTTGATGGAGATGGCCCCAAAGTAGAAATGAGGGGGGGAGAGGTTTATGCCAGTAGGAGGGGAGGAGGAGGACTGGTGATTAGGGCCAGGTACAGGACAGGTGGGTAGCTAGGTAGGTAGTTTACTTAGGTAGGCAGAGAGATCTGTAAACTTTTTGTTGAAAGCTTGGGCGACCTCTATAGGATCAGAGTGCCAGAGGGGGAGTTTAGATGGATGGTGGAGTTGCAAGTTCGAGGGTTAAGCAGCATACAACATATTGTCGTATAAGGTCTGGCAAAAATGTCTGCTGCATGCTAGTTCATTTTAGTTACCAGGAAGTGATATTAAATGATGGGTGTTCAAAAACAACAGAGAACAGTGACAAAAACCTGGAGCCAGTTGATTTTCAAATGTGGAAAAATTGTTCCTGTGAGGAAAATAAAGTTACGCAAGGGTGGGTATCCATGTACAGCTGCAATCATTTCCACATGCGCTCACTTTTCAACAAGGTCGCCCTTTCATAACCTTTTCCACAATGCATGACAGCTTACACATTTTTTTTGTGCAACTGCGTAAACATGCTACACCTGATATTACCAAGCTTAGCATGTCTTTTGCAGCTGCAGGAAAAAAGTTAAACACTTCCTATATGCATAAAATACTGGAAAAGGCATTTTTGCAGGTGCAGGGAGTCTTGCTTGCACCAGGGCACTGCGCAAAGTGACTTAGTCCCTGGACCATTTCAGGCCCTTTGAAAACTGGGCCTATGGACCGAGCCAGTTAAAAGGTGCATCCCTTGTAATATTTGAAATGTAAAAAATAAAACAACAGCAGAGTCACTATGGGAAAGAAGGCTCTCACACAAAACAGGAGATACAGGGCAATCTAAAATAGAATAAACAAAGCATAGGTCAAAATGTTCACTGCTAACATGCACTGTTGCTTTAAGTACATGTTCTAGAACAAATTCAAACTAGATTAATAGGTACGTTATATTGCAGAAAGCTACATGATCCACTGTCCTTGGGAATCTAAGACACACATACACACACACTGTATTTACATCAGTGCTGTACCATGTGATTACCAAAACCATCATTTAAAGCTGACAGAAAACACAGGCAAAGGTAAACTGCATGATTTAACTTCTAAGGGCATTTAGCAGCTCCCAGTGCAAATGTTCTCAACAAGCTTCAATTAATTCCTGAACTTGCAGTGGTCCCAGAATACGGGCAGAGGCCCTATGGTACAGATCGATGGTGTACCCACTCCCTGTCAGAACACATCTATTACAGAGGCAGTCATTTGCAGCAGGTAATGAACTCCCAGTTAAATTTAAACTGGCTACCACAACCACTCTTTTTGTTCCTGGAAATGTTCCTGTAGGCGATAATAAGTGTTGTTTTAACACGTCATTACAGACAGGCACCGAAGCGCTCGAGATATAGGTCAATCTCATCTAATTAGTTGAGGTACAGTATCTGCAACAGTTTATGCAACTATTGAAAAAAGCTCTTATAGGCAGTCCACCGCCCCCAGTCAGGTCTTTACTTATTTCCATCCTCACAGTTCCTATTCTGTATAAAGATGCTTCTTCTATCACCTGGGCTCTAAAAATTTAAATCACAGTCCATGGAGCTGTGAAGAGGCCCCCTAGTTCAAGTTTCGGCTGGCCTCTGGAATCAGTTCAATAGACAATACAGACTTAAAGAGACTGTTAAAATGATGAAAAATATACATTTACAGTTCATTTAATCTTCATTTATTATATCTCCCAAAGCCACCAGCATCCAGTATAAATTCAATTTTTACTGGTGACTTTGAGAAGATATAAGGAACGTATATTAAATGAACTGTAAATGCAGAGTGACGTATGGCATTTAGATGGGCCCAGCACACACATTTACTTAATACTGGTACCCATTTAATAGGTTCTAGCTAACCATACCCTTGAAAAAGCCTGCAGCATGTTGGGTGAAATGCTGGGAGCATTGTTGGTTACAAACTAAATGAATTAAAGATGAAGATAATTATTGTATTTAAAATGTTTTGGGGCTGCTGGTGGATTTTTTCATTAATTTGATGGTCTTTAAATATTTAACTGTAATACTGAATGCTACAGCAATGCTTTCTTTGCAGTTCACATTTTATTAGACTTTTCAAAATCTACATACACTGTATTAAATCCCATCGCAACTACAATGGATGAATACTAATTACAGTTATTAGTCACATTACAATTTCATTTATTTATTTTGATTTTATTAATCTAGTAGGCTCACAGAGACTGAAAGTCCTTTTTTTCAGGAGAGACCCTGAATTAATCACATTCAATATTCATCCATACTACAATACAGACAGCAATGAGAAATAAGTATACAAATAGTATTAGAAAATTTGTTACAATCACTACAGAGTCGACATATAGTGACAGGCTTTAACTATACAGACATTAACGTGAGAAATAAGAAAGTAAAAACAATTTAAGTTAAGAAGATGCAGACAATTGACATTAAGGAACAAAAACATGTAGCAAAAAATAACCATGTAAATCAGCCAGAGAAGGGTAATATGGGAACCATCTCATCTTTGTATACATTAAATTATGATACGGGTATTTCTATGGAAACCCGACTATATTTCCAAGGTATAAGGCTAGCTTTAAGTCTGGATTTATAGCACTACCACTTGCAACACCAAAGATCCAGGTTCGGAAGTACACGTGAGTAATGGGGGGCAGCCAGGTAGCAGACTGAGCATCGTAGAGGATGCTCTCTTCCTCTGGGGAGGGAGGTCTGCATGCTCTGCTGCACTATTGCCCCCTGGTGACCACAGGTGACACTGCAACCTGGAGCTGCAAATGGAAGGGTGGGCCGCTCCTGACTGTAATGTGAGCACACTCTGCATCCTCATGTCTCTGGCAGTCCTTGCCCACAAGACACCATGGGGTGGGGAGAAAGACTGAAAAAAAAAGACACTATCAGATGAAGCAGGGTGAAGTAGTGTCCTCCTGAAGGCCCTGCACCGCTTACTGGGCTTTCTGCCGCAACTGAGCTAAACACCTCTTGGGGCTTGGGGAAACCCAAAGGGCTCCGCCATAGGAAGTAAACTGTGGGGCACTGAATGACAGGTAAGTGAGTCCCAGGGATGGCAGGTGGCAAGTCTGGGTGGGACGCTGGTGATGGGGCCAGCCAAGCAGAGGGTCTTGTATAAGGAGAGCACTGTAACCATAGTTATAACTCAGCCTTCAACAATTTTCTTTATGAGTCAAGATCTAACCTCATCACTGTACAAGAGATAAGATGGTCCAATAAAAGGTATCAAACTATCCAGCGAATCCTGTTTTCCATGGACCAATATGGCTACAATTTCTTTTTACTTAGTAATGCAAAGTGAACCACTATAATGGCTCTTAGGTGTGAGGGGGTTAATGTGAGCTAGTCTCTCATAGTGCTGCCTTATCTGCACACACCTCTCTAGGTTGAAGGAGGAGGTTGCTAGTCCCAGCTGGCTAGGATCCAGAGGGCCTCCTCCCCCACCCAGGGGCAGCTGAGTCTACTGCCATTGCCCCAGAGGTTGCCTAGGAGAAGGAGGGCCATCTGGACAGTGGCGGCCTCTTGGAGGGTGGGGATGGCAGATCAGGGGCACATTCCTCATCCTGTGCCACTGCAGAATTTCTTTGCTATTTTGGAAGGAAGGGACTCCTGGGAGGAGGCACCCATAGCTGTGGCAAGGGAGGATGTGGGGGTCCTCCACTGGGAGGGCCCCAAGGTGGAAGGTAGAGGACCCCAGCAGAGGAGCAAGCAGCTTCTGGAGGAGGACTCAAATGTTAGCGGGGTAGATTTGGGAACAGGAAACGAGGCATGAGAGAGAGGTAAGGTGCCTATGAGGAGCCATGGCTCGGATGGGTGGGCAGCAGATTCTAAGGATCACTAGGGCATCAGGACTGGTGGGGGCAGAGCTGGATGTCATTGTCCACTGGGGACTAATAGTCTAGCAAGGAACAGGGCTGGGACTTTTACAGGAAGAGTTCAGGGAACTGGGGTGGGGTTTAAGGCAAGCAGCAGACATGGTGGCTTTTGCCAAAGTGCTGCCTGTCTAAAGCCATGGGGAGGATAGGGTACTCCACACCAGGAGCTTCAACTCATGGTTGAAGTAATAATGCAGAGAAGAGGGGTTTGGCTACATTAGGGACTGGGGACCAACCTGGAGGGATGAGGTCCTATACAGAAGTGATGGCAGGCATCCATCTAAGTGGGGAGCCACAGTTCTCAGAGGACAGTTTAAATGTTACTTTAATAAACATTTAAACTTGCTGAGGGGGTGGTGGAAAGACAAAATTAGGCATAAACTGCCCCCCCAACAGACTTAAGCCATAATAAGGGAGGATCCAAGGGGAGAAAAATCCCCCATGGAGCAGGTTAATGGGAACAACAGAGGAGTAGAGGACAAGAGGAATGGGAACAAAAGTTGCAAAAAGAGGGGGGAAAATGAAGTGGGGCACAAGGGAAGAAAGGGAGTGGATGAAAGCAGAGTGGGAGCAAGGTGTGGAGGGCCGTGTGTGCAAATACAAGGAATCTTGGAATTAAAATTCCAGACCTGGAGGCCATCACGGTGGAGGCCGACCTGGATATTGTGGTCATTACTGAGTCATGGTGCACAGGTAGCCATGACTGGGTCATGGCCATGCCAGGCTACACTCTGTTTAGGAACGATATCCCCTCAGCCCTACTGTCTCCCTTTCTCCCCCTTTTTCTTATAAATACGGCTGTCACCCCCCTGTTCCCACCTCTGCCTCTCCGACTCCCTTTCCCCTCTTACCCTCTCCACCTCCACCCCAGAAGCACAACTCCTCAGCCCTCCTCACCTGTCCCTCCAGCACCCTTTCCCCATGTAGTCCCCACCTACTTCTCCCAGCTTAGCCCCTGCATCAACTCAGTGACCCTCTGAATGCTACCAACCCTGGTTGACTTGAACTATCCTCACATTCTACATTTATGGCTGCTGCCTATTTTGTTTCTTTCCTTCCTCTTTTAAAATATTGTGCTTCTCAAGTCTACATCAGTCCTATGATCTTCATCCGTACTGTGTTGCCTATTGTTTTGTACCTTATTATGAACCCTCAGAACATGGTGCTTTGCCTTTTTTGCATTGTATTATGCTGTGACCCATGTGAATATGTTGATTTGCATTTGCTTGACCTTGTTATGTTTACATTACCTTTATTTTGTATTCCTCCACTGGGCGTTTGTGAAAATGGACATACTTGCTCACATACCTTGCAGTATACAAATACATTGATTGACTGATTGATTGATTGATAGGGAGGGGAGAAAGGGAGGAGGCTTTGTGCTGTATGTAAGGGAGGATATTAAGGTGATAGAAGTGCAAGGGAACTAGCAGGGAAATGAGGGTCTGTAGGTACTGTTGGTCACCCTGGAGACAGGAGCCAGAGCCACCGTTCATACTGAGGTGTTATACTGACCTCCAACACGGGGACAGACCTGAATAATGCAGTGAAATCATCAGCATAATGGCAGAAAAAGGGGAGGTGGTGCTGCTGGAGGACTTCAATCTTCTGCATGTAGGTTGCAGCCTCCAAGCTGTGGCCTTGGTTAGAAGCAGGGACATCCTAGACTCCCTTCAGGAGGCCTTTCTCAGGTAACTACTCAAGGAGCCCACACGTGATGGTGCAATACTAGGCCTGGTGTTCAAACAGTGACAGCATTGCAGACATCAAGGTAGGATGACACCTAGGGACCAGTGACCACCGTATAGTACGGTTTAACATAAGGGTGGCAGCAGAGGCAAACCACACAAGGGTGAGGGTTCTGGACTTCAAGAGGGCAGATTTTTTAAAAATGGGTGAATGCCTCAAAGATGACATAGCAGGAAGGAATAGAAGAACAGTGGTGGCAAATTAAAGGATAGCATAGCAAAAGCAACAACCTTTTGTGCAAAAAGGTGAGCAAGAACAGGAGAAAAAAGAGACAACCATGGTTCTCAAGGGAAGTGACAGCAAAGGTAAAGGCTAAGAGGGTAGCTTTCAGGAGGCACAAAATGATGCAGAGGGAAGAGGATAGCGAGGTGTACCAGAAAAGCAGAGAGAAGCAGTGAAGGCAGTGAGGGGTGCAAAGGTACAAATTGAAGAACTGCTAGCCAAAGGGGTAATTAAGGGAGGCAAGACCTTTTTGTGTACATAAGTGATGAGAGGAATACAAAGGGAAGGATTACGAGGTGAAGAAGGGCATGGAGAGACTGCGCAGAGGAGGATCAGGAAAAAGCAGATATCCTGAACAGATACTTCTGTTCAGTCTTCACAGAGGAAGGGGAGGGCACAAACTGCATAACAACAGCATGAACACTGGGATGAGGGAGGCAGACACAAGTCCATTCACAAATGAAAGTGTCCTGAAAGGACTTGCAAATCTGAACATAGATAAAGCTATGGGAGCAGATGGGTACACCCGAGGGTGCGAAGGGACCTCAAGGAGGTACTGGCTACACCTCTGATAGCCCTATTCAACAACTCACTGGAAACAGGAGCAGTTCCAGAGGACTGGAGGAGGCCAGATGTAGTCCTGCTTCATAAACGTGCCAGCATGGAGGAGGCTGGCAGCTATAGGCCAGTCAGCTGATGTCAGTGGTGGGGAATGTAATTGAGGTGCTTCTAATGGAAAGGCTAGTGGAGTATCTTGAGTCCAGCAGGTCACAACACCTGAGGCAGCACAGATTCATTGGGGGAAGGCCATGTCAGATGAACCTGATTGATAACTTCACTGGGTGACCAGGGAACAAGATCAGGGTTGGGCAGTGGATGTGGCCTATGTAGACGTCAGCAAGGCCTTCAACACTGTACCAAACAGGAGGTTCATCAGGAAACTGAGCAGTTAGGGAGCAACTCCCAAGCAAGTAACTGGGTATGAAATTGGTTGATGGATAGATGACAGAGGGTGGTGGTAAACAGAACTCACTTTGGGGAGAGGAGAATGACCAATAGGGTACCTCAGAGCTCGGTACTGGGACCACTCTTCTTTAATATCTTTATAAGTGACATTACAGAAAAGTTGGAAGAGAAGGTATGCCTCTTTGCAGATGACACCAAAATCTGCATTAGGGTAGACACTCGGGGGGGGTGAAGAGAGTGTGTAGAGACTTGAGAAAACTTAAAGAGTGGTCAAGGGTATAGCAGCTAGGTTTCAATGCAAAAAAGTGCAAAAACATGTTCCTAGGGCACAGAAACACAGAACTGGAGTATAAAATGGGGGAGGGGGAGGTATTGACAGTCATTAAACAAGAAAGGGACCTTGGACTAATCATATATGATGATGATCTGAAGGAGGCGTGGCAATATAACAAGGCAATAGATAGGGCCAGTGGGATGCTGAGGTGCATAGGGAGGGGTATCACCAGCAGAAAGAGAGAGAGGTGGTGTTACCACTGTATAGATCATTGGTGAGATCCCACTTGGAGTACCATGTCCCATTCTGGACATCACATCACCACATCTCAAGAAGTACATACACAGGGTAGAGGCTGTCCAGAGGACAGCAACTAAAATGCTGTAGAGGCTGCATCAAAAGTCCATTGAGGAAAGATTGAGGGAACTCAATGTGTACCCCCTGGAAGAGTGGAGGGAGAGGGGGTACATGATAGAGACCTATAAATACATCATGGGGGTGAATAAGGTACAGATGAGGAGTATTTTTTCAGAGGAAAAAGATGCATGAAAATGAGGGGGCATGCAATGAAGCTGGAAGGGGTGAATTTAGGAGGGATCTGATGAAGTACTTCTTCACAGAAAGAGTGGTGGAAGCCTGGACAGTCTTCCAGTGGAGGTGGTAGGGTCGAAAAGAGTGGTGGGCTTTAAGCATGCATGGGACAGGCAGAAGGAATCTTAGTAGGAATGTGGGGGGTGAGGTAGCTGGAGATTAGGTAGGGTGTACAATGACAGTACAGGCAGAGAGACACTGGAAGACTAAGTGGGCCAAGTGACCCTTATCTGCTGACAAATTCTAGGTGTCTATGTTTCTGTTTCTAGCCCAAAGTCATAGACCATTTAACACAGTCCCACACAAAAGATTCACAAAGAAGTTAGCCAGCCTGGGAGTGGGTCCCAGGGTGGTAGCCTGGGTAAAAAAACTGTCTGGACAACAGAATGCAGAGCATACTAGTAAACTGAGTCCACTCCGAAGAATGGGGGTTACTAGCGGGGTACTGCAGGGTTCAGGACTGAGACTGGTCCTCTTTAATGTCTTTATAGGTGACATTGTAAAAGGACTGGAAGGCAAAGTATGCCTCTTTGCAGACGACACAAAGATCTGCAACAGGGTTGAAACACAAGGCGGGGGTGAGAAGGGACTTGGCAAGGTTGGAGGAATGGTCAAATGTATGGCAGCTTAGATTCAATGCAAAGAAGTGCAAAGTAATGCACCTGGAAAACAAAAACCCAGGGGAAGAGTACATAATGGGGGGAGGGGGTAGGTACTAACAACAACAAAATGGAAAGGGACCTGGGGATAGTCATAACAGATGACCTAAAAGTAGGCAAGCAATGTGAGATGGCAGTATGGATGACTGGGGGGATACTGGGATGCATAGGGAGATGCATCACAATTAGAGAACAAGAAGTTGTTATCCCTCTGTACACGCAGTTGGTGAGACCCCATCTTGAGTACTGCATGCAGTTCTGGAGATCCCATCTTCGCAAGGACACAGAAAGGATGGAGGCAGTCCAGAGGAAGGCAACTGAAATGGTGCAGGGTCTGCACCAGAAGTCATACGAAGAAAGACTAAAGGAGCTTAATGTGTATACCCTCGAGGAGAGGGGGGGGCATGATAGAAACTTTCAAGTACCTCAAGGGAATCAACAAAGTCCAAGAGGGTAGCATCTTTCAGTAAAAGAGATAGGCAAGAACAAGGGGGCACAATTTGAAGATAGAGGGGCAACATGAGGAAGTACTTTTTCACAGAGAGGACGATGGCCATATGGAACAGCCTTCCTGAGGAACTTATGGGGTCAAAAACAGTGAGGGAATTCAATAATGCATGGAACAGACATAAGGAAATGCTAGTGGGGGGTAGGAGGAAGTAGGCTGTTAGTTAACTAGGATCTGCAGCCTATCCAATAAGTAGGGAAATGGGCAGACTGGGTGAGCTAAGCGGTCCTTATCTGCCATCAAAGTCTATGTTACTATGTTTCTATGACTACTTAGCCACTCTGACACTTTGGGGGGGGGTCTGTTTTCATATAATGCCTTAGTATAACATTTTTCGTGATTATCAGTGTCGCATCCACCATACAGTAGTAGCACCAAATTAGTCAAGGTATTTTTAAGAATTTTTGAAAATCCCTAATGAGAATTGTGAATCCCTTTGTTAGGGATTTTTTTTTGCTAGTGTGTTCACTGCTGCCAGGAGGGAGAGCTTCCATCTGATAGTCAAGTTGAAATCCACTAGATGACACTTAAATACCGTAATAGGTAGTTGCCTCTTTGTGTGGGTATAACAAAAAGAATTTTAGAGGATTTTCCCCTAAATTTTTGAAGGAAAAATAGGGAATTTCACAAAATTGCTTGACAAATTCTGCGCTACTACTGTACACCAATGTTTTTTATTCTTATCACGTGGAGTTTAGATTTATTAGGCACTAGGGCCCGGATATTCAGACTGCGCCAGGCTGTGGGCCAGGCTGTGGCGCAAGCCTGGGCGCAGCGCAACTTGGCTGCATAGGGGCACTGACTGGGCGATATTCAACGGAGCTGTGCCATGGCACAGCATCATTGAATATCGCACTCTGGCCACCCACAGTGCACATAGTGCAGTGGCATTGTACCAGCACAAGTGACAAAAGTGGAGCAGGGGGATGCGTTAGCACAAGTTTCCTTGCGCTATGCACAGCAACCGCGATATTCAAAAGTGCACATGCAAATGGGGCCATAATGAATGCAAAGCGCAAATGGGGCCATTTGCATGTCATTATGGCCCCATTTGCATGCAGGTGCGCTGATCCCCGGTGACTTGCACCTGGCGCCCTGCCAGGCAGCAGCCGTCAGGGACCGACACCCCCTGCACAGCGCGGCAATGCGACCCTCTGCCCGATCGCGGGCATACAGAGAGTTAAATAATGTCCCATATCCCTGGTGGTCCAGTGGACCGCTGTCAGCCCAATCGCAGGCTTAGGCATAAAAAAATTAAGTCCTATCTCCCTGGTGGTCCAGTGGACCACTCGCAGCCCGATTGTGGGCATTTGTAACAATAAAATAAAGTCCAATATCCCCGGTGGTCCAGTGGACTGCTCGCAACCCGATCGGGGGCATTTGTATTACAAAAATTAAGTCCAATATCCCTGATGGTCAGGTGCTCCTTCCCCACCTGCCTACACAGGCCCCACCTCCCCCCAGTCAGTGGCGGGTGGCAGAACCCCACCAGCCTGCTGCCCGCCGCTAACACCATAGGTGGGGCTGTACGCCCATTGGTCCATAGCGTGAGCCAATGGCGTGCAGCTCCGTACAGTATAAGTCCAGATATGTGAATGGATCCATTCACATATCTGGACTGTAGTAAGTTATAGGCTGCACGCCCATTGGCTCATGCTGTGGACCAATGGGCGACAGCCCTATCGGCGGTGTCAGCGGGCGGTGGAATGGCAGGTGGTGGGTGCTGCCGCCCGCTGACCGGGAGGGAGTAGGTGGTGGGGCTCAGTGGGCGGGTGGGGAGAGGGGTATCACTGGACCACCAGAGATATTGGACTTAATTTTTGTAATACAAAATGCCCGCAATCGGGCTGTGAGTGGTCCACTGGATCACCAGCGATGTTGGACTTTATTTAATTATTACAAATGCCAGCGATCAGTCTGACAGCGGTCCACTGGACCACCAGGGATATAGGACGTTATTCATTTATACTTAAGCCCGTGGTCAGGCTGACTGGTCCACTGGACCACCAGGGAGATAGGATGTTATTATTTTAAACAGATGCCCATGATTGGGCATGGGGGGCACCGCCATGGAGGTGTAGCCAGAGCTCGGGTGGCCACCCACAGGTAGCAGCTGCCGTGTTGCACCCTGCAATATGGCAGCTCACCTGTGGGTGGCCAGCCGCTGTTCCTTTTTTTTTTTTGGCTCACCTGTGTGCGGCGCAAGTAGGGGTGTCGCATGCATGAACTCAGCACATCCCGGCTGAATATCGGGATGCGGAGTATGCATAGGCATTAGTCTCTACCTGCGCCTGCAGACATTACTGATGCGCCCGTGCATCGATTGTGCCAAGCACAATCTCTGTTTGAATATCACACCAGAGATCATCAGTGGGTTGTGCATGGTGCAACACTGTTGCGGCATGTGCAACCCTTTTGAATATCTGGGCCAGGAAGTGTTAACTGAGATAAGAAATCTTTTTTTTTTCAGATTTACTTCTGTTAATGCAAACATCCCTTTATAAAACATGGAATTATTCATTTGCCATGTTTCATTGATTTTTACTAAAAAAGTTTACTGACTGTATAACTTAGTGAATAGCTAAAAGATAACATCATAGAATTAATGGGATATGCAGTGGCTGACTCACAATATGACATTTATCTTCATGAGTGAAGGGACAGGACAATAGCTCATGAGAGTGGAGCCAAGGGTGAGTTATGGAATTCCGGCACCCCTCACAAGTGCGGATAAATGACATATTTTGAGCCAGGCTATTAAGTGTCCAATTTATGCAGTGTTTTAAATTGCAAGCTTTTTAAATGAGTTCTTTTTAAGAAGATTTAACGGTTTCTGTTTGATTTCACTGCTCTGCTTTGGATGCAGCAGTGACCATTGTGCTGTCATCAGGCAATGTTCAAGCAGCTGTCTGATTGGTTAAGGGTTCCTTTGTGATCTGTCTCTAGTGTTCACCTAAGTATATGTTAATATGGGCAGAGACCAGTGGTAAGAGTGGTCACATGCGCATTCTGATGGTATGAGAACTGCAAACTGAAGGTAAGCAGTTTTGATACCCTATAAAAGTAAGGGAGATTCCTTTTACAACTGTAAGAGTGATCTTGTCACCCAGATTAATATATTATCGAGAAAGCTCTATCAATAATATATTACAAATTTAAAAAAACTTTATCCAAACATGCCGTTCCAGGGCAGCTGCACCTGACATACTCCTGACAGAATAAGAGTATTGCATGTGCAGAGAAAAGGAGTGCTCTGATAGGTTGGGAGCATTCCCTTGCTCTATAATGGCTAAAATTAAGACAGATGATTTATATTCATTTAAAATGCTTCCTTGGTTAAAGCAAATTATTTATCTGTAAGGTGCTACTCTTACTTTAATTGTGTGTGTATGTGTATATATATATATATATATATATAATATATATATATAGGATTTAGAATGGCTTGACTCAAAATACGCAATTTATTTTCATGAGTGAAGGGGCAGGACCATAACCCATGAACAGTGATGTCACAAGTGAGTTATGAAAGTCCTGCTCCCTCACAAGCTATGATAAAGTGTGTATTTTGAGTCAGGTCATTGTACATTCAATTTATACAACATCAATTTAGAAGTTATAACTTGTAAATTTGCTGTTTGAACATCTAACTGTTTCTGTTTGAATTTAACTGCTGATTTCAGGGCAGGACAGGCTATTGTGACATCATCAGCATTGTGAAAGCTGCTCTCTGATTGGCTCTGAAGAAAGCTCCCACTGCACAATACTTGATATTATGACGTGGGCACAGTGTCATTATGCCAAGAACAAAAACAACACATCAATCAATGCCGCAAACAGAACAGCAACAGCAGAAACAACGTGGGGAAAAAAACACTGATCCCACCAACATAGCACACATCATAGAGTGCAATTGAACAACCCCGCCCGGACTTAATGTAACTAACTACGTGGGGTGGATTTCAGCGAGGGGGATAAACTCAGAAAGGGCGAAAACTTAGTTTAAAAAAAAATAAAAAGCCACAAAAAGCAGAAACACTGGGAGGCCTGGAGGGGAACTGAACCACAGTCCCAGGTCTCCATTCCTGGTATGTGCTGGTACCTTAGTCACTCCACCATGGGAGCAACTCGGCAAAGCACCAGACCACATCACTACGTGAACCATTCATGCTTACAGCAGAAGGCGATAGGAGTAGCGATAATTTCCTACCGCTATTACACTCCTGTTCCTCTAAACCCGTTCATGCTTTCCACAGCGCGGTTCATTCTGCACTATTATTGTAGCGCTATATTGACCCAGTACTGACATGGGCAACCTCGAGAATAAATAACTGAGACATATGCATCCTGTGAAATAAATAATTGTGACATACGGAAATTTTTGTTAGTTGTTGCATATGTTATTAGCTAAAATAACTCGTTTGAGCACTTTTCCCTCCACTAGTGTATAACATATAATAACTCAGTACTGCCCAGTGTTGACAGCACTTACAGCAGCTTGTCGCTCGAGGGTGTGCCGGGAATAATCCTGATGCTTGGAATGCATGTCTAGAAGCAATGCCATTTCCACAATGATTTGTTTCCTTTCTTTCAGGGGCTCTAATTCATGAATCACAGCACTTTGCATGCCTACACTCATATTATTTTATTAAAGAAAAGGATGTGCAGTGGCTGTGCAGAGTGGCATTGAGTGGAGACAATTAGCTTTGTATTTTGTATTCTGCTGCCATCGCTACAGTAGAAATGGTAGCAATAATCCACTTGTGGTAAAAGAGCATGTTAGGAGGGAGAGTGCCTCAGCCACCAAGATCTCACCTCTTCCAAGTGTGTTATAAGCAATATCTCCTATCAGTACACTGTTTGAGGACCACAAAAGCTGCAGGGTATACAGTCTTGTGAAGGAACAGCAGAGAACTTACTGGGGGTGGGGGGGAGAGGATTTTCAAAGTCTGTGTTTGCATGCAAATTTCTATTGTACATTTCAACATAAGTCGAATTCCCCTATGCCCAATTTCCAAGTTAGGACATAACCAGGGCAAGAAAACTGCACCCACAATTTTATAGCAAAACCAGCAGTTTTCACCATTCTCCATATTTTCACAATTTCTTGCAATTTTTTGAGTATTTCCAAAATAGAATAAATGAGGTTCAAATGTTTGAAGAAAAACTCAGACATATTGACACGTACTGATAGTGTAGCATGCAGACTGGGTTTGGTCAAAATAATACCATATGAAGTGGGGAGGAAGTTTCTAAGGAGTCCTCTGTGATGTTGCTTTCATCAGATTCACTGCCTGGTTTGGTTTCAAAATCCTCTTGCTAAGCGTGTGTGCATTCACTGACCTACGCAGCCAGTATAGTGTTATGCTTGTGCAACTGTGTTAGTTTTGGTTGTGGCCGTTCGCACTCTCTATTCCAGAGGAATTACAACCCTGTAGGGGTACGAAGCAAGGAACTCTCAGAGAGGGTTCTGCCCCTAGAGGTGCCATAGGATGGTTCCCATGGCTAAAGGTACCTTAGGAATCCCCCTAAGGAGAGAGCGCTGCCGCTGGAGGAGGGGAGGATGGTGGGGGCAAAGACAAAATGCTGCACAGTGAGGCTGAGAGGAACTGCTTATATAGCTCAGGAAGTGGGAGTGGCTGGCTGCTTGGCTACTGAATTACAGGCAAGCCTTTCAATTCACTGACCTACGCAGCCAGTATAGTGTTATGCTTGTGTAACTGTTAGTTTTGGTTGTGGCTTCACACTCTCTATTCCAGAGGAATACCACCCTGTAGGGGTACGAAGCAAGGAACTCTCGAAGAGGATTCTGCCCCTAGAGGTGCCACAGGATGGTTCCCGTGGCTAAAGGTACCTTAGGAATCCCCAAAAGAAATGTAGTGTCATCCCCAAAGGAGGCAACATGATGCACATGAGCAAGCAGTAACAGTGACGTAGGGGCAGTAACTGGAACAGATTAGAGAAGAATAGTGATGGCTTGTATCGAGAGAAGGGGATCCCATAAGGAGAGAGGGAACAGCAGGACATCCTCCACCTCCATCCAACAATGGAATCTACCTAAGGAAACTAGGGGAAAACTATGCTAAGTGGTATGACCTGAGGCAATGGAGGAGAGAAAAAAATCCCTATGAGGAGGAAATCTCTGTGGATCCAAGGCCTAGATTGCCTTCCCTCCAGACTTGGGAAAATGTATTTAATGACGGCTCTGCAGTTGCAATTTGGAAAACTCAATTAAAGGGAGGTGGAAAATATTCCAATTTGGAGGAAGGCTCTCACTCAGACCCTCTAGTGGGAACGTCTTGGAAGGTTGCGAGAAAACTCTGCAACAATACGAGCATCCAAGGTGCAGAAGAAGAGCAACAACTGCTGAGGCACTCACCTGGCTTACCCACCCTAAATCAAACCAGGTGAACCAGAGGTAGTCGTGGGGAGAATGCGGTGAAGGTGCCTTGCTAGGGAAACCACTAAAGTCAATGGCCAACTGTTATAGTGGAACACTAGAGCCAAAGGAGATCGTCGTAACCACCCTTCACCGCTAGTCTTAAATTCTACAGCAGGAGCTGCTGTTGCATTGAAGGCAGCTTAAGCCAAGCCCAGGGCAAGGACATTCCCAGCTATGGGCCAGGTGAGAAGGATCCCACCCCAAGTTGGACACACTCAATAATGCGGGCTAAATGCAGAGCAAGACCGTCGGCTGCAAGAACCTGCCCCAGATTAGAATGTCTGGCATGTCCCAGAATTGATTGAGAGCTATAAAGCTGATGAGCTGAATGAGCATGGCGTGCTGAGATCATAAGGAGCATTGAGTGCTGAGACCTTGTAAGGTCAGACGGAGATTGAGAGCAGTAGAATCCCAGGTGAAGCCGAGGGGATGGCACTAGGCATAAAGCAATGGTTTGCGTAAGCAAGGAGCAACGGTTGCATAAGCAAGTGGGGACGCAATAGGTCAGTAAGCAGAAGCAGTAATAGATGGACCTGCATAACAACTGTATAGCAAGTAAACAGCACTGAGTTAGGGGCAAGCCAGCCAGACATGAATAGCCAAATCAAGGTGACAAACTCTGAGGATTTTCGGCGGCGAAGACAGGATTTAGAACAAAATTAATGAACCACATAGGCCACGACCCCCCAAACACCTCTCAGTCCCCACCATAGGACAAACAAGGAAGTGATGAAAGGCCGAGAACCACATGCAGATATAAAAGCTAGTTTAATAGCCTCAGCAGGAGCTTCAGCTAACCTCAGAACAAACAAGGTAGAATAGGAATGGGTGTAAACAATGCAGCAGCAGGAAGCAAGTGGGCCTGTACAGCAGTAGTTAAATGACTACAGTGTTAAAACACAGGCACTGGGAATAACAGTAATTAAAGTAAACAGTCAGCAGCAGTGGCTGAAGTTGTAGGTAACTGAAAGCAGTAGCATGAGCTCTGAGTAGGTTTGCAGTTGCAGTGCATTAAATTGAGAGTTGTAAATGAAAGCAAGTATAATGAGCTCTGTAGTAGCAGTATGCTAGGAGTTTTAAAAATAAAAGCCCCCACAAAAGAGGAAACCAAAACACAGCAAAACAAAACAGGGAAGGCACCAAAAAAAAAGCAAGAAACAAAACACAGGGAAGCATACAGCCGGAAGAAAGATACAAACCAGAAGCAGGAAAACAAACACTGAAGTCCAGCAGAGACACACAGAAACAGCAGGCTTGAGGGGAGTATGTGATGTGGTGTGATGTGGTGGTGGTGGTGGTGGTGGGGGTAGGCCCCAGCCAGCTCAGAAAACAAACCAACATAGCCTGCGGCTACAAAGACAAAATGCTTCACAGTGAGGCTGAGAGGAACTGCTTATGTAACTCAGGAAGTGGGAGTAGCTGGCTGCTTGGCCACTGAATTACAGGCCAGCCTTTTAATTAAGCACTTAAGCATTTAATGGGCCTGGTTTTAAAAAAAGTGTAAAACTTGTGCATGTGCAGAGAAAAAAGTTACGCAAGAGAGGGTTTCCTAAGGCAACCACAGTTTTTCCTATATGCACTCGATTTTCAAAAAGGTTGCCTTTTTACAACCTTTTCCACAATTTATGGCAGCTTGCGCATGTTTTTTCACGCAGCAGTGTAAGAATACTATACTTGGCATTACCAGGTGTATTATTTTTGTGTAGCTGCAGAGAAAAGGGAAATTCTGCCCATCTGCATAAAATGCAGAAAATATCATTTTCATAGGTGTGGAGATTTTTTCCTGCACCACGGAACTATGCACAAGGACATAAACTGTGTTAACATAGTGGCAGTGCTGTGTCATGTGTACCACTCCCTTCTCTATCTGCTGGCTGTGTTCCCGTTCATATGGCCCGCCCTCACAGTGCTGTAGGTCACTCCAAGGAGGGGCTGTGAATTCACCGGTGGCTGATGAATAAAACAGCCTTTGTAGCAGAGTGAGTGCAGCAAAGCGTTCACACTACCATTTAATGCGTTTGATCTGCTAGTGATCCCACAACTGAGTCAGATCAAAAAAATGATCCGGCTGGCCCGCCAGCACAGTGGTTGATTTCTCTGCTTATGGCGCTGGCTAATCTTCGGATTCAGGAATGGACCTGGGTCGCTGGAGGGCCGGCCAGGGGGAAAAGGACAGAGCATCCTATGGACTGCTCTCCTTCTCCATGGGGAGGGTGGGGAAGTGTCTGGCGTGAGATGGACCCCTGACAGAGGCTGGTGGTCTTGCAGCTACCGGCACGCACATCTAATGGAGGCGAGGCAGATGCTGGATGTCATTGCACATCCCCACCTCCTGGAGGAAAATCAAAGAAAATGGAGGGGACAGCCTCTGTCTACATGAGCCCTCCCCAGGCTTCAATTAGCCACTGTCGCCGCACTCCCAACAAGATACTGTTCCCATGGTGCGGAATTAGGGGAACTGGAGCCATGGCCCTGCCCTCCGGGGGAGATAAGCCAGGGTAACTTGGAGGCGCGGTAACAGGCAGTTGGTGGAATCTCTGGGGCCGTGGACCAGGGCAGCGATTGACCAAGGACCTCCTGGGGAAAAGAAGAATATATATATATATATATAAATATATATATATAAAATGATCTGACGGGCACATAAAAGTGCTCCTGACGTGTTTACACTGCTGACTTTAGCGCATCAACCCGTGCGCATGGGTTAATGCCCTGTAAAGTCAGCAGTGTAAACAGGGCGTTATTCTCTGGGCATCCCATAACCTTTGAAATCTGGCCCTACATCTGTGCTGAAGCAGCCCTTCTTAGTTTTCACATGGACTGAAACAGTTGATGACAGAAATGGCGTAAATTGTGCCATTAACATAAATGGGGTGCTAACTACAAAACATTTTGCAAGTGGAGGGTTAAAGGGACGCTGTCAGCTTTTTTGCTGAATTTTATATCTCCATTTCAGGTATATGCCTGCAGCCATTTAAATGCATATCCCTGTGATATGTGATGGTGAGGAAAGGATAAACAAGGGACACTTGGGGGGGGTAGGGTAAATGGGCAGACTAGATGGGCCAGGCAATCATCATCTGCCATCAAATTCTATGTATCTATATTTATATGTATTATATATGGTCCCAGAATTTCATATTATAGCCATTTCTTGTCAATGGTCTAGCCACTTTCACATTTCAACATGTTGCTGCGGCACCAGTAAACTCATTCATGGATGAGTTTAGAAATTTTCAAGCACTATCAGATTAAGTCAGCTTTTATGTGTAACCAGTGAGCTGAACGCAGTCATGTCCCTCCTGTTTTAGAACGAGCATTGTAACATTGTTTAATCAATGTCTGAAAATTAAAGCCTTGATACCAGGCATGCACATCAGCGCTGACCTACCCCGAGTGACAATGCACAATATATGGCATGTGTTTAACAAGAATAATGTAACCTGTCTAAGAAGTGCTTCAGAAAACAAGAAAGGTATCTTGTGGAGCCCTGGGAATGTATTATACAACTCCTGCAATTTCCCTGCAATTCTTTCAAGAAAATCTCTGCATTTGTGGGGAATATTTTCAGAAGTTTTCTAGTGGCCCTAGTAATTAAGTCCAATTTTCAAAAGTGTAGCTTGGTTATCTCCAGTTTGAAAGTTCAGATATAAACGTGCCTGGATACAGTTTTCACACTGAATGTAACCAGAGCCATCATTTACATCTATATCTAGCATTGTTTTAATGCAAAACTGGATGTAAAGTACCATAAAACAGAAATGCTGCAGATAAGTGCAAAATTTGAAAACAACTCCTCAAGCTAGAACATGGTCTAAACGTATCAGGGCAGTCTCTGGTGCTAACGTGACTACAGTAGGAAAGGTGTCAATTTTATGACTTTTGAAACTCCTACTAAGGAAGATGCATCCATTTTATGATTTTTGAAAATTCCACACTGACTGTTCACGTTTTGTTTCAGTACAGTACTGTGCACTTTCTGAAACTTGTGACACTCACTGTAGCTGCCTTGTGATGTTCCAAAGTGGATGACTAAGGCAATGCTTGTTAAAATATAATAGGATGCATGTCCGACCTGGGAGCAAGTTATTGCATTGCCAAAAACACTAGCAAGAGTTGGCTTTTGTCAACAACGCTGGTATTAGGGTGGTAATGCTGTCGTTGGATTGGATGATGGATCTTTTGGCCTGGTTGTGCACCAATGACACTACAGTTACCTAATTGAGATGTAATATCTCATTTTAGTGGGGCTTTGTGCTTACCCATTTTACACTGCATTTACCCAGGATGACCCAGGTAACAAGCTGTATTTAGTTTTCAGTGGAATCCTCCGTTTACACATTTGTACATTATATCTGTACTGGATAACCCAGATGCGATGCAATATCTCATTTCTAGAAGGTACTGCTCTTACCCATTTATGCTGCTTTCATCCAGTCTGGCCCAGCTGAGCTGCAGTATCTCATTTTCATTGGAACATTCTTTTACCCATTTTTGCAGCTGGGTAATCGTAGCCAGGGTAGCCAAGCTGAGATGCAATATCCTATTTTTTGTGGTGTCTATTTTACAGATTTTTACACTATTTACCTAGAATACCCAAGCTGAGATACAATATCTCATTTTCTGTGGGGATCCAGATTTGACTCATTATGTTGCTTGCACGCATGTGCAAGAAACATAGTGCCATCATCGGAGATTTCGAAGGTGTGTCACCTCCTCCTCCAATTCAGTCAGTGTGCTGGCAGGCGCGGCCCCTGTAAGCCAATGCATTTTGGAGCTGTCTATGACACGCCTCAAAATGCAGTGGCATACAGTTGAAAGGGGAGCTACGCTCAGTGAGCACCGATAAGAAGCGTAGCTCCCCCCACACGCAGGCGCAGCGCTCCCTCGCACGCATTGTGTAGCCGACGGGTGCCCAATCCTCGCCGGCTGAACGCCCCATCCATCTGGTGCCACGCTGGGAGCCCACCCCAGCGTGGCAAATGTCCCACGACGTCTTTTTTTTAATTTTTAACCTGTGAAACGAAACGGTCCTGCGGGGCGCCTCCCAGCCTCCCTCCCACAACCCGCACTCCACCCACTGCTGCACACAGCCTCCCCACCCCCTCACCCCATACTTACTCCGACTGGCGCGACGTATCTTCGTGGACCGGAACACGCCTGCACTCTTCAAAGCTGACCAGCGAACTGAGGAAATGCCGGTAAGCTGTATAATGGCCTAGATAGGGGGTTTCAACTTTATTGCATATCTCAGGATTTTTGGGAATTTTTGCACCAATTTCAATGGTTTAGACTCCTTCATGAATGATTCACTGTTATGGTGTTTTCGCCCGAGGGTGATTTCGCAGTGACCGCGCAGTGACTGTGAAATCATCCTTTGGGCCTGAATACCACCATGACAGTGACATCATTCATGAGAAGGGGTCCCAAAAAACCCATGTTGAAAATTTGGTGCCAAAATTCCAAAAAATGACTGTTTTACGAGCATGTGTTGCGCAGTTCCTAAGCAGGCTCGTAAGTTCGCGAAATTTCAATATTTTCACTCCAGATTTTCAACATTGCCATTTTACCATACCTTCTTATGAGCAGTATAGCTGTCATTTTTCACATCTCACCCAAAATGTGTTTCTGGCCATGTAGCGCAGAATGGCGCAGTCGGTGTGCGAAATCAATGTACGGGACAAATTAAGAAAATCACAGTGACACTGTTCATGAGCAGAGGTCTTAAAATGGCTATGTTGAAAATTTGGTGAAAAACTTCCTAAAAATGACTGTTTTACGAGCGTGCGTTGCGCAGTTCCTACGCAGGCTCGTAAGTTCGCAAATTTTCAATATTTTCACTCCAGATTTTCAACATTGCCATTTTACCACACTTCCTTATGAGCAGTACAGCTGTCATTTTTCACATCCTGCCCAAAACATGTTTACACCCACGTAGCGCACAATGGCGCAGTCGGTGTGCGAAATCAATGTATGGGACACATTAAGAAAATCACCATGACACTGTTCATTAGCAGAGGTCTTAAAATGGCTATGTTGAAAATTTCGTGAAAAAATTCCTAAAAATGACTGTTTTACGAGCGTGCGTTGAGCAGTTCCTACGCACGCTCGTAAGTTTGCAAATTTTCAATATTTGCACTCCAATGACTTCCAAATACCTAAACAGCACATAGAAGCAAGCAACATTCGGCATTGACAAATGCTTGTTTTTACACTGTATTTATGCTGACTAGCCCAGCTAAAAAACAAGATTTAATTTTCAGTATAGTCCCAGTTCTATCCATTTTTGCATTATATTTACCCTGAATTACCCAGCAGAGATGTAATACAGTATTTCATTTTCAGTGAAGTCCAAATTGTACCCCTATTTACACTGTATTTAGCAAAAAGAGTCCAGGTGATATTCAGCACATTCAGCCCTGTTCTCAGTTCCAACTTTATGGGCTACAAAACACGGCCCTGAAGTGTACCCTGTTCACTAATCCATAAATGTGGTATGCCTACAACATAAGATTTGCACTTGGGCCGGAGGCTTGGAATGCAAATGAGGAATTCCAGATGTTACAATGCACAAACCAGGTTTGCACACATAATAGTGCATATTACTGGTACATGCTTATCTGTGTGCAGTGAAGTGCAATGCACAGACGTGCATGAGCCCATGCCGCACTATATATATGGTCCTCTATGCCAAACCTTTGGCCTGCTTGTGCACCAGTGTCAGTGTCAGTAAGTTACTCTGTCCCCAAATACTTAGAAACAAGGAAACACAAACATTGCCAACAGATAAAGAACAGGGTTTCATCCAGTCTGCCCATAAAGAGTTTTTTCTACCTCTCCCCTTGACTGGATGTCCTGAAATGGCTTTCTAACGCAGACCCTCCTTTTCTTCTTGAAGCCCCCACCTCCAGCTCATTAGCTCCTCCTGCTGGAATTATCAGCCCTTTAAACCTGTCTCAACAGTGCCTAAACCCATTTATAGTCTCTGCTTCCATCACTTGTGCCAGTAATATGTTCCATGGCTCCATCACCCTCTTGGTGAAGTAGCATTTCCTCATGTCCCTCCGGCTGTGTCCACCAACTTGCCTCCATTTGTGGCCTCACGACTACACTATTGTTTCTGTTAAATAGGTCTTTACATTTCACTCTGTTAATTCTCTCAGGAACTTGTACCTCTCTATCATGGCACCCCTCTCCCTTCTGGCCTCCAGTGAGAACATGTTAATTGATGCCCTTAGTAGTCAAGTGGGCCTCCAGCACTAACCCCAGCCACAAACACTCCTTGGCAGTCCAATGGAGCTCTCTCTCTTGTTCCCTCTACCCTAGATGCACCACATACATCCTTCATTGGTATCAGCCCCTCGCTGAACTCCACCTTCTGATGTCCCCATGCATCGGATGCGATGTAGCGTTGCGACACCTTATTGTCTCCAAGAAAAATTTCCTAGGCAGGTTACTTTGCAAAAGTGCTTCTTCCACAGCAGCAGGAGTAATTGTAAATGATCCAGTAGGCCCTGTACTGTACATGCCAGCCCTAACGTCTTTCACACAGTAGTGTACTTTGATTTGCAATGGCACGGAAGAGCTGTCAGTTCACCATTGGGCAAAGCTCTGGGGTAGCAGGCAAAGAACAGGTGCTAAACTGGGCCGCAATGATTAAGCATCAGTACATGCGACTGAAAATTGTGCCTGTGGCTTCCGTGGGGTCCTGCTTTTACCAATTTTATACTGCATTTACATAGGATAGTCTGTCTACAATGCAACATCTCATTTTCCAGCTGAGACACAATATCTTATTTTCAGTAGGACCTCCTTTTACCCGTTTGTAAAATGTGTTAAACCAGGATAGCCCAGCCGAGCTGCAATATCTTATTTTTAGTGGGATGTAAATTTTCCCAGTGTTTATACTATATTTAGCCTGGGTAGCCCAACTGAGCTGAAAAATCTTGTTTTCAGTGTGGGGCCCTACTTTTATCCATTTTATACTAAAGTTTCCCAGCTGAAATGCAGCATCTTGTTTTTAAGGGTGTGGGGGGGGGGCTGCTTTCACCTGTTTTACATTATATTTTCCCCTTGAGATGTGACTTCTTGTTTTCAGCGAGGTCCAGCTTTTACTAATTTTGCCAAATATATTTCTAGCTGAGAGATCTCATTTCCAGTGGGGTTCTGCTTTTACCTATTTTTACAGCTTGCTTAACTAAGGTAGCCCAGTTAAGATGCAGGACAGGATTTTTAATGCAGATGGATCTGCAAGACTTAATTTTAAACTGAATTTAAGCCAATACTGGCAGATTATCTAATTCAAGAACTACCAGTGTCTGCAAATCAGATGCAGTTGCATTCATGAAATTGGTGGTTTTTTTTTGGTTGTTTAACCAGGAGTAGCACACTAAGCTGAAAGCTTTTTTACAGGAGCAACCTGGGAGCACAGATAAGTTAAGTGACTTGCTCAGGGTCACACAGTATGTAAGTGGAAGCTGTGAGACTCAAACCCAGGTCTAATCTGCTGGATGTCACCAGATTTGCAGCTCAGAGCCTTAAACCACTGCGCTATACTGCATCATTGCTTGCTTGCATCATTATAATGAAATAGGCAGCCACAAACCATAACAGCTATCATAAACCAACCACAATGTTTGAAAATAGCTGCATGCGACTGCAGCACAGGTAAAGGAATGCAAATACCAGAGGAAGGTGGCTCTGGCTCCCACATCTGCTGCTTTGAAAATCCTGCCATGGTATCTTAGTTTCAGTGGTATTGGGATTTTACCAATTTTGGGGTCTGTATTTTTAGTCATTTTTACCCTGTAGTTACCCAGGGTAGCCTCAGTGAGCTGTGATTTGTCATGTTCAGTGGAGCTGTGCTTTGACCCACCTGCACACTCTGTTTGCCAAGGATATTCCAGATAAGACATAGAAATATAGACATGTTGGCAGAAAAAGACAATTGGCCCATCCAGTCTGCCCCAGTTTTAAGCTACTTACCCCGTAACCTAGTGCCCAGATGGAGATTTTGCCTTTGTCTCCACCTCCTAGCTTCCTGCCTTACTGCTACCCTCCTGAGTAATTATTACTGTAAGCCCTTTACCCTGCCCCGCCCGTGCTTGAACTTAGTAATATTTTTTACACCTGATCAAGTTTTTTGATTGGGTTACTAGAGCAGCTGACAAAGGGTAGGCAGTAAACATACCATACCTGGACTTCAGTAAGGCATTTCCCTAGGTTCTCCACAAAAGACTAGTTAAGAAACTGAGGGATCTAGGGGTGGAGGAAAGGAAAACAGCACGGGTGCAATGCTGGCTAAAGGTGTAGACACAGTTGATGGTAGTGAACAGAGTATTCTTTAGTTAAGGAGGTAATGAATGGCATACCACAGGGCTCAGTCCTGGGGACCATCCTCTTTAACAGATTCATTTGTAACATAGGGGTAGCTGTTCAGAGAAAGATCAGCTTCTTCGCAGATGACACCAGGATCTGTAGGTGGGTAGGCAGAGAGGATGGGATCAGAGCAATAAGAGAAGACCTGGAAGTGCTAGAAAAGTGTTCCAGGATATGACATCTGAGGTTTAATGCCAAGAAATGCAAAATAATATACAATGGAAACAAGAACCCAAAAATGCAATGCCTGATGGGAGAGTAGTGCTAGAGAGTGCAACTGAGGAAAAGGATCTTGGGATGATAACGTTGGAAAGTCTGAAATCAACAGCACACTGCAATAGGGCTGTGGGGAAGGTAAACAGGATGCTGGGGTACATAAGAGGGGGGTCAGTAGTAGAAACAGGGAGGTGATCCTTCCCAAGTGAAGGTCTCTGGTTCACCCTCACCTGGAGTACTGTACTGTGCGAGGGTCTGGAGCCCACACCTGTGGAAGAACTGTAATAAGATGGAGGCTGTACAGAGAAGGGTGACCAAGATGATCCAAGTGCTGTTCCATTTTATTATTATCCTGTGTTATATTGCATTATATGATAATCATTGGCTTTGTGATTATTGCCTTATATTGCTCTTATTTCCTTCTCCCAGGACAGATCTGGAATGAGTTGGGGTCAGCTCAGGATGCACTTGGTGGCAAACTTTTTTAAAAAAGTAAGAATGCAGGGGGACATGGGCTGGATCCCAACCTTCTCCAACTGGCAGCTGCATCTATAGCTAAGTCTATCACAGATTTATTCAATCTGCCCTTTGGAACTGGTGAACCACCTTTAATTTGATAATACGTTAGTGTAATCAATTATGCTAAGGAGGCTCTGAAGCCAATCTGAATCAACATTAACTCATATATGGCTCCTGAGTATTAATAAACATGGTATGCCATTATGTGGTGATTCGATTTGGGCGCCGCAGTTCGGGTACTGCAACCAGTTCACCTGTTATGCTGGAAAACTGGATTTTGTGGTGCTCGGCAGGGACGGTGCTGTAGGGGTGTTGCGCCTCTTGCCCCATACACCTCTGACCTGGAGGTGATTCTAATATAGTACAGGAGTGTGGGGGGCATAACCCCCCCAAAACAGCCAGAACATGCCCCGGGGCATTCAGTGCGATGGGGGTCGGGCAGCACAATGGCCAAGCGTGATATTCACCATCAGCATTGTGCTGGCACCCTCATGATGGTCGCCCTTTTTTTTGTCACAATGACATGGGTGAACCAACAAACATTATGGAGAACTGTCTTTCAATCATCAGTATTTTAATACCAGTCAAAATATAATGTTAGAACACATGTCCAGCAGCCATTTTATGTCTGGCTAGTCCACACCCCTGATCTGCTGTGCCACTGAAGGGACCACTGTACACTAGCGACTTACCATTTATGGAGATCAGGTAAGGGAGGGGTAGGACTGCACACCAGGGAATGAAGTTCTTTGCAAGGGGGAATCAGATGAAGGAGGGGGTACCACTGGACAGCAGGGAATTAAAGTGCATTACTATGACAATGGGGATTTGGTGAGGGAGAGGGGACCACTGCACACAAGGGAATTAAAGTAGTATGCCAACAGGAAATTAGGTGAGGGATGAGGTATCACCAGACACCAGGGAATTGAAGTACTATGCCAATAGGGATCAGATGAGAGAAGGGGTACCAGTGGACTCCAGGGAATTGAAGTGTAACACCCTTGTTACCCGGGGTTACTAGAATCCCATTAAGACCTAGTGGTAGGCAGGGAAGGCAGCTTGTGAAACTCCAGTTAAATGGGTTTCACACTGTCTCACTCTGTTCTCAGTCTCAGCTGAGACTGAGGGATGACATCACCAATAGAACTATCACAGCTGCATAAGCCACATTGGAATCTGCAGCAGAGGGAGTGAGATAGAACGTTGGGAGTTTTGAAGTCAGTCTTAAGTGGGTTTTCAGTCAGTCTTAAGTGGGTCTTCAGTTAGTCTTCAGTGTGTGTGAAGTAGGGAGCTTGCTGTTAAAGCAACTCAGTGAAGGCTCTAGGAGCCTCAGCCCTGACAGAGGGCTACTTTTAAGTAATAGGGTGTGTGTCTCCACCTTAAAGAGAGACACAGAAGATTACCGAAGTGGTGGAGACCGCTGTTTTCGGGTCTCAGTGCCCCTCCCTTTGGGGGGGGGGAAGAAGAAGGTTTCCCTGCAAATTCCTGGGGCAACCCCCCTAGTCGTGCTTGTGGAGAAAAAGCTGCCTGTTTGTTCCAGTATTTATTTGGGAGAAAAGAAGATTTGTGAGTCGCCTGTGGGGCACCTGCAACGTAAGGGTGAGTGTCTGCTCTGGCTAAAAGGGCCTATATGTTTTTCACCCTGGGACTTGTGTGACAATGTGGGGATTGAACTACTAAATATTGGGAAGCCTAGAGAAATGGGCTAAGCAAAGTAAAAGTAGTTTCAGGTTCCAGAGTTTGTTGGGATGCAAATAATATGTAGAGGTGATGTGACAGACGTCTACCCTTAATCTATATTTAAAAGTGCAGGACAGGAACTGTTCAGTTTTCAGAGAAATGGCCGGGTATGGGCTGTGGGAGCTGGAGGTGGGTGGCCCCCCATCTTTAGTGACCAGGTCCACCTCTGTGGATTTCTTCTGTGGATTTCTACTTTGCTTCAGGCACTTGGCCAGTGATGGGGGAAATACCCAGACGTGGGATTGTCAGGAAAATTCTCTCTAGGAGTCGAAGACTCTAGTGTGGTTTGGGGAGCCACAACAGGATAATTGGTTCATTCCTCAAATGGACTGTGGATCAAGTGGCCGGCGGGGGAGCCGGGCCAATGGGGAAAACCCAAGTGTGTACAAGTCGGGCTGTGTACCCAAAGCTGCGTGCAAGTCCGGGCTGTGTGTCTGATGGGTTTAGAGCCTGAGGGCTGGAAAGAGTGATAAAGTGTTCTGTTGTCTCTAATCTGCATTACCAGGAAATGTAGCCCCATGGGGGTCCATCTATGCTTTGTTTGTTCAGCTTGGATGTGAATAAAAGCCACACTGAAGAATCCCATTCCTGGTTCTTGACATTACAGTTATTGTTTCCTGTGTTCGGATTTACATGGGTGCTCCTGTGCAGAGTAGCCAAACCCAGGTCCCCCTGTGCCAAGTAACCTCATCCTCCCCAAACCCAGGTCCCCACCAGGTACTACTGTCAGCTTCAACAGCATGCCACCTGTCATTTTGCTAAAAAGGCAGGGGTGAGGGGCTACAGAAGTATTATGCCAACAGGGATCAGGTGAGAGAAGAGATACCACTGGACTCCAAGGAACTGAAGTATTATGCTGACAAAGATCAGGTGAGAGAAGGGGTGCCACTGGACTCCAGGGAACTGAAGTACTACGCCAGCAGGGATCAGGTGAGAGAATGGGTACCACTGGACTCCAGGGAATTGAAGTACTATGCCAACAGGGATCAGGTGAGAGAAGGAGTACCACTAGACTCCAGGGAATTTAAGTACTGTGCCAACAGGGATCAAGTGAGAGAAGGGGTACCACTGGACTCCAGGGAATTGAAGTATTTTGCCAACAGGGATCAGGTGAGAGAAGGGGGTACCACTGGACTCCAGGGAATTGAAGTATTATGCCGACACAGATTAGGCAAGAGATGGGGTACTACTGGACACCAGGGAAGGGAAATACTTTGGCTACAGGGATCAGGTGAGGGAAGGAGGTGCCACTGGAAACCAGGATATTGAAGTACTATGTCAATTGGGATCAGGTTAGGGAGTGGGTACTACTGGACATCAGGGCATTGTTTTAACATTGTGGGGATCAGGTGGTGGTGGGGGGGTAGGCTGTTTTCATGTTTGTTTAAACAGCACCACTGCTGAACATGGGCAGCAGTGCAGAGCCATGGCCATCACACAATTCAAGGTGCAAAGTTTACTCCTCCCATTGTAATGAGCTATTAGTGCCCTACATGGGAAAAGAGGCAATCTGCATCAGACCTTTCGAATAAAGCAAGTCAGTGCAAGAGCACTAACTGCCGTGGAACGCCATAAGGCAGTATAGCATTAAATGCACTGAGCTGCAAGCTTGGAGAACTGGATTAAATGCCACAGACACCACTTGCATACTGTGTGACTATGAGCAAGTCATGTAACTTCCCTGTTCTCCCAGGATGCACCTGGAAGGAAGCCTTGGCTTAGAGTGCCTTTCCTGTCCAAACACTGTAAAAAGTAAAAGTAACTCATTCTGCTCTTTGTCCTTGAAAGCCCCATATACAGAATGATGCCATGCCTCTCAGTGACCAGTAGGGGGTTGTGCTTTGTGCTGAGCACATCATTTGGCTCCTTCGTTTGGGCTTTGCTCATGGAATTACAGTATATTCAAACATGTTTGGAGCAGAGTTTGCTCCAAACATGTTTGAATATAGCAGCTTTAGGGCAGTCCACTAATTTAAGCTCAAGATAGGGAGTTTGCAAGGAACAAACTGAGGGCTTTGAATATGAGACCCATTTGTGTTTTGGAGGAAAAATACCTGTGTGTGTTCCACTACTAGTGTATGTGTTTAGGACAGGAACGACCCGAAATGTCAGTCCACTTGGACCATTTAGCTCTGTGGCACAGGTTTGGTTTAATTTTTTCCGTCTTTGATCTTTTGACCTGTTCGGTTCAGCTCAGTTAAAAATTACATTGAAACTAAATGGTCTGCTATCTTGTAGTACCATTGGTAATTTGGTTTGTTTTGTATTGCAGGGGATTGTGATAAGTGCACTTTGTAACAGTGACACTGTAGAGGGGATCTTCAAAAGGGTTGGATCTGGACATAAATGCATTCTACGTCTGCATCCATTTTCTTGCATCCAGGCTGTTCTGCTGCTGTTTTCTGAAGTTGCATCCATTTACAGCATGGCAGAAGACACCAGAAGGATGGACTGCTGTGTGACTGGACTTCTCTGCTGAGACTAAAGAAGTAGAACTCTTGTACTTGGACCTTTAATTTAGGGTAAAAAAAACAAACAAAACAAAACAAAAAAATTAGTGTGTCTGAGTTAACTGAACTGAATGGTTATCTGAACAGTTATCTAGGTGTAAATCTCAGGTGATTGAAAGGGATTGATAGCTGTGCAGTTTAAATTACTTGTAGAAAGATCTAGTAAGTAGGGGGAGTGGCTTAGCTAGAAGGAAGCTAAATTTAAAGGCTGCCTTAGAAAGATTCTGTTAGTAGCTTGGCAGAAGACACCAGAAGGAAGGACTGCTGTGTGACTGGACTTCTCTACTGGGACTATATTGCCCTCCTTCCCTCCCACCAAAAGCTAGTTCTACTT
Source organism: Neoceratodus forsteri (assembly GCA_016271365.2). NCBI lineage: Eukaryota > Metazoa > Chordata > Ceratodontiformes > Ceratodontidae > Neoceratodus > Neoceratodus forsteri. Next base: position 20,839,613 of record JADMNL010000034.1, on the reverse strand, counting down.
TTATAGGCACATGATTTGACTGACAACAGGAACTTCCCGTTTGGAAGCAGGAAGTGAGTGATCACAGAGACACCAAAGACCCACTATCCTAGAAGGGCAAGAGTAGCTCTCCCATCCCCTCTAGCTGCTGGAGGCCTGCCTCTGAGCAAGTAAGGGGTCTACTGAGAAATATAAGATATTCTTGTCTCAGAACAGGACAATCAGGAGCTTAAAGGGCATAGAGGCAGAAAGTAAGTAGAGAGAGAAGAGGGAAAAAAAAACAGAGGAAAGGGTAAGGATTCCAAACAACAGTTAAGGGGCCAGAAATAAGACATGATGGGAGTGGTGCAGTGCAGTGGCTGTGGAGCAGCAGTCTTCTGGGAGACGTTCTGGAGGATGTGGTGTTGTCTCATCTGCAGGCACCTCTCTGGGCTGAGGGAGGAGGTTGCTCATCTCCAGGCTGAGTTGGATAGGATTTCTGGGACCTCCTCCTGCATCCAGGGACCACCAGTGCCACTGCCGTTGCCTCAGAGGTTGCCAAGAAAGAGGAGTGGTTGGACCACAGTGGGCTCAGAGAGGGTGAGGGTGGTGGAACAGAGGCGCATCCCTTCAGTTGTACCTCTCCACAATCCTTATGCCATTCTGGCAAAGTGTGGTTCCTCTATGGAGGTACCTGCAGTGGAGGCCAAGGAGGATGCTGGGAACCTCCACAAAGGAGACCCACAGAAGGGTGACATGGGACCCCACAGGGGAAGGAAACAACTCCTGGTGGGGGACTCCATTGTTAGGAAGGTAGAACTGGGGGAGGAAGGGGAGAGGGAGGGAAGGTGCTTGCCTGGCACCATGGCTCGGAGGGACAGGGAGCAAATTCTCAGGATTGCCGGAGCAGCTGCACAGGGGAAGGAGCTGGATGTCATTGTCCACCTAGGGACAAATGACCTGGACAAGAAAGGATTAGAGTAGTGCAGGAAGAGTTTGTGGAATTGGGAGGGCCTTGAGAAGTAGCACTCATGGTAACCTTCTCGGAGGTGCTGCCCATCTGCGTATGAGAGAGGCTAGGGTGTTCTAACCATGGAATTCAATCAGTGGTTGGAAAACTGGGCAGAGCCTCAGGATTTGGCTTCATTGGGGACTGGGGGTCCACCTGGAGTGATGCAAGCCTGTACTGGCATGATGGGCTGCATCTGTCCAAGATGGGAACCAGGATCCTAGGTGATAGGTTTAAATGCTTCATTGGCAAGCATTTAAACTAGCCAAGGGGGGAGGCACTGGAAAGGAGCAGGGAAATCCTAGCCCCCTCCAAAAAAATCACGGTAGTAAGTGCGGTAAACACCAAATATAGAGGTGGACATAGAGGGAGAAGGGCAGGGGTAATTGGGGAAAGTGACAAAGGCAAGAAGGACAGAGATGGGGCAAAAAGGAGTAAGGCCATCAGGAAATGGAGGGTAATGAGTACCAATGCCCGTAGTCTGGGCAACTAGCTCCCTGAGTTGATGGTCTTGATGGAAGAGGGATGCCTGGATATCGTAGCAGTCACAGAAACATGGTACACAGAGAACCATGACTGGGATGTTAACATACCAGGGTACATAACCTACAGGAGAGACAGGCAACAGAGAAGAGGCGGAGGAGTAGCTCACTATATAAAGGAAGGGATAAAAGCAACTGAGCAAAAGAGTAAACAGGGAGGAGGGGAGGCACTGTGGGTCACCTTGGAGACTGGAAAGGGCACCACAATCCACACAGGGGTTGTGTACAGACCCCCATGTCAGGGGGAGAGAATGGACAAGTATATGATAGTAGGCATTCTTAGGATGGAAGAGAAAGGGGAAATACTGCTGATGGGAGACCTGAATATGCCAGATGTTAACTGGAGCACATTTGCTGCAGCCACATCCAAGCGCAGGGCCATTCTCGATGCCCTACAGGTGGCAGGCCTCAGACAGCTAGTTTCGGAACCCACTCATGAGGGAGCAATCTTAGACCTCGTACTCTCAAATGGGGGCAGTGAGAGGATCTCAGATCTAGAAGTAGGTTGCCATCTAGGAACAAGTGACCATCAAACTGTGGTTCACGTTAAACTCAGCTACAGAGTCAAGCCATACAAAAGTGAGGGTACTGGACTTCAGGAGGGCTGACTTTAGCAAGATGGGAGAGTGCCTCAGAAAAGCACTAACAAACAGGCTAGAAGGGGGGTGGAGCAACAATGGGGAATCATCAAAACTGCCATCACAGAGGCAACAAGCCTTTGTGTGAAGCAAATAAACAAATCAAAATTAAAGAAAAAGCCTCTATGGTTCTCAAAAGAGGTGGCTGGGAAAGTCAGGCAGAAAAAGATAGCATTCAGGAAGTATAAGGAAACAATGAAGGAGTAGGACAGGGAGCTGTACCAGTTAAGGCAGAAGGAAGCAGGGAGGGAAGTCAGAATAGCACAGGCCCAAACTGAGGAACAGATAGCCAACTCGGTTAAGAAGGGGGATAAAACCTTTTATAGGTACATCAGAGAGCATAGAAAGACAAAGGGAGGGATAGTGAGGCTGAATAGAATGAATGGTGGGTGGGCAGAGGGGGACAGTGAAAAAGCAGGGATACTGAACGAATATTTCTGCTCAGTATTCACAAAACAGGAGGGGGAAGTGCCTAATCCAATTAACAGAAGCACTCTTGATAATGGGGTCGATCCCAGCCTTTTCCTAGAAGAAAGGGTTCTGCAAGAACTCCTAAAACTGAAGGTGGACAAAGCAATAGGGCCTGATGGAATTCACCCCAGAATTCTAAAAGAATTAAGGGGGGAACTAGTGAAACCACTGACTACTCTTTTTAATAAATCATGGGAGGATGGGTGGTACCGAGGACTGGAGGAAGGCGGATGTGATTCCCCTTCACAAAAGTGGGACCAAGACAAAGGCAGGAAACTACAGACCTGTCAGTTTGACCTCTGTGGTAGGGAAAGTGATGGAGTCACTTCTGAAGGAAAGAATTGTTGAGTATCTTGAGGCCAGTGGGGCATAGGACCCAAGGCAGCATGGGTTCACAGTGGGAAGGTCATGTCAGACGAATCTAATAGATTTCTTTGACTGGGTGACCAAAGTAGTAGACCAGGGAGGGGCTGTGGACAAGGCCTACCTAGACTTTAGCAATGCATTTGACACAGTCCCACACAAAAGATTATTAGTCAAATTAACCAGCCTGGGAGGGTCCCAGGGTGGTAGCCTGGGTAAAACATTAGCTGGACAACAGGACACAGAAGGTAATTGTAAATGGAGTCCACTTGAAGAAAGAAGAGTTACTAGTGGGGTACCGTGAGGGTTCGTACTCTGGGTCCAGTCCTTTTAATGTCTTTATAGTTTATATTGCAGAGGACTAGAAGGAAAAGTATGCCTCTTTGCAGATGACACAAAGATCTGCAACAGGGTTGATACAAGTGAGGCGGGAAAGGATGAGAAGGACTTGGCAAGGTGGAGGAATGGTGAAGTATGGCATAGGCTAGGATTCAATGCAAAGAAGAGCAAAATAATGCACCTGGGAAACAAGAACCCAGGGAAAGATTACACAATGGGGGGAAGGGCAGTAACAACAACAAGAAAGGAAAGGGACCTGAGGGTAATCATATCAGATGACCTTAAGGTTAGCAAGCAATGTGAGAATGCAGTAGGGAGGGCTGGGGGTATACTGGGATGCATAGGGAGAGGCATCACCAGCAGAAAACAGGAAGTTGTTATCCCTCTGTACAGACAGTTGGTGAGACCCCATCTGGAGTATTGCATCCAGTTCTGGAGACCCCATCTCCGCAAGGACATAGACAGGATAGAGGCAGTCCAGAGGAGGGCAATTAAAATGGTGCAGGGTCTGTAAGAGAAGCCGTGACGAGGAGAGACTAAAGGAGCTTAATATGTATCACCTTGGAGGAAAGAAGGAGAGGGGGGACATGATAGAAACGTTTAAGTACTGAGTGGAATCAACAAAGTCCAAGAGGGTAGCATCTTTCAGAAAACGAGACGAGCAAGAACAAGGGGACACAGTTTAAAGATGGGGGGGGGCCAGTTCCAGGGCAATGTGAGGAAGTATTTTTTTCACAGAGAGGGTAGTGGATGCATGGAACGGCCTTTCTGAGGAGGTTGTGGAGTCTAAAACTGTGGGAGAATTCAAGAATGCATGAGACAGACATAAGGCAATTCTTGTGGGGGGTAGGAAGAAATAGGCTGTTGGTTAACTAGGATCTGCGGCCTATCCTGTAGGTAGGGAAATGGGCAGACTAGATGGGCCAAGCAGTCCTTATCTGCCGTCAAAGTCTATGTTTCAATGTTATGACTGAAAGTCATAATTTGCAGCAAAAAAAAAAAAAGACACCACTGTGTCCAAATGGGATGCAAGTGCAACTGCGTCTGTATTTGGACTTGGACGCAGTTGGGTCTGTTTCTGATGCAAAGCTTTGGACACTGTTAGGTCATCTAATAGATGGCTTAAAAGGTTTCAATGCTTTTCTGCTTTGAAAATAGCAGCAGACACATCTTAAGTGGATATCTTTGAAAATTCCCCGCCACCCCCTCCCTCGCATTTCTGTGTAGGATTTTAAATCTGTATTGGGGTACTGTACATATTGTTTGCTTTATTGTTGGGCGCACATGCACTGACACCTTTACTTGCAGATATGTATGTGTGCTACTCAAGCCGTTAGCCATGCTATAATCATACTGTGTATAACCATGTAGTGTGTGACAGTGATTTGTAGAACATTTCTTGCACGCAGTGCGTTCTGTGAATAAGGTCCTCGTGTAGAAGCTTTGTATGACTGCTACTATATATCAGTTACAGTCTGCACAGCAAATGCATTTTGTAAACCTAAGAATTTGTGCAGGCTTTTCGAACTGGGCCCTAAATGTATACTAATTTGGTTTAATCCAAACAGAGATAATACTGCAAGTGTTTATCAGCTACTAATTAAACAGCCTTTTAGTCTGAAAAAGAGCCACTGTTTCAAGTCATTAACAATTGGACTACAACATTCAAACCAGCTTAGCAGAAATGTTAATGATGCTTTTATACAGACATTAGGAATACAGTATTAGCTAAAATGCTCTGAGTTAATGTTTTTAAGATAAATTATTGGACCTTCAAGGCACACTGTTGGTAATCACATGTTTTAAAATCACTAAGATTTGAAAAAATGTCTGTGAAGTTTTAACTCACGGGGCTTTTCTCATCTCTGCAGCCCAGGCAGATGGTCATGTTAGTCTTTCTTTGCATTAATCCATCTTTCTGCAAAGAAAACATGCTAAATCCTAGATAATGCAGGTTTACTATCTCATATGAAAGGCTTGAAAGCTTACTCCTATGATACAGCACATATGCCTCAACATCTGGATGCTGCAGAACAGAGTTTAATACTTAGATACAGGAAACCGCACAGCACAGATCTGTATTAAAATCTTGTCTTAGTATGCCCGATTCACCAACCTCTCATGACCCAAAGTAGGCCGATGTCCCCATCCTTATGAGCAATTTAAGGAGCTGCTCCTTGTTGCTGACCCTGTAGCACATGCAGTGGTAGGGCTATTGGTTGTGAGGCCGATGATCCGGGTTCCAGAATGACCTCAGGTCACTGGGGGCAGCTAGAGGGTGGAAGGATCAAGTGTGTGAGGGGCTGCTCTTCTCTCACAGGGTGGGAGCTTGTGTCTCTTGCAATCCACCTGAAACCTTGGGGAAGTTGCATGTCACAGCAGATGGGAGACCCGGATTGGTGTGGCATGGCATCAGAGACACTGAATCATTGCATGCCAGACATCCGGGGAGAAAATGAGCAGAAGTACTGGGCAGGATGATGAATGGTACTAGGCAAGCCTGGCACCACCGACTGGGCACCCTCCCTGGACCCTGCCTTGGGGGGGCAAGCCCCTCCAACCCTACCACAAGGGGTAAGTTGTGAGAGAATCTGGGGTAAGTCCTGCGGATGATGAGTGACTGGGCTGGGGGGTGCATCTGGACAGGGGAAAATTAGGCAGTGGGACAGAAAACATAATAATAAAAGAAAGAAGGTGCTCCTCGTGGGTGCACTGTCATAGCAGCCTTTATGGATGAGTTTGCTTTCACTTATAGGTGTATGCGAGGCTGCTGAATAATCACATGATGGTTTATTAAGCACGTGACATTACATTTGTTTGTTTTTTGCCATATAACTTTTTGTCTGCTATTGTCATCCTCTCAGTCACAGCTCCGGTGACATCAGAGATCTGACAACCGCACTCCATAGCATGTGCTGTATACATGGCATGGGTCCAAGAATAGTGGCAATAGTCCCTGAGAAGGCAAATGGGCTTTCTCCTGGTTTAATGGTTAATCCTCTCGATCCCTCTCTCTCTCTCTCTCTCTCTGTCTCTCTCCTGTCAAAAGCAGTGTGCACAACCCATGGCCAGCCTTCCCCCCCTCCAGCCACCATGTGTAAGCATAATTTCAGGTGGCACTTTATAAATGTGAGACAAGGAAGCTAGAGGATGTTCTGTGAATAAAAATAATGAAACAGCAGGACCTCAACTTATTTCAGCGAGGTAGATACAGAAATGAATATGGAAAAGTGTAAGACCAGACTGAAGGGGGTCACTGTGAAGCAGTGATTAGACTTTTCAAATTTCAGCTCATGTTTGTTAACTAAGAACCACTAGTTAGAATATGACAAGAAGAAGAAATGAGTTCGATAACTATAAACAACCTTGATAGTTGGGGCAGTATCGGGAGTAGGGGGCACACTGGACCTCATTTGTTTATTCTGATCAGCCCCTCACCAGAAGTACCCTGAACTATGACTAAACTGTTTTAACTAGCCGGAGGTAGGCAGGTTACATCTGGTATGTGACCCTCTCTCCTGCCAACAGCAGTGGCTACAGCCCGTAGTTAGCATCAGTCACACGCAGCATGCCCTGATGGAGTAACACATTCCTTGGCCACTCTTGGGGGTCCTGGGGCGGCTGACTATGCAGCTATCCCTTCTCAGTTTGGGATGTGCTCCGTAGGCAGTGCTCTTTCAGCAGACTGCCTGATGGCCAGCAACTCTGGTCAACTCCCGAGTCGAGGTCATCATTGTAGCAGTGCAACACACACTGCTGAACCACTGTGCCTAGTACTAACTACCGATTGAACAAAACAGTTTTTACAGTATGATATGTTGCAACACATTTTTTATAATACAGTGGCGTGAAAAAGTATTTGCCCCCTTCCTGATTTTCTCTATTATTGCATATTTGTCACACTGGATGTTTTCAGGTCTTTAGACAAAATATAATGTTAGATAAAGGGAACCTGAGTGAACAAATAACACTTTTTTTTTTTTACTTATTTCATTTATTTAATGAAAAAAGTTAACCAACTCCAACTGGCACTGTGTGAAAAAGTAATTGCCCCCTAGTTAAATCAACCCAATTAAAGGGATAATTAGAGTCAGCTGATTAAACACAGCCAGGCTTGATTACAGCCAGCCCTGCTCAATATAAACCTCACTTATTTTGGCCCTTACCATCAGAGTCCGTTGTCAGCACAAGATTCAACCAGCACATTATGCCATGATCAAAGGAAGTTCTTGAAAGATCAGAAAAAATTTGTTGCCCTCTTTCAGTCTGGAAAGGGTTACAAAGCTATTTCTAAGGCTCTGGGACTCCATCGAACCACAGTGAGAGCCATAATCTCAAATGGAGAACACTTGGAACAGTAGTGAATCTTCCCAAGGAGTGGGACCTGCCAAAATTACTCCAAGGCACAGCATAAAATCATCCAGGAAGTCTCAAAAGGATCCTAAAACAACATCCAAAGAACTGCAGGCTTCTCTTGCCTCAGCTAAGGTCAGTGTTCATGACTCCACAATCAGAAAGAGACTGGGCAAAATTGGCTTCATGTGAGAGTAGCAAGGCAGAAACCACTCCTAACCAAGAAGAAATATAAATGTTCGTCTCTCATTTGCCAAGAAGCACCTGGATGATCCACAAGCCTTTTGGGAAAATGTTCTATGGACAGATGAGTCCAAAGTGGAACTTTTTGGACGACATGGATCCCATAATGTCTCGCGTAAAGCAAACACAGCATTCCACAGTAAGAACACCATACCAACAGTCAAACATGGTGGTGGTAGTGTGATGGTGTGGGGATGCTTTGCTGCCTAAGGACCTGGATGACTTGCCAAAATTAAAGGAACCATGAATTCTGCTCTGTACCAGAAAATTCTTAAGGAGAATGTCCGGTCATCCTTCCGTCAGCTGAAGCTGAAGCGTAGTTGGGTCATGCAGCAAGACAATGATACAAAACACAAAAGCAAGTCCACATCAGAATGGCTAAAAAGAAGTAAAATTAAAGTTTTGGAGTGGCCTAGTCAAAGTCCAGACTTAAACCCAATAGAGATGCTGTGGCAGGACCTGAAACGAGCAGTTCATGCTTGAAAACCTACCAAATGTTACTGAATTAAAGCAGTTCTGCAAGGAAGAGTGAGTTAAAATTCCTCCACAGCGATGTGAAAGACTGATATTGAATTATAGGAAGTGTTTGGTTGCAGTCATTGCAGCTAAATGTGGAGTGACCAGTTATTAAGTGTAAGGGGGCAATTACTTTTTCACACAGTGCCAGTTGGTGTTGGTTAACTTTTTTCATTAAATAGGTGAAATAAAAAAATAAAAAACAAGTGTTATTTGTTCACTCAGGTTCCCTTTATCTAATATTACATTTTCTCTATAGACCTGAAAACATCCAGTGTGACAAATATGCAATAATAGAGAAAATCAGGAAGGGGGCAAATACTTTTTCACGCCACTGTATATGGTTAGGGCTTTATTGTGCATGGAATTCAGTGACTATTAAAAAGTTGTGCACATCAGAGAAGTTATTGTGCTCATTCTAAAGATGTTGTTGTGCACAATCTATCATCAGGTACACCTGTGTCCCTACTTGTGCGGACTCCTACCTGGCAGCCTGCTTTCATTTTCACCGAGCACTCTCTCTCTCTCACCCTCTGTACTGGCTCTCTGTGCCACTCATAGCTACTGCTCCCTAGTTCCCCGTACAAAACCATATACTATAAAAAATAAAATATGGGTGACCACATACAACTCACCTTGTGTTTACAGCATGGACCTCTTGGGCTTAGCTCTTGTGGTGCACATGCTGTTATCTCAACCCCTGGATGGAAACACAGGCTTGTTGTGTATGGTCACCCATAGACTATTTTTTATAGTTTGCTTAACAAAGATCTGTTTGACTAACAGCAACTTCCATACATAAGGCTGATAGAAATAAATGCCGTATAACACAGAAGGAACCCAGAATTAAGAAGAAAATAGAATTTGGACTACTGCTGTTTAGCAGTGAGTCGACACAGGTATATACATTCAGACAGCTATAAAGAAAACCAGCCTCTAGCAGACCCAGGTTCACAAGTGGACAAGAGGTACAGCATTATGTAAATCACATATGTAATTTCAACCAATCAACGCACAGATGCACTATACTGCATGTAACCCCTAGGCAGCGCTATCCCCAGAGTTACAACCCCTGCCTGTATTTCTAGCCACAGGTTGAGGGCCTGGATTTGATGTTTGGGTGCCTCCACCCAAAGCAACAATACTGAGGGTATCTATCAAGCCTGTTATTGCCATCTGGGAAGCTATAACCACCCACAAACCCACCTAGTGACCTTGTACTTCTGGCAACAGTTAACACACAATTAGCAATTAATCATTTTCACACGCCCTTTACACTTGCCACCAGGGTCTGGCCTTTAGCAAATTCCATGGAACCCCCTGTAAAGGCAAGGTTACCAAAGCAGGTATAACTTTTAGTACAGTAACCCAACTAATAACATTCTCATGAGCCGGGTTAAACATGAGACAGCAATCAGATATATTAAGGGGGTCGTGAACAAAGATGGGGAGTGATTTAGATCAATGATTACTATACTGATTAGATTTCAGGTTACTTGGCATGCACTTTTAGTCCCAAATGATCAGTCTTACAACACTGGGTACCCAGGATGTTATACTGGCTAGCCAAAGGCATTGCCCGGGGATGGCCAGTGTTGCAGCTGTTGTTGGGGCCCTTGATGGAAATAAAAGAAGTTAGCATGCGCAAACAGAGCTTTGATTATTTGTATTCCTGGCCAGTTGGCCCAGTCTCTTGCAACCCAGAAAATCACTGAAGCAATCAGATGGTACCACAGATAATTAACTGATTTGTTGCAGGGAGCTACCCTGGACTTACGCTACCAGTTGGCTGTGATGAGTCTGGTGATATGGAGACCTCATGTAGATCATCGAAGAGCATGGGGAAGCTGGGCCATCACGACACACCTCCACTTCATGGCCTTTCCCTCCAAGTGGCCGCAACCTGCGAGTTGTCTCTGCACAGGGGCTGGATCCCCAAATCCTGTCTCTTGTGAAGAACAGTCTCTGGTACGAGAATGGTTGGCTTGGGCCGAGATTGGCATAGGCCCAAGGCTGAATAAACAATTCTGGTAAAGTTCAGTTTGTTTGCTGGTGAAGGTCTCCAGCTGGTAACACAGTTCAGTCACTGGCAAACCAGGCCACAATGCACAATAAACATTCAGCACATTTAACAGGAACAACACTAACTTCTCCATCTCTCTATTCAGTATTCAGGCCAGTTGCTATTGTAGTAGATTCACTGAGCAAACTTCTCGATCATTAACTCAGTCTCACACAACCTCTGGGCTGAACGCTTCACAGGAGCTTCCTCTTGGTCCAAATCTCAGGCTGTACCTTCAAATATCTTGGAGCTTTCTGCTGCAAATAAAGGTTCCTTTTTGGATTATTCTGATTATTGCAGTCAGGCAGTCCCAAACAGAACAGTATCAGGGAGGCAAGTCAGGCCTTTCCCCGACAAATCTCCTAGACTCCTTACTAGGAGCAGCTTCTCGATAACTCGAGCTCCTCACTCTCCAAACTCCAACTCTCACTGAACCACTGTCTCTTAACAGTTCTGGGATTTCCCTTGGTTTTCTGAGCTCTGGTTGACTGGGGGCAGCTGTCAGACACAGTTTGGATGCTCCCATCAATTCAATTTATGCGCCAACCTAAAAACTACAAAAACTACAGTTTTCCTTCCCACGAGGCACTTGAACTAAAGACCCTTCAAAGCCCCCTGAGTCCCATTGGTCCAAATTCTGGAAGTCCCGGACCTAACATGGTGGCTTCCATCCAGATAAACAAAGCTCCAAGAAGGCAGGTTAGAACAAACACTCTATTTCAAATATACTAGCAAGTTAGCAGTAAATAATTACAGTACTAGTTCAAGCTCCCTTTGCTCTATCATCGACTGCAGAGTGGAGTAAATCAAAGCAATGTCTGGCTGGACACAAGCCCTGAAGCATCCTGACCCAGCCCAGACCATCCACTATGCACACACAGCTAAAGTCTTAAAGGGACAGGCGTGGCGGCACAGCATGGCACTCTTATGTAAATCAACAGGAACAAACAACCAACATTGGATTTACTATCTGAGAAGATGTCTGCCTGGCAGTGGGCATGGATGGATCCCAGGAAGACATTAAAGTAAACACCAAATTGGTGTTGGGGGGGTGGGGATTATACACGTATCCTGCATAAGGAGTCTCTCTTGCAGGAACGTTTGGAGTACAGCATTCCACTTCACAGCCTGGGGAGGGTGCCATCATTTATCCTTTGAAACAAAAAATGAAAATACTTACAAAAAAACTTATTATAAATCACTCTAGCTAATTTGAATGATTTGTTATATGTTAATGGGACCTCCACAGGGTGCCTGGTATGGTGTAAGAGACTCCTCTTATTAAGTTTGGGCAGCCAGAATTGCTCAGCTTTGTGATCCTCTCCCTCAAACCTCAAGCTTGGAGTCTCTTATACCATAAGACATACCCTGTGAATGATCTATTAATTTATAAAACATGGCTGTAAGGCATTCAGCTTCTGAGCTTGACACTGTGGGCATAGTTGCCACCTACTGTTTGTGCAACCCTTTCCAACTGACCAGAGGAGGATATTGACACCAGCTGTGTAGACAGGCAGAGGACAATAGGTGGCCATGGCAGCCCTGGTATTGCATGGGAGCTGGATGGCGGGAGCACAGTGACAAACTCAGGAAACAAATGAAGACAATGATTTGGAGTAATTTCTCCATGTCTTATTGTCCATTCTTGCCAGTTTGTGTCCAAAGATTCTGATTTACATGAGTAGACAAGAAGGAACCTGACACTGAGCACCACTGAAATACGCAAACACTGTTCATTACCCTTTCTGTTCTATACCTAACCAGATCATCAGTCCCTAAGTGATTGGCCATGTCTGGCCTCCCCTCCAAAACTCTGGTGAGCTCTTCCATCCTAGGAGTGACTCTGTTCATTCTTGCCCCTAAGAGAGAGCACACAGACCTTTCACAGATGTGGTCCCAGTTCACAAAAGTGGAAATAGGGAGAAGGCAGGAAACTACAGGCCTGTCAGTTTGGCCTCAGTAGTGGGCAAAGAAATGGAATTACTACTGAAGAAAAGGATTGTGAAATACCTTATTGCCAGTGGTCTACAGGATCCGAGGGAACATGGTTTCACAGGGGGAAGGTCTTGCCAGATGAACCTGATTGAGTTATTTGACTGGGTGACCAAGGAAGTGGATTGGGGAGAAGCAGTAGATGTAGAATACCTGGAATTCAGCAAGGCCTTTGACACCATTCCACATAAAAGACTGATAAGCAAGATGGGCAGCATAGGAGTAGGTCTTAAGATAGTAAAATGGGTAGAGAGTTGGTTAGGCAATAGGAGTCAGAGCGTGGTAGTTAATGGCATCTGTTCTGGAGAAGGCAAAGCGTTCAGTGGGGTGCCAAAAGGGTCAGTACTAGGCCCGGTCCTCTTTGATGTATTTGTTAGTGATATTGCAGAAGGATTGGAAGGGAAGGTGTGTCTGTTTGCAGATGACATAAAAATCTGCTACAGGGTAGACACACCCAGGGGGGTGTGTGTGAAAAGAATAAGGAACAATCTAAAAAAGCTGTAAGAGTGGTCACAAGTTTGGCAGCTGGGTTTCAACACAAAAAAGTGCAAAATCATGCACTTGGGGCACAGGAACCAGGGGGAAATGTACTAACTGGGAGGAGAGGTATTAGCAGTTACAAAACAGGAAAGGGCCTGGGGGTAATAATTTCTGGTGACCTGAAGGTAGCGAAACAGTGTGACAAGGCAGTAGGGAAGGCTAGTGGGATGCTGGAATGTATAGTCAGGGGTATCATCAGCAGAAAGAGGGAGCTAATAATACCCCTGTATAGATCACTGGTGAGACCACACCTCGAGTACTGTGTCCAGTTCGGTATACCATTGAAACAGCAACAGAAATACCGCAAAGAACATTACAGCACAAAAAATCGGAAGTTCGCTGTAATTGTCCGCGGTACACCGGCACTGCTTTCTCGGGTGATTTTGCCTCCTCCCCGAAACAACTCTGACTCGGAGTTGATTATCTTAAAATTCAGGGGGTGTGGGGGCAGAATTCTCCACATGGAGGGTGCAGGGGGTAAAACCCTCCTGCAAAAGACAGTTTGTTCTACTGATGATACATAGATACATAGATACATAGACAGTGTTGGCAGATAAGGGCCTATGGCCCACCCAGTCTGCCCATTTGAGCTTGTAAGTTCAGTTTGTTTTCCTAGAAGTCTGTTGCCCCTTACCCCTGACCTCCAGAATTCCTTTATGTCTATCCCATGCATTCTTAAATCCCGTGATTGTTTCAGCCCCCACCACTTCCTCTGGCAGGGTGTTCCACTTGTCCACCACCCGTTCTGTGAAGAAATTCTTTCTCATGTTTCCTCTGAATCGTCCTCCCTCCAACTTCATCCCATGCCCTCTAGTCCTGGAACATCTTTTTCGCTTAAAAATATACTAACTGGGACTGTCGTCATTGTGCTGTCACTGTAATGCCAATCGTCACATTTACTGTTGATGCGACTTAATGCAACCATCCAGGTCTGGAAGCCCCATCTCTGAAAGGATATAGATAGGGTGGAGGCGGTACAAAGGAGGGCAACCAAAATGGTGCAGGGTCTGCATCAAAAGCCCTATGAAGAAAGGCTTAAAGAATTAAATATGTACTCCCTAGAGGATAGACCGGAAAGGGCGGATGTGATAGAAACATTCAAATATCTCACAGGTACAAACAAGGTATGGGAAGGCAGCATTTTCCAAAGAAAAAGATGCTTGAGGACAAGGGGTCACCCTATGAACATGGAGGCGGGGAGGCTCAGAAGAAACATGAGGAAGTACTTCTTCATGGAGAAGGTGGTGGACACTTGGAACAGCCTCCCAGCAGAGGTGGTGGGGGCTAAAATGGTTACAGGATTCAAAATGTATGGGATAGACACACAAGGAAATTAGTAAGGCAAGGAGGGGTGAAACCAGGGGACCAAGTAGGGTCTGTGATGGTATCGAAGGTAAGGGAAAATACAAGAAGACTAGGTGGGCCATGAGGTCCTTATCTGCTGTCAACTTCTGTATTTCTGTGTTTCCGGGCTTCACTAGGGTATAAAGCACACACCATCCATTCAATACTTTTGAGTACTGCATCTCCCAGTACTAGCACTTTCCTCCTCTTTCTCCTGTTGGTGCCATCCCCTCCCTCTGAACTCATCCACTCCAAATGTAGCCTGTGACCCAGAGGCACCAGCTTCTGACTCCTCATTGAAGGGTGGGAATGGACCACTTCAACAAGAAGTTTGAAGCAGTCCGGGGCCCATACTCTCCCTGGTGCCTCCCTGTTCTGGCTTACTCCCCCTTCCCCACTCACTAATCTCAATCCCTCATTCTGTACCCTAGGTGTCCCATGAGGAAGTTAAGCTGCAGGTACACAGACACGACCCCCTTGGGTTGCTCCCAAAATACCTCTGCTCTTGCAGCAGATAACTCAGAGGCAAAAGCCCAAAACCTCCTACACCGTGGCAGTGGCCATTCACCCAGAGCTCTATGGAAAATTGCCAGTCAACACTTCCTACAGCTAACCAGCCCCCCAGCCCTGTCCCTGTTAGTGTGTGCATACTCCTGACTAATGTGTGTTTTACAGCACATCAGGTTCCATCACGACTAAAGCTATGTGGACACTGCTGTCGAAATGTCCTCAGTTCCAAGTAATTGCAGTGCTTGGTATCTTTTGTTTTCACTGTTTTTAAAAGCTGAAATTCTACATCACTGTCTGCATTGCTGTTAATGAGTCAACAGGCAGCACTGTACACAAAGGCCCAGATATTCAAACTGCACCCAAAAAGTGCGCAACAGCAGGAGCAAGCGCAAGTCCATTGCGCCCATGTGCAAGAACCGCGATATTCAAAAACTGTGCTGGCCAAGATGCACCTACAGCCGACGACTGAATATTGTACCACCTGTGCCATAGTACACCTAGGGAGGGGAAGCTGAGCATATCAGATGCATCATAGCGCAACAAGGGATGTTCAGCTGAGCAGTCCAGATGTGCCATAGCGCAACCAGGGATGCCCCCAGCAGCAGGGGCAGCAATGCAACAGCACAATCAGGGATGCAGGGTCCCACCACCCATGCCACAGATGGGCAGAGGAACACACAGTAGAACAGACATCGTCCCCCCCCACACCCCATGCACTGCACAACTGGGGGAAGGCTGGAATAACCACTGACCCATGGAGACCAGCAACCAACCCACAGCTGGGCCATGGAGACCCATCACACCCCCTGGCGAGCTGTGACCAGCACACAAGGAGGGCCGACCACCCCGTGCCACACCATCCCATCAATGCAGAGCACACCCTGCACCATGACCCCCAGACACCCTGCCCAGGAGCAGCATCCACCAGTGCAGGATACCCCATGCATGCCACCACCCCCACTGTGACAATGCAACCCTGTGCACCACAGAACCATGCAAGGCAGCCCCACCATGAGCACCCATTAGCAGGTGGCAGCACACAGCGATGCAACAACGGCATACACAGTGCCACCACTCACAGCCCCCCCGAGGTACAGCTGAGAGACCGACCATGCGTCGGCACACGAGGTACCCCACACGTGACAGGGCATGCCCCGGACCCCACCACCAGTGGTACAGCACTCTGCACACCCTCCCAAGGACACACCCTGAACCAGCACTGGCTACAACAGCCAGCGCAGACACCCACAGTGGTGCATGGAAGCATGCACCACACCGGATGCAACACAGTGCATGGACAAACACCCACCCATACCCAAGGGTACATCAACACAGTGATGCAGTAGCGGGGCAACCAAGCCCCCAGTGTGGGGCCATGGAAACTGTGTAAACATGGCCAGCAGTCCTCCATGGCACAGGAGTGCCAGCCACCCTCTTGCAGACACTGTGGGCTGTCGCCACCAGCATTTGCCTGGAGCACAAGTCACAGACAGTGGTGCACATCCCCTGCAACACATACAAGCCACAGCATGGAGGTGGGACAACAACAGCAGAGGCCACAGTGTCACCTGAGGCAGACATGCACCACACCAGTGACAGGAGGCAACCCAGCATTGTGATGGGTACAGTGGCTGTCCTGCATGGACATCCACCACTGACATGCCAGCAGACCGTGCAGGTCACAGACATGCAAGGGTGTCAGCTGCACAGGCCATGGACGGGCTGACAGGTGCGCCATGGACACAGAGCATGCACCATGGACCACTGCACACAGTCATCCAGTGCACAGGGAACAACACACACACCACAGACAGTGACTGATAGCTACTCCCATACCATAGTCACTTCCCCACAGACACACACACATGCCCATGACTGCACCACCCCTGACGCCATGCACACCACTGCAGCTGAGCACCTATAGCCCACTGCAAATCAGAGACCACCACAATAGTCATATCAAAAGAAATGTATTTAAAAACATCAAACAAAACTTTGTACAAATATTTACAAATGTGTGGGGGGAGGGCCACAAACAAGGTGGGGGTGGGTAAGGAGCAGGGGTGAACAAATGGTAGAGGGAAGAAGGGATGTGAGGGTGAGTCCATGAAGTAGGGGAAATCAGGGGCATTGTGACACTCAGTGGGATCCCCGCTCCCCGCTCCAGCTGCTCCTCCTGCCATGACGCCGCCTGACCCCCAGCCTCTCGATCCTTTGCAGGATTTCCAGCGACGCCCTGGCAACAGTCAATATTTCCTGCAGCACCTCCATGATCATGTGCAGCTGCCATCCACCTAGGACAAGGGAGCAGAGTCAATAGGTGTGAATGCACAGCTCCATACAGCCCACCCACTGTGCATGGCATACGGCCGTGGGACATGCCTCTGTGATGGTGTGTGACCACCCACAGTGATCGTGTCCACAAGACCTGCCCACCCAGGTACACACAGCCATGCAGACTGCTGCACACACCCACCCGGCCAAGTCCTGCACAGCACCACCGTGGCTGTTTAGTGACATGGCTATGTGGTATGAAGACAGTGGCACAGCCATGTACCCGGTGCACACATGGACCACCATTGATGCACTCCCAAACATGCAGTGCCACTGGACAGTGCTGACTGTAACAAGCTGCGTGCATGGCAGTGGTGTCAATGGATGGTGGCCATGCCCCGCTGCCCACCCTGTTACACAGCATGCAATAGTAATCATGGATGTAAGGCACTCACCATCGTCAGGCTGGTCCCTCTGCCTCTGTGGACCTTCGCCCCTCCTGGTGTGACGGTCTTCCAGCTGGCACCTCCTCTCCCTCACCAGCCGTCTCTCTTCTGGGCCTAAGGTGCAAACATGGAGAGAGGAACATCAGTACAATCCTGTAGCAAAGTCCCCCTGTCCCCATGTGTGTGCAATCCCACACAGCCAGACCCACCCACCCCACACTCTGATAACACCACCACAGCCAACACCGGACGGTCCCCCCATGTTCTGGACACATGCAACCGTGATACCCATATGGAAGATAAAAGTGTATGGATGTTACACCTACCTGGCCATGGCACCGTGCCCCTCCTGGCACGTGCCCGCAGGTGGGCAAACAGGTCTGGGTCCCTCTGCCTCAGGTCCCCATATCTGTGGCGGCACTGCTCCACTGTCTGCCCCATTCCTGTGGCCTCCTCCAGGGTGTCGGCCACCTCCTGCCACACCTGACTCCTGGACCTGTCCAGGGGTGCCTCACCAAACAGTGGGCCAACAAGTGGCTCCACAATCGCAACCAGGTTTGCCATTTCTATCTGGCTCCACTGGGCAGCTCTCCTCCGCGCTATCTCTCTTGCTCAGTAGGGTCAAAATGGCACTCTGCAGCGCGGTTCCACCACGTGCAGATGCTGCGAGGGCTGGCGCCTGCTCCATTCCCTGTCGGCTGTCACCGAACAGCGCGATAGTGGGCACCATGCCTGACACATGGTGCCCTAGGGGCCAAAGGTCAGGCACAGGGTCAAGGGTCTCTGGCGCACGGACAGCCACAGCGCGACTGGAACCCAATGTATGTAGTGCGATTGGGTGCCTGTGTGCCACCTCCAGTAGTGGCCTACCGCGCTGTTGCCCCAGTGCACATACGATGCCCCAGTGCCACAGCACCATATAGGTGAACATCGCTGTAGTGCCACTGGCACAATGGTGGCCATGCCCTGCATTGCCTCCCGTGCACAGCACATCAGCAGCGCGGCAGGCACCTGCATCATTAACCCGGGCATGCACAGTTAGGTGTGTACTGTGCATGTCACAGAACTGCGCCCTTGGCTCAGCACATGCAACACAATTGCACAAAGTGCAAAAGCGCAATATTCAGCCGTCATATGCAAACCAGCTAATCAGCCATTCAATGGCGCAGCACTGCAATTTGCATCCACTTAAAGTTGCGCCTCACCTCATTTGCATGGGTTGCACTATAAAAGTGTGACATTGGGTTGCACTGGCCATAGTCGGTTACTGCAGTCTATTGGTGAGTTGCATGCTGTTTGGGAGTGAGGACTGTGGATTTTGGGACATGCATGGGACTGCACAGTCACAGGTAACAACTGTCATTCTCACAGGCTGAATCATGACCGAGCGAGTTGTGGAAGAAGAGGAACAGAGTTGTGGGAGGAGAAGGAGGCCAAATTTCACAAAGGCCAAGATGGATGCCCTGTTTGAGGCCTACCTGGACCAGGAGCCGCTTCTCAGCGGACGCCAGGGAACACCATAGGCCCATGCTCCTGCATGGGAGGAGGTGGCGCGTGCTATGAACCTGCATGGCAGCCACCAGCGCTCCATGCAGGAGTTCAAGAAGAAGATGGGCACAGACAGGAGGAGGATTAAGGAGAAGGTGGCTGCCAACAGGGCAGCACGAGCTGCGACAGGTGGGGGACAGCCGGAGGTGCTATGCCTGACCCCACATGAGGAGAGGGTTGCTGGCAGCATGCATTGTTGTGCCATTGAGGGTGTTCCGGGTGGTGGATTCCAGATGGGTGGTAGCCTGTCACTGCATGGTAGGTCATGGTTTGTCTATTGGGGGGGGGCAGGGTAGGTCACATGCAGTAACGCGACTTTGTTTTCCCTTACAGATCCTGAGTGTCTGCATGGGTCAGCGGTGGTGGGTCTCTCCACTGAGGCCAGTCAGATGGAGATGGAGGAGGGCCCATCCACCTCCACAGGAATACATGGCTCAGTGTGACAGTGGGCCCACCTGGATGTCCAGACTGATGTTGTTGGAACAGGTGCGGAGGAGGCCCAGCCTGTGTCCCAGCATGTCAGTGTCCATGGATGCCAGCATGCTGTGACTCGGGCTGGTGCTGGGTCCGTCACCAATGATGATGTCGCCAACGTCATGGGCAGTGACACGTGTGTGCCACAGGATGGCCACACAGCAGGTAACATCGTGGCCATGGCTGTGGGTGGTGCCGCAGTGGAGGCCTGCGTGTCATCACAGTCCCAGCCTGTGGCTGTCAGCAGCAGTGGGGCAGCACTGGTGTGTGTATAGGACAGTGGGACTGTTGCGGCCACTGCAGTGGGACAAGTGAGCCCTGGGGAGTGGCAGCCGGAGGGGCAGCATCAGCAGTCGGCCAATGGGCTTGGGGGTACAGTGTCAGGGGGCAGCATCAGTGCACCAGCTGTGGACGTGCCCAGGCCTGGTCCTGGTGTGCAGCGCCCACCCTCAAGGGGTGCTGAGCATCAGGGCCGCGCACCCTGAGGGACAGAATGCCGATCAGGCAGATGACCTCTTGGATGAGCACACCTGCATATTGCAAGCATCAGTCAATCAGCAGATGCGGCTTGCGATGGTGGTGGATGCACTGAGTGCGGCTCTGGAGCGGGCAGAGGAGCATCGCAGCAGAGACAACGCTCTGCTCCTGGCAGGGATGGACCGGTTGCGGGAGGATGTGACTGCTGCCATTGACAGTCAGACACAGACATTCACTGCTGTCATGGCCGCAATGGGTACACAGTTATTTGCCCATGCGTCGCAGACACCACGCAGTGCACTGTCCACCCCCCATTCCCGGCGTCATACGACACCCTCCTTGTCGACACCGGGTTCAGCTGTGGGCATCCCAAGCATGCCTGGTGCAGGCATGTTCAGTGTGCTGCAGACCCCTGCGTGAGCACGGTCACGTTCACACAGTGGAACCCCTGGGGGACCATCGGTGCCACCCCATGAGGCCAGTGGTCAGCCTGTCAGTGCTGGCGGGTCTTGGCGGGGCCGTCCACACATCCGTGGTGGCCGGGGCACTGTGGCGCATGACTGACCTGTCTCCCAATGCAGCTACTGTCTGATGCTGCCCTGTGTGCATTGTGTCATTCAGCGGGCAATGCACGGGTGGGCACCCAGCCCTGCACGCAGACACACAGTTCATCTGCACACCCTCCCGGCCGCTGTCCGCAGTTGCATGTGCATGATGATGCCTGCATTGCGCTGTACATCAATGTGCAATGGTGCCCAGCATCTGACACATGCACAATGACAGGCAGTGGACGTGGTGGTCTATGGACATGTGTGTGGCTAGGGGTGGCGTTCTGGGTTGGTGTGCCTCCTACCCTTTGTGCATGTCTGGTGTGTTTTGTGTGTGTGTGTGTGTGTGTGTGTGTGTGTGTCTGTCTGTCTGTCTGTCTGCGTGCCATGTTAGACATCACCCATCCCTGGTGGTGTGTGTGGTTCCATGCCAGGCCAGTTCCCTTGATGGCATGCACCCCTGGTGTGTGTCTATGCGTGTTTGTGGGTTGTGCCTTAGCCACTGGTGGCTACACATGGCCCCATGACTTACCTGGGTTGGTTGAAGTGCTCCTCCGTGATGGTGTCCTGGTGCAGCTGTGCCAGCTGGAGCAGTCAGGGGTCCCATCGCCCAAGGGGGGCTGCCCATCACCATTGTCACCAGTGTCCTCATCGTCCCCATCGCTGTCCCCCTCTTCGACCTGTACGGCTATCCCACATTTGTTGGCCATGTTGTGCAGGATGCAACAGGCCAGGAATAGCCTTCAGGCCTTTGAGGGGCTGTACTGTAGGGCACCGGTCCGGAGGTGTCAGGCAATGGAAATGTGCCTTGGCATCCCGAACACCCACCCGGTGACATTCACATGTGGTGGCGTGTGCCTTAGCGTTGCTGCGATGGGGTCACAGGCCACCGGTATGGAATGAGCAGCCAGGGACGGAGTGGGTATCCACTGTCACCTGTGTGTAGAGGGTGGAGGTTAGTTTGATGATCAACATCACCCTGCCCCGGGCCATGTAGGCCACTACCCATGTCACCTCTGACCATACCCCCCAGGCCCTATGATTGTCCATGTGGTTTGCATACTCACCCACTAGGTGGCCAGTGGGGATATTCCCACTCTCGAATCTGTGGCACAGTGCTGACTGGTGCCAGATGAAGGCATCATGTGCTCCCCCAGGGTGAGTGGCACAAACATTGATTATGCACCCCCTGGCATCGCACACCACCTGGCAGTTGATGCTAGCATAGCCCTTCCAATTAATATATGTGGCCCCCTTGGGGCCAGGAGGTGTGCGGATGGCCACATGGGTGCAGTCTATTGCCCCAAGCATGCCAGGCATATGTGCTACCCTGTGGAACTCCTGTATGTTTGCTGTGCGCTCCGGCGGTGTGCTGGGGAAATGGATGTACTCCGCAGCATGTGTCAGCAGTGCCCTGAGGAATTGGGTGAGGTGGCATGACACGGCCAACTGGGTTATGCCTGTGGTGTCTCCAGTTGGTCTCTGGAAGGTACCCGTGGCGAGCAAGTACATGCAAGCTGTCACTTTAGTCTCCACTGACAGAGCATGGCTCTGTCGTGTGGGTGCCTGCATCACATCACTGCACAGCTCACAGAGCCACCTCAGAATTGCCCGATTCAGGCGGTACTGGCCCACGATCTCTGTATCACTGTACAGCTCGAAGCTGGTGCGGGCTCGGTACTGCCTGTTGGGGGCATACTGCCGATGGGCCCTTCCACGGCCGCACCCCCTGCTGCCCACCTTCTCACCCCCCTCATTACTGCTTCCATCTGGATGGTGGCACTGGCCGTGTCCCTGGCTTGTGTTCACCCCCCTGGCAGCTGTTTCTGTGTTCCCCCCACTGTCCTGGCTGCTACTTCCCCTGCACCGGGAACACCTGACTGTGCTGGCCTCACTGCTGTATGGCAAGTACTTCCCTCTTCTGCACTGTGGCTCCCCACACCTTCCCCTGAGGCTGTGGGTTCCAGGTGCCCTTTCACTGTCCTGCCCTGTGTGTGTGTGTTGCCTGTGTGGCTGGCTACAGTTCAGCAACTTGAGGCTTCCCTGTAGCGTTCTTGTGCCTCTCCCTTGCTCCTTTTTATTTTGGCTCATTTCCGCTATGGCGCAACTTCCACTGGCTCCCCTATTGCGCATGGCGCATGTTGTTGAATATTGCACTGCGCCATTTATGCATGGTTCCTCCCCCTTCAGTTGTGCATACATTCATTATCATTGCGCTGTTGCTCAGCGTGCTTTGGGGGGGTGCAACTGCCTCCCGCTGAATATCGCAGAATGGCGCATTTTCGGACTTGCGCTGGCGCAACCCTATTGCACATGGTGCAACTCTTTTGAATATCTGGGCCAAGATATTGATTGACAGAAGGGAACCTGATACTGTGCGCACCTCTGCATGTAAAAAATTGAAGGAAAGGAAAGAACTGCCTCAAAACACTGTTGGCAAAGCACCTTTCTCTACCTACCTACCCACAGTACCACTAGAAGTAATAAGTAAAATACATTTCCTATGTAGGCTTGGTGCTTTGTTTTTTCGCTTTTCACTTCTCCAAAGATCTGTCCTGACTGAAAAGTTGTAGTTCTGTGGTCCTCTTCCTCCCCCCTCTTTCTCTTGCTCACTTCTGATTTTGGACCCCATGGCATAGTTTTGGTTCATATACACTGGTGTCAACCAGGATGCAACACAGTGTCAGACGTTACAGTATTGTATGACAAAAGAGATTACATGTAGTGTTGTGCAGAACTGTCAAATTTCGGTGGAATGAACTTTGGCAGAATTTTAAAAATTCTACTGAAATTCTGCCGAATTTCACCAGAAACTGAATGGTAGAATTCCACAGCAGAAAAATGCAGAATTCATTTTTTCACAATGTTTCTGTAGAATTTAATTCCATGAATCTCAATATTTTCCATGGAACTGGTTGCGGAATGATTTTCCATGGAAAATACGTGTTCTGAGGAATATTATTCCACAGTTCAAAGAAGGCAAAATCTGCAGAAAAAACTGAAATTTCAGTGGAAATTCTGCACTTAATTTCACTCACGGAATTCCGCATTCTGCACAGCACTAATTACATGCCATTAAAATGGTCTTGCTTACTGTACTAACTCTGCTGCAGTACACTACAGTATTGCATAGCAGGTTGGTCAGCACCACTATACTGCCTGTACAGTTTCTGTGGTGCCAGGCGTACGGTCCTCGTAGTTCTCATAGATTTGCACAGGCCAAGAAAGACACATGCCCCATAATAACCTGCTCTTAGCTCAAGGGGAGTAGTTACATATGTCATTATTCTTACAGTAGTCATCTAATTTATTCTTTAAATTCCCTCATGTTGTTACTTCCCACCACCTCTAGTGGAAGGCTGTTCCATATGGCCACAACCCTTTGGTTGAACCAGGCTGCTTTTGTAGATGTTCGGCTTGTCTCCCCTTTGAGCTGCAATGTGTGGGATCTAGTAATGTGGTTACAATTCTTTAACTCTAATCCCAAGCATTCCCACAAATCGTCATTTGTGAGAGCTCTGTTAACTAGGCACATGTAACCCCCCACACTGGCCCCCTTGTTTAACTAACAGGGTTTCTTCTCTCACCACAATGTCTAGGGGTAAAGAGAGGGGTGGAGGTTTACATTATAAAATCTATCTATCTATGCACTCTATGCAGCTACAATGGCCACCATATACAAGGTGGACTAGTCTGTTATACAACACAGATAACCAAGTGTGGCACTTACCTGGCACACACCTGGCAGGGACCAACTGCCATGGCCAACAGCCTGGGTCCCTGGGAGAAAACATTTGCTTAGGACTACACTAGGTTTGCATTTCTGGACAGGGGCACACAAGTAACTCCAGACACAAGGAAGCAATAACATTACTGTCCAAACCAGGTTGGGATTCTAGATTGTGGCTTTTATTCATGTAACAGAGTAGGAATAATCACAAAGCAAAGATGGACCCTCATAGGGCTACACATACTGGTAATGTAGATTTCTGAGGTACAGACATTATTGAATTCCCATTTAGCATAGGATAAAGAAAACACACACTGGTGAACACACTGGTTCCTACTGGAAATTGACACATCTGGCCAAGTACTGGTACATTTCCCATTTCTCACAGGATGAAGGTGGTACACACTACCACTAAAAAGCACGTACAGGCTCAGAACTTACAGAACCCACTATACTGGGGTAAACTGAACAAAAACAACCCACATCCAGGGGTAAACACTTTTCTCAGGCATTGGCCAATTGCACTGAAGAAAAAGTAATAGGTGCCCTTCAGAACCCATAGAGGTAAACTGGTTACTCCAGATGGGGGAGGTCTCCAACCTTTTGTTTCCAAGTTTATACTCAGCCATTCATCTGGTTAATAACACCACACAACTGTAGAAAACTGCAGCTGTTGTCTTAAATGTTTATCACACTTAACATACTACACACATCCTGGGGTGTCAGAATTAAAAATTCTGTACTTAGACAGTCACATACATGACTCCAATGTAGGCAGAAAGCTTTTAAACCAAAGGCTGGGTGACAGGGTCCCTTTGTCAGAGAAAATTATCTCACAGGCACTGCAGGTACTCCTGGGTTTTACTAGGAAAACAAACAAGGTACTCACACAGCAGTTGTCACACGGCAGCTTCAAAAGTCCAAAAAGGACCAGGGGATTGCCCCTGCATCCTGAAATTCACCCCATCACTCCTGAGATGGGGCACTGGGAAAACCATAGGACAAGGTAGCAACCACTTCCAGAACTGGTACAGTTCAGCACGACGGGAGGGTGAGCTGGATGTCATTATCCACTTAGGTACTAATGACCTGGCAAATGGGGAGCCAAAGGAAGTTCAGGAAGAGTTTAGGAAATTGGGGAGGGGTCTCAAACAAGTAGCTACTTCTGTCACTTTCTCAGAAGTACTACCTGCAAGAGGCAAGGGAGAGCATAGGAGTGCATGCACCAGGAACTTTAACTCATGGTTGAAGAACTGGTGCTGTGAGGAAGGGTTTGGATTCATTGGTGACTGGGGACCCACGTGGAGGATGGAGGTTTGTTCAAGCCTGATGGCCTGCATCCATCCTGGAGGAATCAAGCACTCAATGATAAGTTTAAATGCTACATTGACAAGCATTTAAACTAGCAAGAGGGTGGCAGGCCAGCAAGGAGGGTACCTACTTGCTCACCCCCCACAGCTAGCAGTGGAAGCAGTGAACCAGAGGAGTGGCTATCTCTGCAAAGCAGTGTGCAAAAGATGGAGATTAGTGCCCAAGAGGTGGATAGGCAGAAAAGGGGCAAAATTCAGCAGAAGGGCAGACAGCAAGCAGAACCAGGGATAAAGGACAACCAAGGAAGGGGCTGGAGTAGAACAGCGAAACAGTCTAGGGAGGTCCAATCATGGAAAGCCATGTGTGCAAATGCCCGGAGCCTTAGCAACAAGATGGAAGATCTGGAGGCTGTCATGGTGCAGTCAGACCTGGACATTGTGGCCATCACTGAAACCTGGTATAATGATAACCATGACTGGGAGATGGCCATACCTGGCTACAACATATTCAGAAGAGACAGGACAGGCAGGAAGGGAGGAGGAGTGGCACTGTATGTGAAAAATGACATAAGGGCCACAGAGATCCAGGAGGAACAAAATGGGGGAGAGATACTGTGGGTTAAGCTGGAAAGGAAAATGGGGACAGCCATTCGCATAGGTGTGGTCTATAGACCACCAGCCCAGGAGGAAGAAACAGATAGGGAGCTGATGCTAGCCATCCAAAGGATGGCAGACAAGGGTGAGGTAGTACTGGTTGGAGACTTCAATATTCCAGACGTGGACTGGAGCATCCCAGCAGCACATCAACTAGGAGCAGATTTATCCTGGACTCCCTTCAGGGTGCCTTCCTCAAGCAACTGGTCATGGAACCAACTCGGCAGAAGGCAATACTGGACCTTGTGCTCACAAACAGGGACAGTGTGATGGGATAGCAGTGGGGGAGCACCTGGGGAACAGTGACCACCAGTCATTGTGGTTTGAAATCACAGAAAGAGCAGAACCAAACCACACAAAAACACGTATCCTGGATTTTAGGGGGGCAAACTTTGGGAAAATGGGAAATACTTGAAAGAGGCATTAAGGGAATGGGACAGGAATCAGGGTTGAGGAACAGTGGGCAGTATTTAAAATGGGGATTATAAGAACAACAGAATTATGCATTAAGCAGGTTAGCAAGAGGAAAAGGAAGAGGAGACCATTATGGTTTTCCAAAGAGGTAGCAAAGAAAGTGAAAGCCAAAAAGATTGCATTCAGGCAATACAAAAAGACACAGGCAGAAGGGGATACGGAGAAGTACCAGGAGAAGCAAAGGGAGGCAGGGAGGTCAGTAAGGGAAGCCAAAGCTCAGACAGAAGAACACATTGCAAAATCAGTGGGTAGAGGGGACAAAACCTTTTACAGGTACATAAGTGAAAAAAGAAAGACAAAAGGAGGGATAGTGAGACTGAAGGGGGAGGATGGGGCCGTGTGGAGGATGACAACAGTAAAGCTGACATATTGAACAGGTATTTCTGCTCAGTCTTTACTGAGGAAGAGGAGGGTAATGGGTCTGAAGGGAGTACAAGGGGTGAGAATGGTGCAGAAATGGACACAAGTCCCTTTACACGAGAAAGGGTCCTGAAGGAACTGGAAGTAATAAGAGTTGATAAACAATGGGGCCAGATGGGGTGCACCCCAGGGTCCTTAAAGAACTAAGAGAGGTGGTGGCTGAACCTCTGACTATCCTGTTTAGCCGATCACTGGAAACAGGGGAGGTACCCAAAGACTGGAGGACAGCAGATGTAGTCCTCTTATATAAAAGTGGGAACAAAGAGGAAGCAGGGAACTACAGACCAGTCAGCCTCACCTCGGTAGTGGGGAAGATCATGGAAGCACTACTGAAGGAGAGATTGGTGGAACATTTGGTTGTCAATGGACTACAGGACCCAAGGCAGCATGGTTTCACCAGGGGGAGGTCATGTCAGACCAACCTCGTTGAATTTTTTGACTGGGTGACTAGGGAGGTGGATCAGCGGAGGGCAGTGGACGTGGCCTATCTGGACTTCAGCAAGGCCTTTGACACTGTGCCACATAGAAGACTATTACACAAACTGGGGAATATGGGTGTGGGCAGGACAGTAGTGTGGTGGGTAGGTAACTGGCTGGGTGGCAGGACACAGAGGGTGGTGGTAAATGGCTGTCACTCCATTGAGGGAAGAGTGACCAGTGGGGTACCACAGGGATCAGTGCTGGGACCGGTCCTATTCAACATCTTCATCAGTGACATTGCGCATGACCTAGAAGGCAGAATTTCACTGTTCGCTGATGACACAAAGCTCTGTAACAGAGTAGACACACCAGAGGGTGTAGACAGAATAGCTCTGTAACAGAGTAGACACACCAGAGGGTGTAGACAGAATGAGAAGGGACCTGCAGAAACTTGAAGAATGGTCA
The DNA here is from genome assembly GCA_016271365.2 of Neoceratodus forsteri. Classification (NCBI taxonomy): domain Eukaryota; kingdom Metazoa; phylum Chordata; order Ceratodontiformes; family Ceratodontidae; genus Neoceratodus; species Neoceratodus forsteri. The sequence continues at coordinate 20,811,493 of JADMNL010000034.1, read as the reverse complement.
GGGGTTTGGCAGTTGAAATTCAATGCAAAGAAGTGCAAGATAATGCATATGGGGCAGAAAAACCCTGGCACAATATATCAGTTGGGGGGTGAGGATATAGCATGCACCAAGCAGGAGAGGGATCTTGGGGTTAACATCTCTGATGACCTCAAGGTAGGGAAACAGTGTGACAAGGCAGCAGGTAAAGCAAATAGGATGCTGGGATGTATAGGCAGGGGCATCACCAGCAGGAAAAGGGAGGTCATAATTCAGCTATACAAGACACTAGTGAGGCCCCACCTGGAGTACAGTGTACAGTTCTGGAGACCATACCTATGTAAGGACATAGACAGGGTAGAGAAGGTTCAGAGGAGGGCAACAAAGATGGTGCATGGATTGCATCACAAGTCCTATGAAGACAGGTTGAAGGAACTGAACATGTACTCCCTGAAGGAGAGGAGGAGAGAGGGATATGATAGAGACATACAAGTATCTTACATGGAGGAACAGGGTGCAGAAATACACTATTTTTAAGGAAAAAGATGTTCCAGGACTAGAGGGCATGGGATGAAGTTGGAGGGAGGACGATTCAGAGGAAACATGAGGAAGAATTTCTTCACAGAACGGGTGGTGGACAAGTGGAACACCCTGCCAGAGGAAGTGGTGGGAGCTGAAACAATCACGGGATTTAAGAATGCATGGGATAGACATAAAGGAATTCTGGAGGTCAGGGGTAAGGGGCAACAGACTTCTAGGAAAACATAAACTGAACTTACAAGCTCAAATGGGCAGACTGGGTGGCCCATAGGCCCTTATCTGCCGACACTGTCTATGCATCTATGTAGTTGTCAGCCACTAGGGTGAGAACTTAAAAAACACAAACTGGTAGATCTCTGACAGAGCTGAAGGAGGAGCTGCCTAACACTGCAGCCTCCTCCACTGAACTACAACTACAGACTCCCGAATATTCTAAAGCTAGCACCCTAGCAGCTGGCCAGTGTGGCTCATGCTGCTGCGACAGTTCTGTATGACATCATCCCTCCAGAGCTCAGCAGAGACTGAGAACAGAGAGAGACAGAGTGAAACCCATTTAACTGGCATTTCACTAGCTGCCTTCCCTGCCTACCACTGATTCTGACTGGGATTCTAGTAACCCCTGGGAACAAGGGGGTTACACACAAATCCCTCTCAATCTCCTGTATTCCAAAGAATACAGCCCCAGTGTATTTAATCTGTCCATATAGATTAGATGTTTCGCCAAAGATATCATCCTTGTGGCCTTACGTTGCACTCCCTCTAGTAGTCTAATATCTACTTTGGCACTTGGTGCGGCAGACTGCTCATGGTACTTTGGATGAGGCCTAACTAAGGAGTTATACAATGGGAGTATCACCCTTTCATCCTTGCTTTCAATATGATGTCTAATACAACCTAGTGTTCCACCAGCCCTTTTGGCTGTGGCTAGACAGTCTAATTTGAATTTAAGGTCAATGGATATTAGTACCCCTAAATCCCTTTCCTCTAACTGTTTTTATAATGTGTCCATTTAGTGTATATTCAGTCCTTATATTATTTTTTCCTAAATGCATGACTGAACAGTTCTCCAGATTAAATTCAAGTTTGTGTTTAATGGCCCATCTGTCTAGCTTGTCCAGTTTCCCTTGCAGTATATCAGCTTCACTCAGATTACGTATTACAGAGCCCAGCTTTATGTTGTCAGCATATTTTGAAATCCAAACTCTCTCTCTCTCTCCACAACTCATAGATTCCATATAGATGTTAAAGAGGCATGGCCCCAAAACGGACCCCTGGGGACACAACCACTTACATCCACCCATTTTGACCTATGACCCTGTACATTCACCTGCTGTCTCCTTTTTGTAAACCAGGATTCTATCCCCATTTTTGTATTAAGCAAGGTGAGCCACCAACATTGGTGGCATGTAACAGAGCTCTCTTGCCTGTCACAGTTCTTTCAAAAGCACTGACGTCTCACCCAGAGTACATATTGGAACAAGGGCAGTTTGAGTATTAGAAGGCAGCTACTGCTAAGGTTGGTCACACTGACAGCTTTCTTTTGTACAACTACAATTGGTCTTCAACAACAGTGAGGACTATCATGCATGTAAGGGGCTCCTGCATCACAGTTGTCGTACTGCTTTGCACCATGCTGGACAGTTGTGAGATTCACTGCACTACAGCGGAGCCAGCTAGACTGCAGTGTGATACTGCAGCACACTGAAGCACAGTTACTGCATAAACAAGGGCAGTTCAATGGCAGTTAATCCCTTTTGCCAGCAGTAACTCAAGACACTACAAGCAGGACCCCAAAGCAAGTCAGCCAGTGTATCAGTGGCAGGCAACCCTGTGTGAGAGTGCCTTTAAAAAAGACCACAAACATGAACACATGCTGGATACATTGCAGGAGCAGTTCTGCACCTGACTTACATAGTTTAGCACCAGGGATTATGGTAACTGATAATTTTATTTATTTATTTCAGGTTCAGATTATTACCTTTGAGCCAAAGGCTCTTTCACAAAGGTTCCAAGTCAATTAAGATGCAATACAATACATAAGGTACAGGTTTGATACCTAAGACAGGACAATGAGTACACAGGTATACAAAATATGGCAGTTACATAAGTGAAGAAGTTGTCATTAGCATCAACATACCAAATAAAAATAGGATTGAGATAAAATTCCACATAAATGATGCTTTGTAGACATGTTGAGGTTACTAAGCGCAGGCCTATTTTAAGGGTGTGACCTAGATAAACAGACAGCACATACCACTTCATAAAAATAAATTATTTGACCAGCCCGATAGCACTGAGGGTTGAGGTGCTGGACGCCACACCTCACGCCACGCTGGTGACCCGTGTTCGGGAACAGGCACGAGTTGCCGTGGGTCAGTAAGGAGGAGATGGATTGAGCATCCAATGGACTGCTCTCCATCTCCGGGGAAGGGGGGGTTCTGGCCACCGGTGCTTGCCTGACACCTAGCGGAGGCTGGGGGTCAGTGGCACGTAGCTGCATGCCATGGGGGTGGGACGTGGCAGACACTTAATTGGGCATGCACGGGAGCGTGCGCACCCAGTCGCTGGTGTCATTGTATGCCGTGGCCTGCAGGGAGAACAAACATTTGTCAATGCCGAATGTTTGCTTGCTGGCATTGGCAGTGGCAGTGTAGAAGTTACAGAGCTGCGTAATAGGAATGGCAGTGAAGTACTGAACTGAAGCCAACCCCACCACCACCCTGCAGAGAGTGACAGGCATTGGGGTGTGCGTTTGGGTCGTCAGGCATAACGGCCACGCCATTTCACCACACCCCACCCTGCAGACACTGACAAGTGTCACGGTGTTCCTTGGGGTCTTTGGCCCTTATGCACACCCCATTTCATTAGGAAATATGGTGAGATGGGTGTGATATAGGAGAATGGGGTGAACTTTGGGGCCGAAGAGTCCAAGGCATACCTCGATGCCTCTCACTGGCTGCAGGGTGTGGAATGGTATGAGCATTACAGGCAAGAATCCCAAGTCACACCCCTGATGTTTGTCATTCTCTACAGGGTTGGGCGTTATGGTTGGAAACCCTAATACCTCAGGCATTCATTGGTATTTTCACTCCAAATTTTCAACATGGTTTTGTGACCCCACCTCTATGAACAGGGGAATATCAGTTTGTTAGCCAAAGCTGCTTATACTGCGACTACAGCCTTAGCACCACAGGTGCAAAACATTCGAACAGGATGTAAAAATGACAGCTGTACTGTTCATGGGGAGGTGTAAAAAATGGCAATGTTGCAAATCTACAGTAAAATAAAAAAAGCGGTGAAGTCACGGTACATAGAAACTGTACAGCACACCCGTAATATAATTAGGTTGGGGATTTTTACAGCAGATTGTCAACTCAGGCATTTTGGTGCCTCCGATCATGAACATTGTCACTGTGATTTTCTTTATCTGTGCCAAACAATGATTTCCCACAGGCGACCACGCATCTCTTGTACAGTGTAGCTTTACTTCAACCATGTTATGAAAATGACAGTTGTACTGTTCATAAGGAAGTGTGGAAAAATGCCACTGGTGAAAATCTGGACTAAAAATATTACAAAGTCATGAAGTTACGAGTGTGCGTGGAAACTGCGCAATGCTCACTTATAACATAGTCATTTTATGGACTTTTGTCACCAAATTTTCAACATAGCCATTTTAAGACCTCTGCTCATGAACAGTGTAACTGTGATTTTCTTAATCTGTCCTAAACATTGCTTTCGAACACCAATAGCACCATTGTGCGCTACATGTGCGAAAACACATTTTGGGCGACATATGAAAAATGGCAGCTCTGCTGTTCATAAGGAAGTGTAATAAAATGGTAATGTTGAAAATCTGGAGTGAAAATATTAAATTCGCAAACTTACAAGCATGCATAGGAACTGCGCAACGCACGTTCGTAAAACAGTCATTTTTAGGAATTTTTTCACCAAATTTTGAACAAAGCCATTTTAAGAGCTCTGCTCATGAACAGTGTCACTGTGATTTTCTTAATGTGTCCCATACATTGATTTTCACATCGACTGCGCCATTGTGCGCTACATGGGTGGAAACACATTTTGGGCAAGATGTGAAAAATGACAGCTGTACTGCTCATAAGGAGGTGTGGTAAAATGGCAATGTTGAAAATCTGGAGTGAAAATATTGAAAATTCGCAAACTTATGCGTGCGTAGGAACTGCGCAATGCACGCTCGTAAAACAGTCATTTTTAGGAATTTTTTCACCAAATTTTCAACATAGCCATTTTAAGACCTCTGCTCATGAACAGTGTCACTGTGATTTTCTTAATTGTCCCATACATTGATTTCACACACCGACTGTGCCATTGTGCGCTACATGGGCGGAAACACATTTTGGGTGAGATGTGAAAAATGACAGCTGTACTGCTCATAAGAAGGTGTGGTAAAATGGCAATGTTGAAAATCTGGAGTGAAAATATTGAAAATTCGCCAAACTTCGAGCGTGCGTAGGAACTGCGCAATGCAGCTAAATAAAAACAGTCATTTTTGAATTTTCACCAAATTTTCAAAATAGCCATTTTAAGACCTATGCTCATGAACAGTGTCACTGTGATTTTCTTAATTTGTCCCATACATTGATTTCACACACCACTGCGCCATTGTGCGCTACATGAGCAGAAACACGTTTTGGGTGAGATTGAAAATGACAGCTGTACTACTCATAAGAAGGTGTGGTAAAATGGCAATGTTGAAAAGCTGGAGTGAAAATATTGAAATTCGCGAACTTCACGAGATGTGTAGGAACTGCATGCGCATGCGCTAAATAAAACAGTCATTTTTGAATTTTGCACTGAATTTTCAACATGGGGTTTTGGGACCCCTTCTCATGAATATTGTCATTGTCATGGCATTATTTGGGCCGAAGGATGATTTTGCGCAGTGACTGCCAAATCACCCTTTGGGCCCAAATAACGCCGTGACAGTGACTATCATTCATGAGAAGAATCCTAACATGTTGATTTAGTGAAAAATTCAAATGCCTGATATGCAATAAAGTTGAAAAACCCCTATCTAGTCCATTATACAGCTTACCTGCATTTCCTCAGTTCGCGGTCGGCTTTGAAGAGTGCAGACGTGTTCCCGGTCTACCGAAGATCGTCGCGCTGAGCTCCGTAGGTAAGTATGGAGTGAGGGGGAGTGTGGGGAGGCAGGGTGCGCAGTGGGTGGGTGCGGGTTGTGGGAGGCAGGGCTGGGAGAAGCGCCGTGGGACCGTTTTTATTTTGCAGGTACAAAAAAAAAGAGGACGTGGGACGTTTGCCACGCTGGGGTGGGCTCCCAGTGTGGCACAAGGATGTCTGGGGGGGACTGTGGAGCCGACGGGGGACTGGGCACCCCCATCAGCCATATGATCAGTTGCCATGATGGGGTGGGCTCCCAGCGTGGCACCCAGTACTGGGGTGAGGACAGTGGAGCCGGCGGGATTGGGCACCTCCGTCGGCTATTCTTGATTGCCACGCTGGGGTGGGCACCAGCGTGGCATGTGGAAAAAACTGGGGAGGCGCAGCACAAGCCGACAGAGTTGGGCACCCGTCGGCCTCGTGTGTCGGGGGAGGGCAGCATGCAGTATCATGCATTTTTGTGTGTGTGTGTGTAGGAGGAGCTGCGCATGAGCAGGCGATATCTTATCGCTGCTCACTGAAGCGTAGCTCCCCCTTTCAATTGTATGCCACTGCATTTTGGAGCTTGTCATAGACAGCTCCAGCATGCATTGGCTTACAGGAGCCGTGCCTGCCAACACACTGACTGAATTGGAGGAGGAGGTGACACACCTCCGAAATCTCGGATGATGGCACTATGTTTCTTGCACATGTGTGCAAGCAAACATAAAAAGCAGAAAAAGAGCCTGGCAGAATGAAGTTGTGCCCCGCAGAGCCATCCCCGAGAAGGCAGCTCCCTGGCATGGATCTGTTGGGGTGGGTCGCGTTGCTCCCCACCACCCTGCCATGAAGGGAAAGTCACGGGGTGCATAAGGGAGGGGGTCTGATCTTCGGGGGCTGGCGCTAGGGGGACAACAGATAGCAGGCTTGCAGCCGGAACTCTAGAAGAGAAATAATAATTAAAAAAAAGAAATTATTCTACAAGATATAAAAATTTTTTTACAATATAAACATAAAAAGAAAAACAATCTCTCTCTCTCTCTCTCTCTATATATATATATATATATATATATACATATATAAAATCACACTATGTCACATTTTGGATATACACAAGGGAGCCTCCTAATCTTCAGGGGGAAGATTCCCCCTGTCAACTAGTTGCAATGCAGGTAGGCAGTTTTTATTAATAAAGTGCTCCATCCTAGAGGCTGTAGTCATTGTACACAACAGTCATATATAAACTAGTAGACACAAATTGGTGTAAGGCCACGGTCCCTCTCTCTGTGTCTAGGGGCATATGATGGCACTTCTTGTTCAGGGAGGGCCGGATTACATCAGAATACCCTGTACCTCTGGCATCACCACCACCAGGGACAAAGGGCAGCAGACATCTGTGGACACCATTAAATCAGACACCACTCACAAACCAAATGTCCATGTCAGGAGCCAGGGTCAAACAGGTCTGTGTTTATTGTTCCACAGATGCTGCACACTATTTGTGGGCTTTTTCTTTCCCTCATCTCAGTGGCTGTCAAACGTATTTTTTTGGGGTGGGGATTCCACACAGCTAGGCCCCCTTAGTAGGACTGGCAGTGCTGCACAGATAGTTTCCATGTAGTCATGGCGTATCTCGCATCAGAGGGTCCCATGGTTGTTATTTCCCACAACACAAGTATGCAGTGGCACTTTCCCCAGGCGAGGTGAGACAATAATGGGTGGGGGGGGGGCGCTACACATGCCTATTCTTAACATTGATGTCAGAGGGTGGCATTTCAAGGATTCCAGAAATTAGCTTATGGCTATCTTAATCTTTCATACCTAGTCTGTACAGTCATGTACTTACCCTGGCATCATGCTGATAGGTCCTAGTGTCCCATTTACCCAGCAGGCTCCATTGCCTGGCTCAGCCTAAGTAGGACTTAATGACCCTGACTTTTGCCAGCCCCCTCTGTCTGATGATCCCAGTACTATACATCATACCATATGTTTTACCAAGGGGTGCACTAGTTACTCAAGTACGTTTTCTTCTCTGGAGCTGCTTATAGCGCTGGACCCTCACATAGCTCTGTTTCATAGTTTCATAGTTTGAGAACAAGTTCAGAGAGACCGAGGTCCATACATGAAATTGCCACCATTTGCATCCTTTACTGGGAGTGGATCCACATGGGTCCCCATGACCTTCTTTGAGAGAAGGCTCACTACTAGTCTCTGGTGCCTTTTGGGTCGAGTCTGGATGACATGAGAGAGTCAACAAAGAGGAATTTGGTACCTGCAGTTCTGTAGAACATAAAATCAGGTAGCATTACAGCCTATCTGCTGCTTCCTCCTCTGTGGACATGAGGTTTCTGGTGCACTTGTGGTGCTAACGGGGTAAGGGGAGCATTCTAGCTGCCTTTTTTTGTGAATTCATATGATGAAATATAATTCTGTTTGTGTTATGCTTCAGAAACTTGGTTTACTTGCAGGCACAGCATTTTTGTGTGTGCCTGCATACTGTAGTAGCAACTGACATGGTCAGATAGTCTTAACATTTCTGTGATACCTCTAGAGAAATTCCTTGCCTATCTGCAGTACCACTGTAGGACCACCAGAAAGAATCTCTGCACGCTGCTTGCAGAGTAGCACATTTCGGTGCGTGTTCTTTTGTGATGTATGATCTTGGCTGGTGTACCTCTGGCATGGTGAACAGCATGAGGCTGTTGTTAATTTTCAATGTGATTTGAAAATGGAGGCATCCGCTTAAAATATGTCAGATGATGGGCCATTCCTTTTGAAATTGGGCCAAGAGTACAAGTTTAGGTTTAGTTTAATTTTATTTATTGTTCTAGGAATTAATACCTTTGAGACAAGGCTCTTTTACAAAGGTTCCATGTCACAAAAGTACATACAAACAAGACAGGTCACAACAAATGGTCAGCAATTTACAAAGGCTGCAATAATCAGTGATAATTCATTTACAAGAAAGAAAGAAACTCAGAGGCATTTAAGGAAGGATAAGGAGGGAAAAGTAGGAGGAGAAAGAGGGAGAAAAACTCAGTAGCAGACAGGACCAGTTAGTGGTACTCCGAGTGTCTTTGTCAAGTGAGGGGTCGTGGAGAGGGATGGACAACTGTAAGAGCAGTCAGAAGGAAGAGTCTTTAGTCAAAGCAGTCACAGGAGCTGGAGGCTAAGAGGTGAGCGTAAAGCATAGATTTGAAAGCTTCCAGTGATGTGGAGGATAGAGTGGGTAAGCTCAGGGCATTGTACCAGGTAGGGGCACGATAGGCAAAAGATCTTTGTCCCTGAGCAGTCCTGCATCTGGGGACCTGAAAAGGCTGGTGCTCAGATCTTCTGGTGGGACGAGTGCTGTTATTCAGGCAGAGTAGGTCTTGGATACATGGCGGAGTGAGTCCAAAGATTGATTTTTTTGCCATCAAGCATGTGAGATACATTAGGCGATTACAGAGTTGTAACCAGCCTGTTTCCGTGTAGAGTTCACAGGTATGGGTCCGTCTCTGCGCTCCAATGAGAAGTCGACAGGCCTTGTTTAGGGCGGTTGAGATGCGCCTTAGTGCGGTGGTAGTGGCAGAGCCATAGATAATTAGGCCATAGTCTATGATTGAGATGACAGAGCTTTGTATAGCAATTCTCAGAGCAGCTAGGTAAGCCACACTTTTACATACTACCTTTCCAGTGCTACAGTCATTTTTCCTCTACAGTTGCATAGAAGCAGAACCCCAAATTAAACAAGGCATTTCATCTCTGGTGGGATATCCTGGGGAAATAAACTATAAATAAATACATCAGGAATATCACTAATGTCACAAAGCTCCTGACAACGAAATCCAATGAAACGGTTCTCAGTTTCAATTATGGCAATCAACGTTACCACTGACATTCACAATCGACCCCTGCTAGCAATTTAAGTTAAGAATGACTCCTGGTTCTGAAATCCTGAAGTCTGAGACCTAACAAATGCATTTTGCTATAAATATTTCTTTCTTTGCTAAGGCTCTAGTGGCATTTCAGGATACTGAACATAATATATGCACAAAATGTCAAGATATAAACTCATAATGCTGTAGTTAAACGTATTAAACTGTAACTAAGGAAATGAAAAAAGCTGTAAGAAAAAAAGCAATTATATAAGACAGGCAGTATGTGCAATAAAGTTAATTATGCTGGGTATGAACAGGTTCTCACGTGGAACTGTAACTGACATTTTCATAAAATAAGGTAAATGAGTTGCAGCTACTTATGCAACAAAGTCTGGGGCCGATAGAATTTCTATGCAGATTACAGCAGTACTGGAATAGTTGTTTACCTTTGCCCTTAACTCAGTTGTTTGACCATCAACAGATGCCCTCCATTAATATTGTAATTGCATGGGTGTGGCGGGGGTTAGGATCAGATTTTTGTTTTGCTGTGGGCCTGATATTTATATGATTCGATTGGATTACCCAAGCAGAAGTAACATCTTGCTCTAACAAAGTGGTCCTAGCAGAACAAGTCATGATAAAATAAATTTGCCCCGCCCCCCAGTAAGAAACACGGGTTTCTCACACTGACAGGAAAAGGGGTGCACCTAATATGGTCTGCTTTCACAGTTCATGTTTATCTTGGGTGGTGCCTGCAAGCACTCTGCAGCTGCAAAGATGGTGATGTTTGTGGGCAAGGCATTCATTCAAACCCCCAGTGTCACTAGCCCACTGGTACAAGGCTGGAACAGTAGAATACCAGTGAGAAAATGGAAGGTATCTAGAGCCAAGTATATGGAACAGAAAAAGGGGATGGACTGGATGACTGTGGGGAAATGGTGCTCCCATTCATTACAGTATGGGGTTTCTTTTACACAGGGCCTACACTGACCCCTATTTATGGCCTCACATAAATTGCAGCTAGTGCAAGCCTTTTATGGAGTAGTTGGGCCCTGACTGTGGGCTCCCAAATTCTGTATTATTGAATGGGTGCAGAGCAGGGGGCTCATGATGGCTTCCAGTACTCCCAAAAATTGGGGCAAGTCACAGGAACATAGCAGGATGACACCATTTTCATATTCACCCAGGAGGCAGGGACTCTTCCCCCATCCCATGGGAGGCAGTACAGCATAGTAGTTAAGAGTTTTTTTTTTTTAAATTTAAGTTTATTGACAACCATCGGGTACAGTTGTTACAGGTAAGCCAGACAGTACAAGTTCTGTTTTACATAGATGGGATATATGAGGATTGGTACATATTAAAATCCCTCTTTTATAATATCTTTACGCGGGGTGAAGTCAAAAGACAGTACATTTCTGTATCAATGACATTGAAAACATTAAGAAATCAATCAAGCATGTTGTGCTCTTCTTGTAACCAGTTGGTCCATACTCCAAGCCCTCTGGCACCACTCAGCTGCAGTCAATAAGGCAGCTATAGCCAATTTGAAATATTATAAGCTGGGAGTGAGACTTCAGGGAGTCGGGCTAGAACTCAAGGCAGCAGTTGTTTCTCACCAGGTCTCCCATCTCGTCCATCTCCGAACAAATATTGTTGTCTTATGGTTTATCTTGTAAGTTATTTCTTCCATTTCTGCGATTTCTTGAACCAATTGTATCCAGGTAGCCATAGTAGGGCAGGCATTTTTCAGACATAGCCTGGTAATGTTTTTGTGTGCTGCCACAAGGAGGATGGCCCAGAGGTATATATTGTCAGCTCCAGTCAAGTTTTGGGGAAGTTCCCCAAGTACAAGGCAGGGCCAGTCTAGGGGGGCATCCAAGGCAAATATTTTAACAAGTGCCCGGGAGATATCTCCCCAGAAAGGCCTAAGCCGTGGGCACGACCAGAAAATGTGTAAGTAATTTGCCCCTGTCTCTCCGCACATTCTCCAACATGAAGAATCCCTTTCAGGGTCTCTTTTACTCGGAGAGAGGGGAGAGAGGAAGTACCGTATCTTCACTTTCCAGCTATATTCCTGCCAGAGAGGAGAGCAAGTGGTGCTAGCTGTTAGTTTGAATATGGAGTCCCAATTAATTTGTCGTAAATCATCTCCACCCTCCTCTCTCCATCTACACTTGACTTTATTCAGGTGGTCCCCCTTCAGAGCCATAAGGGTTTTATACAGTGTGGAGATAAGGTCTGAGGTTTTCTGAGCAGTTAAGATTGCATATAGGCTCTCCACAAGAGGGGCCCCCCATCAGGTTGGGGGTCCGCCCTGTGGCAGCGGTACATATAGTCTTTAACCTGCAGATACCGATAATAATCCGTATTTCGGAGATCAAAATCATTCTTGAGGGTGACGAAGTCTATCACTTCATTCCCTACCATATAATGCTTAATATAGGTCAAGCCCCTCCTCTCCCAGGCTCTGAAAGTGTGGTCTAGCAGGGATGGGGCAAAAGTTGTATCCCATGAGGGCCTATACAATGGCCAGAGTGAGGATCTTATTTTATATTTTTGCCAGGCTCTGCATGTCACCCTTATAGTATCCCTCACTGACAAGAGGGAGGGGGGGATAGTCCCTGTCAATTTTAGTTTGTATAGCACGGGCACTCAATAGTGGGCCATGTTCCTCTTCCTCCAACCTCTCCATTTCCTTCCAGTTAGCAGCGTAAGTGGGAGTGGACCACTGTAGGGCTCTCCTAATTTGTGTGGCAAGATAATCTTCGAGGTCAGGGAGGGCTCTACCCCCTTTAACCTTACTCAGATAGAGAGCATGGGCATTTACTCTAGGTCTCTTGTTGTTCAAGGTGAACTTTATAATTGTCCTTTGCCAGTCCTGAAAGCATTTTTTAGGTATGAAAATTGGTAAACATTGAAATAGATATAAGTACCTTGGGAGGACGTTCATAGTGATAGTGTGTATTCTTGAGTATAGCGGGAGGTTTAGAAGGGCCCACCTATCTAGATCTTTCTTTATCCGGCTGAAAAGTGGGACATAATTGGCTTTAAAAAGGTGGGTATTATATCTAGTCAGCCAGGCACCTAGATATCTGATTTTGTCAGCTGTCCACTTAAGAGGGAAAAATTCTACAATTTTATGAGAAGGTGAATAATAGAAGGATAACACCTCAGTTTTAGTCTTATTGAGAGTATATCCTGAGTGTCTACCAAATTCTGACAAGATTGACCATACTTGTGGGATTGAGGTCTCCGGCTGAGACATACAAAGTAGTACGTCATCTGCGTATAAAGACATTTTCCGTTGTTGACCTGCCACTTCTATCCCCTGTACCGTCTGAGTGGCACGTATTGCCTCAGCTAATGGTTCTATATATAGGGCAAATAGCAGAGGAGATAGGGGGCACACCTTTCTGGTACCTCTGCCCAAGGTGAATCTCCTAGAGATTCCCCCATTGACTCTGACATATGCTTGTGGGCCAGAGTAGGGGGCCTTAACACTGTCGTTGAAGGTTTGAGGGAATCCCATCCGTTCCAAGACTAGGAACAGAAATGGCCAAGAGACCTTGTCGAAGGCCTTTTCAGCATCTAAACTCATGAGACAGGCAGGGAGTCGTGTGCAGTGAATGACATCAATTGTATTGATCGCTGACCTGACAGCATCTGGAGCCTGTCAGCCAGGGACAAAGCCCGACTGGTCTGGATTAATAAGGTCTGGGAGTATAGAGTTCAACCTGGCCTGCCAAAATGGCAGTAAAGATCTTGTACTCCGAATTTAGAAGCGGAATTGGCCTATATGATTCGCATCGGGTAGGGTCTTTATTTTCTTTTGGTATGAACGAAATTGTGGCATATTGCCAGGAGGGGGGGAACGGATTCGCTTCCTGCCAGACTCGTGAGAAGACTTCAGTCAGTAAGGGGACGGTTTCTGGAGCGAAGGTTTTATAAAATTCTGCTCCAAAACCATCTGGGCCAGGGCATTTCCCTCCCCTCAGGCCCTTTATAACTTTCAGGATTTCTCCTCGTGTGATTGGTTTAATTAAGGCCTGACTTTTTTCCTGGGTGAGCATAGGGAGGGGTAAGTTCTTAAGGTACTCCCTGCTAACCTGGGAGGGCACTGGATCCTGGGGGGTATAGAGCTTAGCATAATAAGAGACAAAAGCCTCAGTAATTTGCTCAGTCTTACTGGCCAAACGGCCAGTATTGGGGCAGATGATTTTAGTTATTGTAGCTCTGGCTTTGAACTGTCACAGACGTGCTGCGAGGAGTCTGGTATCCCTGGGGCCCCCCTCATAATATTTTTGTTTGAGAAAAAAGAGATTTTTCTCTGTCTCCTCCCTCTGTAATTTTTGGATTTGAGTCCTTAGGGATCTAAGCTCTGAGTCCCTATCTCTTTCCCACCTAGATTTTTGTAGGGACTCTAGTTCTGCTAGTTTTACGAGGAGACTCTGTTGTCTCAATGAATGCTCTTTCTTCTTTTGAGCAGATATACGTATAAACTGGCCCCTAACTGTAGCCTTCATCATGTCCCATATGATTTGTGGGTTATCCCCAGGGTCGTGTTTTCAGCTATTGTGTTCGTAATATGCTGTTTAATTTTACTTACTACCTCTTTGTCCCTAAGTAAGGATGTGTTAAGTCTCCAGTGGGTCGTTCTCTTAGGGATTAAAAGGGCCACCTCCAAGAATATTGGGCTGTGGTCTGATATAGCAGATGTACCCACCCACATAGAAGGAAGAGTAGGGATACTATCTTTAAAGGTAAAAAAACGTGTCAAGTCTGGAGAACACCTTAAACCTAGGTGACTAACACGTGTATTCCCTCGCTCTGGGGTATCTTTCCCTCCATACAGCCACTAGTTCCGCCTGGTTTAGAATTTGCCTAATTGCCTTTACTCTACGGTGGTCCGGGTTCTGAATGCCTGAAGTGGTATCCAGGTTCCTGTCCCAAATTAAGTTCCAGTCCCCCCCTATAATCAGTAGACCTCTGGATCTTTCGGCCACTAATTGGGCAAGGGAGGCAAAAAAGGCTGTGGGGGTACCAGGAGGGGCATACACACTGACCAGAGTCACTGGGGTATCCTGTACTCTGCCTATCACCATAATGTATCTGGCTCCAGGGTCCGTCACGGTTTCCTCATGCTCAAATGGGAAGGACGCCGATACCAAAATGGCCACCCCCCTTTTGTGTCCTGAATTCGAGGATGAGGAATACAGGTGTGGATGATACTTGGTCCTCAGCTTTAGGGTCTCTGCTGGTGACAGGTGAGTCTCCTGCAGAAAGTTTATCTCACAGTTTTGTTTAGTGATGTATTTCTGTATTTGTTTTCTCTTCCCTGGATTGGAGCACCCATTAATGTTATAGGAGAGCACCTTTACATTATGGCTGGTCATTTATATTTTTCATGAAAGATCTTTTTACTGGCGTGAGGGAAGACAGCATGCACCAATTTGTCCAGCAGTTTTACTTCCTTTCTAGCAATTAAGTACCCAGCTAACTTAATCAACAACATCAACTTCATCAACTTGGAATCTTTAAACAGTAAACCAAATTTCCGACCATAGATCAGGTTTGTATGCTCAAGGCATTCCTCAAGTGAGGGCCTAAGCTTAGAGATGAGTGGGGGTAGCGGGCCGTTTAAGACACACCTTCCCCTATTCAAACCAGGGGGACTTCCAAGGGAGGGCTGGTGATAAACTCCCAGCCATAGGGCCGCTGTAAGCGCAAATACTCGAAAGGAGCACCAAGGTAGTGGTGTGCTACCTTCCTGTTCCAGGGGGAAAGTCCCCTATTGGGAACGCCCTAGGGTCAGCAGGACACATGTCTTAGCCCTGGTCCCTCCACATCCTAGATCTTTGCAGATCAGTAATGAAATCTATGATGTAATCCTTTTAGTATATTCTAATAATTTCTGTTACTGATGTCTGGGGGTTATTTCCCCTGATGTGTATAAATCAATTATTTGTGATTAACTTGAGATAACAGAACTATATTGATTCTGGCCCTGCTAACAAAGCCCTATCAGGATAATATTCTCAAAACAACTCTGAGAGTTAAGTAACATCAACTCTCTGTTTAAGAAACAAAATGACAACCAGGTATTACTTCATCAGGAAAGGTTCAGGTCTGAGATTTAGACGCTTAACATTTTAACTTTAGTTTGGCAGCCCCCACCCTCCATGAATCTGGATAAACAGATCTCCAAGTGACTGATAGAAAAGTGTGTCGATGGCCAATGACAGTTCCCCGTAAACAAAGTTACCCGCCGGAGTAGATCTCAAGAGCATGCCTTGAGACCTCTAGGTAATTCAGATCTTGTGGGGCTATTCCATCCAGCACAGGGAACTCCATAAATCAGTTACCTTATCTGTTTTTCCCACCATCAACAGTGCCATAAGGTCGAGCTGCAACAAAACAGCCACAGTAAAGCACATGTTAGCTCTTTGGAGGGGTTCGGTGGGGGCAGGTAGTATTCAGTGATAGATATTCAGCAGCAGGCGAGTGAGGGTGAGTTAATTGGTCCCGAAGCGTGCAGCCAAGGGGGTCCACGAAAGGAGAAACAAGAAAGGGCTCTTCCCATCAGCGTGATTCAAGTATCCACGGTGGACTCATTTGGTGAAGATCCCTGATCTTCCATCTGAAGATGTGCAGCTTTCTTATTCAGCCTGGCAAGGTCTCCAAGCTGTCTTATAAGAGAAGGTATATCCGCTCGTAGATTTGTAGGCATGTTTCCCTGCGGTGTATTTCTCTGTGGGATTCCCTTCTGTGCCATGCTCCAGGCTGAAGTAAGCAAATCTTTTTCCAACTTTTCCTTTGTCAGGGGTGGTACCGCTATTCCCAGCATTTCCAGAAAGGGGGCTGCAGTTAACAAGTCCTGAAATATCTTTGAGTCTTTATCAGTGATGATCTTGAGTCGTGCAGGATATAGGATCTGTGCCTTGATGTCGCGGGCGCGGAGTTGCCTCATAATCGGCCATAGTGACTTTCTGGCATCCTGAACAGCCGTGGTATGGTCGTTATCTATACTAACTCGGTGGCCTTCATATAGCAGTGCCTCCTGTTTCCATGCGGTTTTAAGTATCTCTTCTTTTACTTGATAGCTGGTAAATCTTGCCACAATGGAGCGAGGCCTCGCGTCTGGATTTTTAGGCTGAGGAGCTAGTGATCTATGAGCTCGGTCCATCGCGAGGTCAAGGTCTTGCCGGAGAGGTAGAATTTGTCTGAGGACTTTTTGCAGGAATAGGATTACGATCTGGTGTTTGTCCTCCGAGCCCTAGGGAATTCCATACACTGTGATGTTTTGCCTCCTTCCTCTGGCCTCCAGGTCGTCTAATTTGTGGGTAAGCTCACGGTCTCTAGCCAGCAGGTAGGGCAGGAGTCTGTCGTGTCAGTCCGATTGCTTGACCACTTGGTTCAGGCACAATTCAAGCTGCTCTGTTTTGTGATCAACCTTAGCTAAATCTGTTCTAAATTCAGTCAAGGTCTGATCTATTTTCGCTACTGTGCGCGCTGTTTGCATTATAATTGCAGTGAGGTTTGCTTGTAGTGCTTCAGCAGAGGCCTCCAAGGATTGCGGGCCGTCCATCGCGTCTCTCTCCTGCGGGTCACACTACGGCTCTCCCTGCATCATTTCTTTTAGTTTTTGCATCGGGGTTGACAGGGGTTTGCTCGTTCTGTTTCTCTTCATTTTTAATGGTGAAGACATCTTTCAAATTAGGTGATGTGGTTGGATTTGATTCCGGAGGGAGACGGAGCCAAAGAATTAGGCAGCCATTACCCTGCTGACGTCACCGGAAGTCCAGTAGTTAAGAGTATTGAGCTGCAAATCTGGGGAACTGGGTTTCAATCCCACAGACACTTTTTGCTTACTGTGTGACCATGAGCAAATCATTTAACTTTCCTGTGCTCCGAGATGCATCTGGAAACAAGCCTTGGCTTAGTGTGTCTTTCCTGGCTAACAGCTGTAACAAAAAGAAAAATCACCTCCGTGAGTGAGGTGAAGTATTGTTCAATTGGCTGGTGGAGCAACACAGTGGAATGAGTAGTGCCACTGTTTACCTTGTCAGTAGATCAGTGCGTAATTTTCAAATCCCACTTCTCCTGGAATTCTGTGGAACTCTGGAGATTCTGCCAAATTCCATGGAGTTCCATCTGAATTGGCATTCCAAAATTCTGAAATTCTGTAGAGTAATAATCTGTTGATTACATAAACCATGGAAAAGTGGTCAATGGTTTACGTGAACTGCAGATTCATTTTCCATAAACTGCGCAATAACATTCCTTGGATTACATAGATACATACTGTATATACATACATATACATAGACAATGACATTATGGCTCATCCAGTCTGCCCCCCCACTTTACTGTTCCACACTGGCCATTGTTGCCCTCCCCCCCCCTTGTTCTGCTCTCCCCTTTTTAACTAATCCCAGATGCCCATCCCATCTCTGCTTGAAACAGTTCACTGATTTGGCCTGCACCACTTCCTCCAGAAGCTTGTTTCACTTGTCCACCACTCTTTCTGTGAAAACATGCTTACGAAAGCCCCTTTGGAAACTCCTCCACAGGCTGGGGGGGTCGTTAAGTTCTGTGACTGTGTTAGGTAGGGTTGACATGCCTTGTGCATGGCCCATTCATTTGCATGACAGCCCCTGCTCTATATCCTCACCCAATCACAACTGAGTTAGTGACCATGTAGGGAAAGATATCTTGTTGAGCACAGCATAGCACAAGTGGGTGCAAAATAAAGGCAGAATGTGGCAGCTGCATCCACTTAGTTACAGGCCCTTGTGTGTGTGTGTGTGTGTGTGTGCATGTGTGTGGCCCCAGATGTCAAGGCAGATTATGAAAGTGGATTAAAGAAAATCCAAAAAGCTGATTGGCTGAGGAGTTCAGAACTCAATGCTGATGTCCTGACCCACCCTGGAGTGCTTTCTTACACTCCTGAGGACGTGCTGGTTCTACTTTTTTATTGGGACTTGTAACCCCGACCTGTGACTTATGCTTGTATTTATGTAGATGTCTGCCATTTGTATTGTTTGCCCTTGTTCCCTTTCCCCGGGTCACATCTGGAAATGAGCTTCGGCTCATGTCGCTTTTCCGGTTATCAACTTTTAAATAAATAAATAAATAAATAAAGGAAGGAAGAGGCAGGACACCTCGAAGTGCGGGAGTGTCTGACTGAGCTACACTTTTGACTCAATAAAGTATTTATTTTCCTTTTCTGTTTTCACATTTATTTATTTATTTTTATTTATTGAAATGTTTCACCAGGATGGCACACTGAAGCATACCTCTCAACTGTCCCTGATTTTGCCTCAAAATTTTACTATGTCCCTCCTAAAAATGGTGTTTCCGTGACCAAACAGTGAGGGTTGTAACTATAAAATAATGTCAAAAATTAAAGTTACAGACTTAGAAAATGTATTTTACACCAAGGCCCTTATTCTACCAGCTTCCTGAGTGGATATCACCAATTTTGAAGATGTGTCCCTGATTTTAGTCCTGTGTCCCTGATTTTTTTAAGCCTTGTCCCTGAGTTATGAGGCAGGAGGTTGAGAGGTATGCGCTGAAGAACAAGTTGCTCATCTCACGGTGTGACCTGGGGGGAGGGGTTACATAAGGTTGTGAAGGATCATCAGTTACAATAGTATGTGGGTAGTACAAACAATACAACATTGTAAGATCGTGCAACAGTTGGAACACAAGGCATTGTACAATAAACAGTGGTGGAACATTCAGTAAATTACAGTACTTGTCCAAAATCATACAAAAGAACATATAAACGTACAAAACAGTAATAATGCGATAGAACCATTTATAGTGCATGAGTGCACCAGGAGCAGGGTCGAGGTAGTACGCAAGTGCTGTTGGAGTAAAAAAGATGGGGTTAGGTAGTGCACACTGGTGAACCAGAAGGGCAGGTGGAGAAGAGAGGGAGAGAGACAAGAGCTGAATATGAGGAGAGGGGGTAGCCATTTCCTGGTTTCCCCCTTCAGGATGTTGAGAACCCTACCGGGGGGTCATGGTAAGAAGGCAGAAACTGGGGATAGGTATTAAGGTGGGTTAAAGCAGGAACAGCTGAGGGAAAGGTAATTGTGTAGGGCAGAGGTAAGGGAGTAGTAGATTTTCTTTTTTGTTTTCATAGTTGAAAGTGCTTTGGCCTGTGGTGGCATCTGGGAGTGCACTTGGTTCCTGGAGCACACACTGTGTAGTGGGAAGCCACCCCTGGAAGAACCAGTGTCTGTGGATTCTGGTTCACTGCCGCAGGCATTGTTGTGTCCAGGAACCCTTGTCATCTGATTTCTGTGTTCTGGGGGCATGTTGTAGGTGGTAAGGGGTTGACATTGAGAATGGAAAATATATTCTGTTTCTGCCTGTACACCACTGGCTTGCTGTCCTGTATGCAGCGCTTCATTTCAGAGTGCATGCAAATGAGCCCAGCGGTCCCCCACACTGCCTTGAGAGCTACAGCTGCTACAATTGTGGAAAACAGCTTACAGCCCGGGGAACGTTGATATGCAACCCCCATCCTGCATTGGACAGGGTTTGGCTGCCAGCAGAGGATGGGTACCGCTGAAATTACTAGCGGTATTCATTTCTGAATCCAGCTGAGAGAGCCTTCCAAGTGTGACATTTTGTTTACTTGTTCTGAAGTTACTGGCTCACAACTGCACAGTTTATATATTTGCAAATGTTTGTGAAAATTTGTGAACTATTTTATGGCTTTTAACTATGCAGTAAGACATGACAAGGCATTGGTTGTCTGGGGCTAATGCTCTCCCACTTTCCAAAACTCGGGAGCACCTGTGGTACTGGGAGGGTGCACTGAACTGGGCTGGCTATCCCCACAGAAGAAACTTTGTTTCAGAATTTACACAAATAATCAGTGCAGTCGGGAAGAGACAAAAAAAAGAATATATCAACCACAGATACAATATGTAACATATTTTCTCTTTTTATTTGACTTTAAATACCATGATTTTTTTCAGTGCATTCCTTTTATAAGATGCTTTTCAAAATCAGTGCAAAAGTGCAGTTGCATGACAAATAATTGCGCAATTCACGGAGTCCAGCATGATAACAATGTAAGAAAAAATGGCACAAATACCTCTTCCTGCAAGCAGTTACTCTAATCCCAGCACTTCACCCAGTTTCTGGGCTTTGTCAGGGGGCATCAGTGCACACCCAGGCGTATAGTGAGGTATGGCCAGGGCCCCTAGTGCTCTGAGGCAGAATTTTCTGATTTCTACGGCAGAGCTCCTTGTCTTCTATGGCAGCATTTTCTGATTTCTGGGGCATGATTTATTCATTGCTCTGACAGAACGCAGTCATGCCATTGGCTAAATATGATGCGATGTCATTGATGACATCACATGCTGAGGGTAGAAGAGGGGCTTCAACATAAATGAGATGGGAAAGAAAGCCTGACACTGCAGAAAAACAGTATATTTGAATGAAAATTCACCATAAACAATGAATTCTGTGGCACTATATATATTCTGCGGCATGATGCAAATTCTGCGGAAAATTCCCAAACCGCAGAATCACAGAATTCCAGCGGCCTTGGGTATGATGCATTTGTGCTGAGTGCCTCCAGCACCTGGAAGTGTATTAACCCCAGACAACAAATGCACTAGAGTGTCTCATTACACTTATAAAATGGATACACTAAGAAACAATATAAAAAAAATTCAAACTTTTTTTTTAAAACAAGTATTTTATTAAAAATAACTAGTAAAAGGTAATCCCTCCACACATTAGTTACCTGTTTTTCCACACATCTAATAGATGGAATCTTTCTTTATCATGGAAGACAGGAATTCAGTCTTCTGCAGAATGTTCACTCCCTCTTCCACACAACGAAAGGTCTTGTATGGTGTCAAAGTTTCAATTGTATTTGTGGCAAGCTAAGCAGCTGGCAAGCTGGTAAACATAGGAAGAAGACTTTTCATGATCACCAAAGAAACACCAGGGACTAAAACTGTGAATTGTACTTCATTTTTTATGTTGATTGTGAGCAAGTGCAACAAACATATTGTGGCAGCTTTTACAAGAAGCAGGTTGTGGAGGCACGGCACTGTTGTGGCCAATGCCCCCACAGCCTTTAAAGGCATGGCCTGCTGTACCCAGTGGTGTGGCACGCTGCTGCTGACACTAGTTCAGCCAGCATGTCACAACCTTCTAAAGTTTTAGCAGCTGCAATCAGGGGCCACCTCGTCTTTGCAGCATCATGCCCTGCAATGAGGAAGCGACCCCTCATTGCAGGGCTGTTGCTGATGGGGAGCCCAGTCCCCATCAACTTGTCTCCCCCATTTCTTATGTACCGAGGGGGATGCCCAGTCCCCCTTGGCTTATGTGCCCCCTCCTTCTGTGTTTGCCAATGGGGTGCCCAATCCCCATTGGCATATCCCCCCCATTTCTTGTGTGCCAAGGGGGGTGCCCAATCCCCCTCGGCTCATGAGCCACCTCCCCCCAAGTATGTGCCGACAGGGGTGCCCAATCCCTGTTGGCTCCAGTGCACTCCTACCCCAAAACATGCAGGTGGCATGCTGGGAGCCCACACCAGCATGCCAAAAGTACCTGCAAAAAAGAAAAGTCCCATGACGTCTTTTTTTTTTAATCCTAATAAGAAGAAAACGGTCCCTCGCTGTCTGCGCCCCCTCCCACAACCCATGCCCTCCCACTGCATACCCCACCTCCTCACACCCCCCTCACCCCATACTTATCTCCGGAGCCCGGCGCGACGATCTTTGGTGGACCGGAAACATGTCTGCACTCTTCAAAGTCAACTGCGAACCGAGGAAATGCCGATAAGCTGTATAATGGAATAAATAATTGTTTTTTTTTAACTTTGATGGATAACTCAGTCATTTTTTTTCAATTTTGGCACCACATTTTCAACATGGGTTATTTTGGGACCCCTCCTCATGAATTCTGCCACTGTCATGGCATTAATCGGCCCCGGAAGGTAATTTCACTGTCACTAAGTGGAATCACCTTTCAGGACCGATTAAGAAACTGACAGTGCCAGTGTTCATGAGATGGGCTCTCAAAAAGCCTATGTTGCAAATTTGGTGGAAAAAATCCAAAAAAATGACTGTTTTGCAAGCGTGCATTGCGCAGTTGCTACCCATGCTCATAACTTCGTGAATTTGCAATATTTTCAAGCCAGATTTTCAACAATGGCATTTTTCCACACCTCCTTGTGAACAGTACAGCTGTCATTTTTCACATCCTGTCCAAAATGTGTTTTTGCACTTCCGGCGCAGAATAGCACAGTTGCTGTGGGAAATCAGTGTGTGGGAAAGATTACAATAAGCATTTGTCAATGCTGAATGTTTGCTTGCTGGCATTGGCATTGGTAGTGTAGAAGTTACAGAGCTGCATAATAGGAATGGCAGTGAAGTATTGAATTGAAGCAAACCCCATCACCACCCTGCAGAGAGTGACAGGCATTGGGGTGTGCCTTTGGGTCGTCAGGCATAAAGGCCACGCCATTTCACCACACCCTACACTGCAGACACTGACAAGTGTCACGATGTGCCTTGGGGTCTTTGGCCCTTATGCGCACCCCATTCCATCAGGAAATACGGTGAGATGGGTGCGGTATAGGAGAGTGGGGTGAACTTTGGGTCCGAAGAGTCCAAGACATGCCTCGATGCCTGTCACTGGCTGCAGGGTGTGAAATGGTATGAGCATTACAGACAAGAATCCCAAGTCACACCCCTGATGCCTGTCATTCTCTACAGGGTTGGGCGTTATGGTTGGAAACCCTAATACCTCAGGCATTCGTTGGTATTTTCACTCCAAATTTTCAACATGTTTTTTGTGACCCCACCTCATGAACAGTGGCAATATCAGTTTGTTAACCAAAAGCTGCTTATGCACAGCGACTATGGCATTTAGCACCACAGGTGCAAAAACATTCCAAACAGGATGCAAAAAATGACAGCTGTACTGTTCATGGGGAGGTGTAAAAAATGGCAATGTTGCAAATGTGCAGTGAAAATATTTTAAAAAATGGTGAAGTCACGAGCGTGCATAGAAACTGTGCACGCACACCCGTAATGTAATTAGTTTGGGGATATTTTTACAGCAGATTGTCAACACAGGCATTTTGGGACTTCCGATCATGAACAATTTCACTGTGATTTTCTTTATCTGTCCCGAACAATGATTTCCCAGAGCGACCACGCATCTCTGTGCTGAAAGTGTGAAAACACATTTTGGCCATGTTGTGAAAAATGACAGCTGTACTGCTCATAAGGAAGTGTGGAAAAATGCCACTGGTGAAAATCTGGATTGAAAATATTACAAAGTCATGAACTTATGAGGGTGCGTGGAAACTGCGCAATGCTCACTCGTATCACAGTCAGTTTATGGACTTTTGTCACCAAATTTTCAACATAGCCATCTTATTACCTCTGCTCATGAACAGTGTAACTGTGATTTTCTTAATCTGTCCCAAACATTGCTTTCACACACCGACTGCACCATTGTGCGCTACATGTGCGAAGACACATTTTTTGGGCAAGATGTGACAAATGACAGCTGTACTGCTCATAAGGAAGTGTAATAAAATGGCAATGTCGAAAATCTGGGTTGAAAATATTGAAAATTCGCGAACTTATGAGCATGCGTAGGAACTGTGCAACACACGCTCGTAAAACAGTCATTTTTTGGAATTCTTTCACCAAATTTTCAATATAGCCATTTTAAGACCTCTGCTCCTGAACAGTGTCACTGTGATTTTGTTAATTTGTCCCGTACATTGATTTCACACAGCAACTGCGCCATTGTGCGCTACATGGGCGGAAACACATTTTGGGTGAGATGTGAAAAATGACAGCTGTACTACTCCTAAGAAGGTGTGGTAAAATGGAAATGTTGAAAATTTGGAGTGAAAATATTGAAAATTCACGGACTTACGAGCCTGCGTAGGAACTGCGCAATGCACGCTCGTAAAACAGTCATTTTTTGGAATTTATTCCACCAAATTTTCAAAATTGGCTTCTTGAGAGCCCACCTTATGAACACTGGCAGTGTTATTTCATTAATCAGTCCTGAAAGGTGATTTCACGCAGTGACTGCGAAATCACCCTTCGGGCCCGAATAATGCCATGACAGTGACAGCTTTCATGGGAAGGGGTCCCAAAAACCCCATGTTGAAAATGTGGTGCAAAAATTCCAAAAAATGCCTGAGATATGCAATAAAGTTGAAAAAACCCTATCTATTCCATTATTCAGCTTACCGGCATTCCCTTAGTTCGCGGTTGGCTTTGAAGAGTGCAGGTGTGTTCCCGGTCCACCGAAGATCGTCGCGCTGGAGTCTGGAGGTAAGTATGGGGTGGGGGTGTGGGGAGGCAGGTGCGCAGTGGGTGGAGTGCGGGTTGTGGGGGGCAGGAAGACTCGTGGGACTGTTTTTCTTTACAGGTTTCTTTTTTTCATGTGTCCAGCGGGGCGTTTGCCACGCTGGGGTGGGCTCCCAGCGTGGCACAAGAACGGTTGGGGAGGTGTTCACCGATGGGGATTGGGCACCCCATCGCCAAAGCATTGATTGCCACTGCTGGGGTGGGCTCCCAGCTTGGCACCCAGTACTGGGGGGAGGACAGTGGAGCCGGCGGTGGATTGGGCACCCCGTCGGCTATATCATGAGTTGCTACGCTGGGGTGGGCACCCAGCGTGGCATTTGGAAAGCTTTGGGGTGGGGGAGCGCACAGCCGGCTGGATTGGGCACCGCCGGGCACAGTGTGTGCGTGCATGGGGCATACGTGTGCGTGTGTGTGTGTATGGGGAGCTGGGCGCATGAGCAGGCGACATCTGATCGCTGCTCACTGGAAGCGTAGCTCCCCCTTTCAACTGTATGCCACTGCATTTTGGAGCTGTCATAGGCAGCTCCAGCATGCATTGGCAGACTGGGGCCGCACCTGCCAACACACTGACTGAACTGGAAGAGGGGGTGACACACCTCCGAAAACTCAGATGATGGCACTATGTTTCTTGCACATGTGTGCAAGCAAACATAAAAATGACAGTGACACTGTTCATAAGCAGAGGTCCTAAAGTGCCTATGTTGAAAATCTGGTGCCAATACTTCATAAAATGTCTGTGTTACGAGTGTGCATTGCGCAGTTTGCACGCACGTTCGTAAGTCTGCAAATTTATAATATTTTCAGTCCAGATTTTCAACATTGCCATTGTTATGCACCTCCTTATGAACAGTACTGCTGTTATTTTTCAGATTCTGGCCAAAATATGTTTTCGCACTTCCGGTGCAGAATGGTGCGGTAGCTGTGGGAAATCCATTTTCGGGATGCATTATGAAAATGACAGTGACACTGTTCATTAGCAGAGGTCCTAAAATGCCTATGTTGAAAATTTGGTGATGAAAGTCCATAAAATAAGTGTGCTACGAGCGTGCGTTGTCCACTTTCCACGCACGCTTGTGCCTTTGCAACTTTGCAATATTTTCACTTCAGATTTTCAACATTGCCATTTTCCACACCTCCTTATGAACTGTGCAGCTGTCATTTTTCACATCCTGGCCTAAATGTTTTTTCGCTCTTCCGACGCACAATTGCGCAGTTGCTGTGGGAAATCAGTGTTCAGGACACATTAAGAAAATCACACTGACACTGTTCATGAGCAGAGGTCCTAAAATGCCTGTTGAAAATTTTGTAATCAAACTCCATAAAATGACTGTGTCATGAATGTGCAATGTGCAGTTTCCACGCACCCTTGTAACCTCGCAAATTAGTAATATTTTCATGCCACATTTTCAACAATGGCATTTTTCCACACCTTCTTATGAACAGTACAGCTATCATTTTTCACATCCTCGCTGAAATTAGTTTTCACACTTCCGGCGTAGAATACTGCAGTCGCTGTTGGAAATCAGTGTTTGGGACAGATTGGGATCGGGCGAGTGGGGGGGGAGTGACTGAGCTCATCTGAGCTCTGTCGGGACTGCTGCGGATTTCTTTGTGGGCAGGAAAAGGCACCAACGCAGACAGGAGATCAGTACAAAAGGGCAGCCTGCAGTGCTGGGAGACACAGAATGAGCGAGTGAGGGGAGAGGGAGTGAGCAAGCTCAACGGATCTCTGTTGGGACTGCTGCGGATATTTTGTGGGCAGAAAAAGGCAGCAATGCATGCAGGGGGCCCAGTCTAAAAGGGCAGCCTGCAATGGTGGAAGAAACAGAACGAGCGACTGAGAGAGGGGGAGTGTGCGAGCTCAACGGAGCTCTATTGTGACTGCTGTGCATTTCTTTGAGGGCAGAAAAGGGCGGCAATGCAGGCAGGAGCCCAGTATAAAAGGCCAGCCTGCAGTGCCAGCAGAAACAGAATGAGCGAGTGAGAGAGGGGGAGTGAGCGAGCTCAACAGAGCTGTGTGGGGACTGCTGCTGATTTCTTTGTGGATAGAAAGAGGCAGCAATGCACGCAGGGGCCCAGTACCAAAGGGCAGCCTGCAGCAGTGGGAGAAACAGAATGAGCGAGTGAGAGAGGGGGAGTGAGCGAGCTCAAAGGAGCTCCATCGTGACTGTTGCAGATTTCTTTGTGGTGAGAAGGTGCACAGCAGGCAGGAGCCCAGTACAAAAGAGCAGCCTGGAGTGGCAGCAGAAATGGGACAGGCGAGTGAGAGCAGGGCATGAATGAGCTCAACGGAGCTCTGTTGGGACTGCGGCAGATTTGTTTGTGGGCAGAGAAAAGTGCCAACAGAGGCAGGAGCCCAGTATAAAACGGCAGTCTGCAGCACCAGGAGAAACAGAATGAGCGAGTGAGACTGGGGGAGTGAGCGACCTCAATGGAGCTCTATTGTAACTGCTGCAGATTTCTTTGTGGGCAGAAGAAGGCAGCAACACAGGCAGGAGCCCAGTACAAAAGGCCATCCAGCAGCTCCGCAGAAACGGAATGAGTGAGTGAGAGAGGGGGACTGAGCGAGCTCAATGGAGCTGTCTCGGGACTGCTGCAGATTTCTTTGTGGCCAGAAAAAGCCGCCAATGCAGGCAGAAGCCCAGTACAAAAGGGTAGCTTGCAGCAACGGGAGACACAGAATGAGCGAGTGAGGGAGGGAGAGTGAGTGAGCTCATTGGAGCTCTGTTGGGACTGCTGTGGATTTCTTTGTGGGCAGAAAAAGCAGCAATGCACCCAGGGGCTCAGTACAAAAGGGCAGCCTGCAGCGTCGGGAGAAACAGAATGAGTGAGTGAGAGAGGGGGAGTGAGTGAGCTCAACAGAGCTCTATCATGATGGCTGCAGATTTCTCTGTGGGCAGAAAAAAGTGGCAACACAGGCAGGAGCCCAGTACAAAAGGCTAGCCTGCAACACCAGCAGAAACAGAATGAGTGAGTGAGTGAGAGAAGGGGAGTGAGCGAACTCAACAGAGGTCTATTGTGACTGCTGTGGATTTCTTTGTGGGCAGGAAAAGGTGGCAATCCAGGCAGGAGCCCAGTACAAAAGGCCAGCCTGCAGCGCCGGCAGAAACGGGATGAATGAGTGACAGAGGGGGAGTGAGCAACCTTAACGGATCTGTGTCAGGACTGCTGCAGATCTCTTTGTGGGCAGAAAAAGCTGCCAATGCAGGCAGGAACCCAGTACAAAAGGGCAACCTGCAGTGCTGGGAGACGCAGAACGAGTGAGTGAGGGAGGGGGAGTGACTGAGCTCACTGGAGCTCTGTTGGGACTGCTGCGGATTTCTTTATGGGCAGAAAAAGGCAGCTATGCATGCAGGGGCCCAGTACAAAAGGGCAGCCTGCAGTGCCAGTAGAAAAGGGACAAGCGAGTGAGAGGAGGTGAGCAAGTTCAACAGAGTTCTGTCGGGACTGCTGCAGATTTCTTTGTGGGCAGAAAAAGGTGCCAACTGAGGCAGGAGCCAAGTACAAAAGGGCAGCCTGCAGCGCCAGGAGAAACAGAATGAGTGAGTGAGACAGGTGGAGTGAGCGACCTCAACGGAGCTCTGTCGGGACAGCTGCAGATTTCTCTGTGGGCAGAAAAAAGGTGCTGATGCATGCAGGGACCCACTACAAAAGGGCAGCCTGCAGCAGCGGGAAAAACAGAACGAACAAGTGAGAGAGGAGGAGTGAGTGAGCGAGCTCAACAGAGCTCTATCGTGACTGCTGCAGATTTCTTTGTGGGCAGAAGAAGGCGGCAACACAGGCAGGAGCCCAGTACGAAAGGCCATCTAGCAGCTCTGGCAAAAACGGAATGAGTGAGTGAGAGAGGGGGAGTGAGCGAGCTCAATGGAGCTGTCTTGGGACTGCTGGAGATTTCTTTGTGGCCAGAAAAAGCCTCCAATGCAGTCAGGAGCCCAGTACAAAAGGGCAGCTTGCAGCAATGGGAGACACAGAACGAGTGAGTGAGGGAGGGGGAGTGAGTGAGCTCATTGGAGCTCTGTTGGGACTGCTGCGGATTTCTTTGTGGGCAGAAAAAGCAGCAATGCACCCAGGGGCTCAGTACAAAAGGGCAGCCTGCAGCGGCAGGAGAAACAGAACGAGCGAGTGAGAGAGGGGGAGTGAGTGAGCTCAACAGAGCTCTATCATGATGGCTGTAGATTTCTTTGTGGGCAACAAAAGGCAGCAACGCAGGCAGGAGCCCAGTACAAAAGGCCAGCTTGCAGTGCCGGCAGAAACGGAATGAGCAAGTGACAGAGGGGGAGTGAGCAAGCTCAATGGACCTATGTTGGGACTGCTTCAGATTTCTTTGTGGGCAGAAAAAAACACCAACAGAGGTAGCAGCCCAGTACAAAAGGCCATCCTGCAGCACCAGGAGAAACAGAATGAGCGAGTCAGAAAGAACCAATGACCCTCCTCAACGGAGCTCTGTTGGGACAGCTGCAGATTTCTTTGTGGACAGAAAAGGGTGCCAATGCAGGCAGGAACCCAGTAGTAAACAGTAGCCTGCAGCACCAGGAGAAACACAACGAGCGACTGACAGAGGACCATTGAGCCAGCTCAACGGACCAACATAATCAACATTCGGCATTGACAAATGCTCGTTTAAATTTATGTATGTGTGCAAGGAGATGATCTTGAGAGGACAGAATGCTTAACTAGTTGTACATTTTTTAACCCTAAAATGTAAGGTAGTTTTTTATTTTTAGGGCCATATGGAAGGTTTTCAGTGAGTAAAGGTGGCAGCCATGTTTGTAATGGCAATCAGGAATAAGTAATGTGGGCATTAATTCAGTATGTCATTTGTTTGAACTTGTTTCAACCTGTGCACTTCTGGGAAATGAACATATGGGTCTTGGAACTTAACCAATCAGGAAGCAGAAAATGTCATACCCATTTTATAACTTTGCCACACTTATAGACAGAGATCTGAAACACAATGAAGCCTATGTGTGATGGCGGCCCAGGTAAACGCTAAAGGTACATACATGGACTGTGTCAGCCCACACCTCTGGACAGGCATATACGACATGCAATGCAATATCCCAGTCTGCCAGTTCGTGGCCCCTCCACACATGTGCATAGTAGCATGGAGAGCCTGGGGGTGGGATGCTGATGCAACAAAGATCACCATCAGGCATTCAGTTAGATGATCTTGCCACCAGTAGGCTGGATTCCCTTCTCTGTGTGGAGCAGGGGATTGTGGGTATTGGCCTCCCATATTCCCTTAAGGGAACCATAACAAAGGGTGATAGTCAAATAGTAGACCCAGCCCCAACTGCATGTTCAGAGGGCTAGTGGCAGCAGGATAGGGGGATGCTTGCCCCACTGTGACCACCTGATATTGGTAAGAGAGGGCACGCAGCATCTACGGCAGGGTCCCAGCACACATAGTCTATACCCCTCCACTGGTGATTTGCACCATGGGGTAGGAGGGTAGTGAATGATACTCAGCCATACCCTGCCCCAGTCACTCTCTCTGACTATCCCCATGTGCAGTGTTGCATGTGGCTAGGGTAGTTGGCATATAAATGGCACATACAAAATCACACATGCCCACACAATGCAAAGCATCATGGGCTGCATATTCAAATCACCACAGAATGTTATGCTGGTTCAACTGGTTAAATGGCACATGCCCCTTTCATACATGCCACCAATATCAGCCAAGACACACGATGCACGATTTTCCAACTTAGTATTGCCTACTTGCTGAATATCTATGATGTGTAGGCAATGCATAGTGCATAGGGCCCAGTATGATTACACATTTTATACATGCTTCAAACCTGCCGCATTTTGTGTGTGTCTGTGAAGTTGTATTAAAATTAGATGTAAAACACTGAAAATTACATTTTGGTAACATCTTTGGAACTTTTTGTGAATAGTGTGTGAAATTTCATAGAAGCAGAATCAGTGACTTTGCCCAATTTCTAATAGTGAAATTTTAATTTCACACAACACTCGGTAGGCTGGAAGAGTATTTTTTGTATATTTTTATTATTTTTTGGATGAAGCGAGATAGTGATTCTTTGTAAATGGAAATTCAGTATTGCTGTTGGCGAGCCATGATAAGAGCATCGTTTAATTTTTGAGATCACTACTCTTCAACAGCTTTTCAAAAAACTTGGAAGAAGTCATGATCAACTACAGCTCACATTTTGCAAAGCATATCAAAACATGCAGTAACAGTGAATACTGAGGATAGATGAGAAGAAGCTAAAAGAGAATTCAAGATAAGGAAGGGGCAGCTACTTGCCAGTTTTAGTTTAACCAGGACAAATGTAAAGTGATGCGCTGAAGGACAAGAGTCAAGGAAAGGAATTATAGGTTAAATGGAATAGTACTGAGCAAGATGGATGAGGGAATGGATCCCCAACTGAATCCTTTGAGAGTGCATTGATCATGCACTGGATGTAGAACCTTTGTGGGCCTTCCTCTGGGAAGTGTTTACTGGGGTTTATGACATCCATGCTTCTCAGAACTGTAGTACAAATGTGAAGAGCCAGTTATTATCCATGGACCTTCAGGGAACTCTTTGACTTATATGGCTTTAGGGTTATTCTCTTGGGCTTGTTCAACAGAACTAAGATTTCCACTGATAGCAACATCTATAGGCTACTACATGATCATCACAAGGCTGCCATTAGGTATTTATGACCCATTACTACCTCAGGTTCTAGAATAATTATGCTGTCAACCCCGAACACTTCAGGAATGCTATCAAGGAGCTTCTCAGCAGTGACTGCATCACCTGTATCCTGTCTCCCCAACACCAGCCTCTGTATAATCCATGCAATATGGTCAATTCCCTAACCCACCACTTAGCTAACATCCTCTGCTCAATCAAGACCTCAACCACCAAGTCACAAGATGGGAGCATCCTGAATTCCTCTCTTGGGCAAGTGTCTCCAGCTTCTGCACACAGGGGAAATGGTACAGGCCCTTCTCACCTGTGACTGCATAAGAAAGTGGGACACAACATCCAGGAACCATACTCCTCAGGTTTGCCATCCAAACCTCATCACTCCAATCCCCACCCCCATTGAACCCTTCGCTCTTCACAGACTGCCTACCAGAGGTCTAGATGAATGTTGAGGACACACTTGTACATAAAGGCAGGCATACTGCCACGTATCCCTGTTCTGCCTGGACTGCCCATACATCTGGGGAGATTTGTTCAGGCCCAAACCACAGACTACCTGTTCCAAAACCAATTCATAACCCCATTTCCAGGCAAGCTTCCATCCCAAGAATTCCATTGCAACAACACTCATCAATGAGACAAGTGGAATTCATGAGGCTACAGAGAAGAGCCACATAACTGGAGCAATCTACACTGACCTAACCAAAGCATTTGACCAGGTCAATCATCAGCACCTCCTCAGGAATCTGGAATGGATGGGATTAATACACCTTATGATATCATGGCTTGCAAATTACCTTGAGGGGTGCAGAAATAAAGTTACTCTATACACCACTCTGAACCCAAGCATGTAAGGCAGGTTATGTTTCAAGTTTAATTTTTCCTAGGCTCTCTGTTTTTCTCCGTGTTTGTTAATAACCTACAACTGTTCCCACCAGGATGCAACACAATGTCACAGATTCCTGCATGACAAAAGGGATTAACTGCCATCGCAATAGTCTTGTTTCCTGCAGTAACTCAGCTGCGTAATTAATTCTGCATAATTGCATTGCATCCAGTTGGCTCCACTATATTCATTCAGTGTGTCTAAAGCACAGTACACAAGCATGCCTATGAATGACATTATTCTTTCTTACAGTGGAGTCACCATGACCAGTATAAACAATAAACTCTAGACTAATTATTATTGATGTACAGATCACAGCCCACCCCTCCTAGGTATGCTTATGCTGCAGGCTATCAGCATACAGATAGTCACAGTACATTATGGAGACAGCAGTACACTGTGGGTTGGGACAACCACTGAGCATCACTATGTTGTCCCTCTTTTGGCCCTCCAAGTCATGAACTGAAGGTCAGGGGTCTTCCTACCAGAAATGACATTTTGGGGCTGGGTGAATTCCACTAGAGAGGGGAGATGTCTTGAAAGCTACATAAGGGGGCTGTAGGTTTTAGAAATAAACAATCCTGATTGACTAAAAATGATGCCATGACATATAACAAGAGGGTGCCCTGTCTTATTAACAAAACAGTTACACAACTCTGAAGTTTAAAGTTCTGTTGGCATAATCCATTTCCCACAAAGAGCTTTTTTTCTGATTGTATCCAGAGCTAAAACAGTTTGATTTTTAAATTCCAGCTTCATTGTTTAAACAGAAATCTTAAAATTGGTTTCTCATGTTCTTATGTATACAGTAACTGCATCTTTTACTGTTCTATGTCTTTATGTTATAATATCTATCTATCTATCTATCTATCTATCTATCTATCTATCTATCTATATATATATATATATATATAATATAATACTCAGGGTTGAGTAGGCTATTTGATGTTAAACCCCATTTTTGCATTTTAATAACTTTGGTGTCATCTGATGAAATAGCTAAAATTTTGACACATGCGATCAGGCTGCCAGAGTCTCAAGATGTGAAAGTTTTGTGATGTCATCTTATTCAGTTTTTGAGATACAATGTGCCAAAAAACAAAACAAAACAAAAAAGTTTGGTTTCTCTATACTTAACATTGGGTATTTTTTGCTCTCACCTAAAGCCTAGATGGTGTAGAATTTTTTCATGAAATTTTCAGGGTTGAAGGAGGTGTGCCTTTGAAAGGTTTCATGAAAAAATATTATAAGGTTCCAAAATTATTATTTTTTTTAATTGATACTTTTTGGCCTTCCGCAGTAGTTTCACCACCAGACTGTCCCCCAGCACCGGAACACACCCCACAATTGGAAGAAAACTCCATGAGTTCACCCCCTTGTGGCGGGGCTGTTCCAAGTACGGTTCCATACCATGGTGATTTTCCTGTGGCGGTCATGCCTTGGGCCAGGTTCAACACAGGAGGTCCTCAGGTACTGGGATTTTTCCCCTAAAGTTCCCCTATCCCCGATAACGGCTGCATGCAAGGGAATCCAAGGAGGCATGTACATGAAGAGATGTGCTGCCACTCCCAACACCAGCCAGTATCCTCCACTCCTGTGTAGTGTCCCGGACTGCACTGCCACCTGTGGTCACCCAGGCAGCAGTGTTGCAGCGGGTACAGCAGCCCTCCCTCCCCAGAGGAGGTGAGCATCCTTAGGATGCTCAATCCTTCCTCCCCCCAGCTGGCCCTCTGATGACCTAGGATCATTCCCAAACCCAGGTCCCCAGTGTTGCAAGTGGTAGCTCTATCACTGTGCTATTGGGCTGACCCCAGCAAGACTGCTTATTTTCAGGATTTACCTCTCCTGCTGACAGAAATGGCACTCATGTTGGCTGCCTTTTTTTCTCATTTAATTTTTTTTTTGTGCCACAGTGCCGGACCTCCGAAGGGTCAGCTCCTGCCACCCTTAACTACCACCCACTCCCCGGGACTTACCTAAGTGATGATCCACCGAGGCTTTCCCCCTCTGGGTGGGGCCATCAGATGGCGTGGCCTCCCATGGACATTTTAGTCATAGGTCCAGGTGGGAGCTCAGCCAGGAGAACCCCTGGCTTACTCTTCAGGGTGGGATCATGGGACCACACTACACCGATGAAGACATGTTGCTCAGAAGCCGGCCAAGTGTCTTGGGGCATGGTGCTGAACTGGAGAGGCAGGGCATTATTAACAGAGCTTGCAGTGACAGTATTTTGTGTATTAAGGCTCCCTGGGAGCCATGACGTGCAATGATGTAGGTGCAATACATTACATCTGGCATACCTCACTGACAGCTCAATGCCACCAGCTGTTTTCCCCCAAACCATCACCGGGAGTCATGCATGCACTGGTCACTCTACCATCTCCCCCAGAGGAAGAGAGCAGTCCCTAGGATGCCCAGTCCTCCTCCCCCCCCAGCTGGCCCTCCAATGCTCCAAGTCCACATCTGAACCCGGGGCATCGGTGTTGCAGGTGGAAATCTAACTGCTGTACAAGTGAGCCATCATTTTATTTTCTCATTTTAAAGTCACAAACATTAAAATATACAAAAAATAATCTCTTTTTAAAGAAATAAACACCCTGAACCTAGCTAAATAGGACCCTTTAGCTAGATTCTGCTGTTTGCTTTTTTAAAAAGTACTCAGAAATACCTTTTCTTAGCACCCCATAATCCAAAGTGCCCAGAGTAGCAAGAGGAGCCATTCACCCATGTTCTCTGTATAAGAACAGCAGGACTTTCTTGAGTTCTGCAGCCGCAGGTTGAACTTATGCTGCAGGCTGCTCTAAGAGCAGTGAGTCATCATTTCCCTGGTGTCTAGTGGTGCCCCCCACCCTCCGATCACTGTCCCATTAAGTATGTTACCATTCCCTGGTGTCTAGTGGCACCCCTGCTCCCGATTGTCATCCCCTTATGTTTTCCTGGTGTCTAGTTGAGCCCCCCCACCCTACAATCACCACCACCACTTTATGTATGGTTGTTCCCTGGTGTCTAGTGGCACCCCCTACAATTGCTGTCCCCACACTTATATTATATTTCCCTGGTGTCTAGCGGTGCCCCCACCCTCTGATCACCGTCCCCTTATGTATGGTTTTTCCCTGTGTCTAGTGGTACCCCTTCACCCTCAAATTCCTGTCCCCATATTTATATTATGTTTCCCTGGTGTCTAGTGGCACACTCCACCCTCAGATCACCGTCTCCTCATGTATTGTTTTCCCTGGTGTCTAGTGGCATTCCCCACCCTCTGATCATTGTCTCCTTATGTATGGTTTTTAACCTAGTGTCTAGTGGCATCCCCACCCTCCAGTCACTGTCCAAGGCTCTATAGCAGGGGCAATCTATGTGGATCTGACCAAGGCATTTGACACGATCAGTCATGAGCTATTGCTTTATGTCCTTCCACAACTAAATGTGGCCCCAGAGGCTACTGCCTGATTCAAGGACTACCTAACAGGCTGGACACAGCAAGTAAGGATAAATACCACCATCTCCTCCTGTAAAACAGTTTCCTCAGGTGTCCCACAGGGGTCAATTCTTGGCCCTCTAATATTCACCCTCTTTTTAAACTCTCTCCCCAAGTCATGTAGTGGTAACCTGCTACTCTACGCTGATGATGCTGTAGTGTTTTGGAAACACCCACAGCCGAGTGCCCTCCAACGAGCTCTTCAGGGTTTCTTCAGGGAGCTAGAAACCTGGTTCACTGAACACCGCCTGATCATCAACTATCAAAAAACAAAGTCCATGATCTTTGCACACCGAAAAAGTCCACACAGCCAGTCGGCTCTCCTAATCAAAAACAAACAAGGTGCCCCACTTGAACATGTTACATGTTTTAAATACCTGGGAATTATGTTAGACACCTCCCTCTCCTACCATCATCACATACAACTTCTCTCCTCCGCTGTTAACACTAGAGTGGGTATCCTCTACAGACTTAAACACTGCTTACCCACACAGGCCATGCAACTTGCGGTCGCCTCCTCTATCCTCTCCCTAAAGACTATGGGATAGTGATATATGGCTCTGCGGACCCTACCGCCCTTCGTAGCATCAACACTGCTTTGAATAAAGCTTGCCGCCTAGTCAATGGGTGTGACAGATTAACACATACCTATGAGCTCCATGCTCTGGATGGTTGGCTAAACTTCCAAGGAAGACTTAAGTACCACTCCTGCGTTGTAGCGAAAAAGATCCATCTCCAGCTGGCATCCATCGGCCTTCTCTTAATAGTCAGCGTAGCCCCCCCCAGGCATAACACTAGACTCGCAGCATCCTCCTCATTCCTGGTCCCCCATTGTAGAACATCCCTTGGGCAAAGATCATTCCGCTACCGTGCCCCTCTTTGGCTAAACACTCTACCCCCCCTCCCATCTCTCAGACCCTTAGCCTCCCCCAATTCAAAACAGCCCTCAGAGTACAACTCCTGGAGTCAGAAAAATGCAACTGTGGCTAACTTCCTGCCCTCCTCTGGTATTTTCATACCCCCCCCAATAAACATGACACAGGGGTCTCAATAGATCCCAAGAGTCAGCATCATTTACCTCTCTGACAAGGGTTATCTTGTATCGCTGCCTACTACTACCACCAGTTAACTAATATTATGCCTGGACTGCATTTGCAGTACTGTTTTACAAATTTCTACCTGTTTATTGTGCATTCTCTGTATTTGTTTACCCTCCACCCTCTGTAACCGACGTGGAGCCTTTGCAAGAGTCTGACTCAAAGGATTGTAATTCTGATTGTATCCAATAAATAAAATAAAATAAAATATTCCCAGTAATAAAGTAAAACATCCCTCAATTTTTTTTTTGCTTAAACCTGTAAATAAGAAAATGGTCCTTCACCGATCTGATCCACCCACCCCGACCTCCCAAACAGCACCCACCACCCTATATCACCACACTCTCAGACCCCCCTCGCTCACCTGAACAGGTCCCAGGGTGGAGAGCCACTCTCCAATCCAAGACATGTCTTGCTGCTGGACCTGCTGTCTGCAATATGAGAAAGTAAGGTAAGCTCGGTTCAATGTATATCAATGGGGTTTTGAACTTTGATGCATAACTTTGTCATTTTTGCATATTTTGACCCCAAATTTTCAACATGGCCTTTTTGGGACCTTGCCTCATAACCAATGGCAGTGGAATTATTCAAACAGGCTGGAAAGGTGATTTTGCCATCACTTGGTGAAATCACCTTTTGAGTGGGATTTGAAAATTTTTACTGCCCTTGCTCACGAGGGGGGTCATAAGAAAGCTATGTTGAAAATTTGGGTTCAAAATATGTAGAAATGGCAAAGTTATGCACATACGTTTAAAATTTTCTTCGCTTGCTGGTAACTTTGCTAGTTTTAAATATTTTGACTCCAAATTTTCAGCATAGCCATTTTTACATACCACCTCATGAACATGATAGCTGTCAATTTTCAAATCCTGGCCAAAATGTGTTTTCACACCTTTGGTGTGGAATAACATTTCGGTGGTGCGGAATTATGTTTTGGCAGAGATTTGAAAATGTTCCCCTACCGGGTTCATGAGGTGGGGTAATAAGAAGGCTATGTTGGAAATTTGGTGTACAGATATGGTAAAATGCCCAGGTTATGACTGAACGTTGCAGTATTTTAACATTCCCTCGTAAGTTTGCTAATTTTCAATATTTTGATTCCAAACTTTCAACATACCCCCTTTTCCACACCACCTCATAAATGTGACAGGTGTAATTTCTTAAATCCTGGCTGAAATGTGTTTTTACCCTTGTGGTGTGAAATGACATTTTGATCACTATGCTATAAATGATACATGTCATGTTTATAAGGCCTAACTGTCTTGCACTTAGACGAAATAACTGCTTGTTATAACATGTTCTGACTTATCCCTTACCTTGCAACTGGAACATTGTAACCCATGTGTGTACTTCAGTGTAAAAATTGTATGCTGTTAAGTAGGAATTGTATGCTGTTAAGGAGGAATTGTATGCTGTCATGCAGAACTTGTAGGCTGTTATATTTTATGCATCTCTCCTCTACTGCTCCATTTATATCTACCTCTCTGGCTATTGTATTAATTTGACTTTTGCATTCCTCTGTACTAAATGTCTGCAGTCCTTCCTAAATGTATTAATCTCCTAGACTTTTCTACAATGTATTATGATGTGGAACCTCTGTAAACGAGCTTCTGGCTCAAAGGTGTATCCGAAATATAATAAATAAATAAATAAGGGCAGGCATAAAATGGCTGTCTTGAAAATCTGGGGTCAAAATTAAACAAAAGAGAGAGAATGAGTGAAGAGTGAATGTGTGAAGAGTGACTGCGTACTGAATGTGTAAAGAGTGAATGTGTGAAGAATGAATGTGTACAGAGTGAATGTGCCACACACTGCACTTCTGTAGGTGGACAGAGTCTTCCAATAGTGCACGGCCCAAAGGGCCCTTCACATCTGCACCTGTTTATGCAGGTCCTGAAGGGACCTTCGTGAATGAGGTTACAATTCCACTATCTCAAAAGGAAAGGAAATTCTTTGCAAAAAACTTTGTTAATGCACCAGTTAGGGTAACTTAACGAAAGTAGGGAAATGTGGCATTAGTGTTTCCAACCCTAACTCCCATCCCCACCCCCCGAGTAGCAAAAGGAAACAATATTAGGGTTAGGTCTCTGGAGTCTTGGTGACTCAGTGGTGGGGACTTTCTTATGGTTGTCAACCATAATGCTCATCTCTCCCCCCAACAGCCCATAGCCTCTTGTCTGAAACACAAGGTACAGGTCCAAGGCAGTGACTCACAGTGATACACTCTTCAATGGTAGAGAAGTATCTATTGATACATGTTGCTAACACAGTTTGTTGTAGCTTTCTTAGGAGATCATGTGTGATGTTGTTTGCTCAGGGAATGGGGTGAGCATTAGAGTTTGATTCACCAGGACTCCGGAGACCCAAAACACTAATATTTTTACCTTTTGCTGCTTAGGAGGGGGGTGGGGGTTGGCAGTTAGGGTTGGAAACCCTAATGTCACATTTCTTGACTTTTGTCGTGTTAAGTTACCCTAACTGGTGCATTAACAAAGTTTTTTTGCAAAGAATATTATAAGGTCTTTTTGTGTCAGCCAGAACTACTCAGTTTCACCTTCCAGTTATCTCACCAATACAGCTCAAGAAGAGACTCTCTCAACAAGGAGGAATACAGTAAACACACATAGAATAACATATAGGTAACTTTGCACAAGGCTGTTTCCACTGTGGAGTGAAAGGGCATCATAGATCTTGACAGCGAAGCTCAAGAGGTCTCTGTGATGTCATCACCATGGGATGGAAACTCAGCCTCACTGTGTATGTTTGCATATGCATTATTTTGTTTAGTATATGTTTTAATTAATTTACCTTCCTTCTAACACTATCTTGAAGTGTGGTAAAATACACAGAAAACAGAGCAAACAACAGGCAAAGATTAAAAACATTTATTGTGTTTTAAGTAACAGCTGCATGAGCTGGGAAACATTTCTCAGAGTTCATCTTTTAACAAACAGCTTACCTGGGGTGTTTTTGGTTTTGCTAATGTATTCATTATAAGGAATCTGTCATGTAGATACACATGAGGAATTTTAATAAACACAAGATTCTGTGTTGCTGTGCCACAATAGTGACATAGCTACTACAGTACAACAGCATTCTGGCATCACTACTGCAGTAAACAAGTAATTAATAAGACACACCGGGCATTGGTTAGGTTGATTTTACCACATACCCAGGGGCTTATTAATGCACAAGGCCACAGGCTGAGTATCTTCAGCCCCTGCCAGTGTGGTAAAACCAACACAACCAATGCCCTGAAGTGTCTTATTGTGCTTATAAAATGGATCTGTAGGCAACTAAAAAAAATAACACTAAAAGTTAAAAAAAAACACAAAAATATAATAACATATTGCTAAAACGTAAAATAATCCATCCACAGATGTTTTCCACCTGTCAGTCATTTGTCTTTCTACACATTCAATACATGGTGTGTTTGCTTAACATGGAATACAAGAAATAGTACAGTCAGGGGCTACAAACAAGGGGAGGGTTTACAGGCAGACTAGATGGGCCTACCGGTCCTTATCTGCAGCAATTTCTATATTTCTGTGATTGTATGAATTCAAAATGCTGCAGAATTCCACTGGTATATACACACACACACACACACACAAACACACCCACCTCAAGTGGAGCTTTATCTGTTGCAGGGTAAGCAGCAGGGAGTTTTCTGGCAAACTGGTACAGATAGGAGGGGGGGTTTCACAGTCATTAAAGAAACACTAGAAATGGAAACTCTAAACAATATTTGATTTTTTTATTTGTTTATGTGTAAAAGGAGATGTTCAGGAGTAGAAATAATATTTAGTCATTTACTTATTTTGTTTAATGTAAGGAAGTTTTATTTTTAGGGCCTAGTTGAAAGTTTTTATATATCAATCAATCAATCAAAGTTTATTTATATACAGCCCCTTCCCGGGGGCTAGGAGCACTTTACAGAAACAATACAATATAATACACACATACATAAAACTCTTCATAAAAGCAATTTCACAAACACATTTTCAGAGCATCAACAACTCCCACCCCAATAATCCATCAATACAATCAGTAGTCATACTCTTAACAGTAACATCTAGAATTATCTAAGACTGTAAGTCTGCTCAAATAAATAAGCCTTGAGCCCCCTCTTAGAGGTTTCCACAGAGGGGGCCCCTCTATGAGAGAGTGGTAATGAATTCTACAGGACAGGTGCAGCCACCGAAAAAGCTCAATCACCTGTTAGCCGCAACTTTGTCCTGGGAACCATCAAGAGGCCACCCTCTGAGGATTGAAGGGCGCAAGATGGACAGTGGAGAACCAGGAGATCTTGCAGGTAGTCCTGACTGTGTAGGGCTTTGTAGGCCAGCAAACCAACCATGAAGGCAATTCTCCACCTCACCGGCAGCCAGTGAAGCCCACGGAGGACCGGCATAGGATGTGCAGATCTCAGAACACCCATTGAAAGCGTGGCCACCATGTTCTGCACTAGCTGCAGATGGTAGAGGTTGCCTCCAGAAAGCCCCAGGTATAAGTTATTGCAATATTCAAGCCTCGATGTGACAAAGGCATGTATTAGGGTCATCAGACGATATCAGGGCCCAGATCCAGGTATTGTTTCTCAGATGGTAAAAGCCACATTCAATGACAGATGATACCTGAGCCTCAAGTGTCAAGCTGTCATCAAAAACAATGTCCAGATCCCTGACCTGAGTGGAGGGGATCAAGGATAAGCCACTGAGTTTTAAACCAAGGTCACTACCCCGTACCCCTCTGTCTCGTCAATGGCTCGGCTCCACCACCAATACTTCAGTCTTGTCTGGATTGAGTCACAACCAGTTTCAAGTTATTCAGTCCTGAATCTCAGCCAGGCAGGTGTTAAACACAGAAAACACCATCTGGTTTCCAGGTGCACAGGACAGGTATTTCACGGTGTCATCAGCATAGCAATGAAAACCCAAGTCATACTGCCTGATAATGTCTCCCAAGGGCAGTATGTACACCATGAACGAAAGAGTTGACAGAACTGAACCCTGCAGAAATCCACAACACAGAGGCATTGGGTTGGAAGGAAGATAACCCCATCACGACACTGCACTCTGTCTGTGAGGTAGGACTTAAACCAGCTAATGACATTGTTGGACAGTCCACACAAGTTTCGAAGGTGGTTCACCAGCACCCCATGATCCATGGTGTCAAATTTTGCAGAAAGATCAAGGAGAACAGGAATAGATCATTCTCCTCTATCCCTCGCTTTCAGGAGATCATTAGACACCCTCACCAGGGTGGTCTCTATGCTGTGCCCTGACCTAAACTCAGACTAGAATGTCTCAAAAACAGCTGACGAAGTGAGACAAGTCCCAAGATATGGAGCCACCTTCCCTAAAAATGAGAGATTTGAGACTGGGCTGTAATTGGTGAGGCAGTTTGGGTTCAGTGAGGGCTTCTTCAAAAGGGGTCTCACCAGGGTCTCTTTCGGGGCCACTAGGAAGACCCCACTCCTCAAGGAACACTGGATGATTTCAGCAACTGCAGGACCAACCATGTCCATATATCCGACTAGAAGTTGGGTTGAACCCAGATCTAGCTCACAGTAGGTGGATCACAGCTTTAAGATTATCCCGCTCACCTCCTCCACTTCAACTGGATCAAACTGAGTCCACACAGGAGAGGTGCCCCCCCATGCTGATGCCTGTACCCCACAAACCAATTGAGCGACACTGGAGGAGATGTCAGATCTGACAGAGGACACTTTGTCAGCAAAGAACAGAGTGAACTCATTACACCTTGTATTTGAAAAAGCGCCCCTAGAATAGAGACAGGCTGGGTGTAATAGCCTGTCGAACATACAGAAGAGCTGAGCTGGTCTGTTGCTTACTGCAGCAATCTCCCCAGACAAAAAAATCTGCCTTCTTTTGGGAGAATGCCCTAATAGTCACTGTAATGTGACTTCAGGGCCAATTTGTCCTCCATCAGCCCAGATCTCATCCAACAACGCTCTCCAGCCCCTAATCTTTAACTTCCTGAGCTCCCCATCAAATCAGAGAGCTCTCTGGTGAGTAGATATGGGCTGTACACAGACAGGCATACAGCCACTGCCCCCTTCTCACCCACCGTGCATACATCTTCCACACCCAATACGTCCAGCATCGCTTGTAGTCCCACTGGGGACAATTCCCATAAAGAGCGGTACTGGACCATCTTCTCAGAGGAAGGACTCTTGGGGGTGCACGAAACACAATCTTTGCTATGTAGGAGATCACGACCAAAAGATGAAGACTCATCATTGACACAGGTGTTGAAGTCCCCCAGAATCAACCACGTGGGGCTTCCAATACCAGGCCAGTGACAAGGTCTCTGATCTCCTGTAGGAATTTACTCTGTCCACCAGACAAGTGGTATACAAGCATCCTGCACCAGGCCCCCCCCCACTTCATAGCCACACACTCTAAGGACCAGGTAGGACACACTGGGAACACCGTGAGGTTCATGCTGGATTTAAAACAAATGCATCCCCCCCTGTGATCGTTCCACAGGCTGTGTATCACAGAGTACCCGGCTGGAATCGCTGCCTCTAATATGGGGCCAGCATTTTCATCCAGCCAAGTCTTTGTGATGCATGCTAGGTCTACCGAGGAAACCAGGCCCACCACTATAGTTTAGTTTATTGTTCTAGGAATTATTATCTTTGAGCCAATGGCTCTTTTACAAAGGTTCCACATCATCAATGTACAAACAAACAAGACATGTTACATAGAATGGTCAGCAAATTATAAAGGTTTCAATAAGCCAGTATAATACAGTACATCACAGGAAAAAAACAAAACATCGGAGGAATGGTCAAGGTGGGAAGGGTAGGAGGAGATATGGGGAGGGGAGCAGACTTAGAGTAGTTAGAGGTACTCAGATGCCTTTGTCAAGAAAGGAACAGAGGAGGAGGAAGATGAAAAACAGTAAAAACAGCCATGAGGGAAGAATCATTAGTCAAGGCAGTCACAGGAGCTAGAGGCTGAGAGGCGAGAGTAAAGCATAGATTTGAAAGCTCCTAGTGACGTGGGGGATGTAATGAGCGAGCTCAGGGCATTGTACCAGCTGGGGGCACGATAGGCAAAGATCTTTGGCCCTGTGTGGTCCAGCATCTGGGAACCTGGAGAGACTGGTGTTCCAATCTTCTGGTAGGACGGATGCTGGTATTCGGGCAAAGTAGGTCTTGGATACACGGCAGAGTGAGGCCCAGGATGGATTTTTTTGCCATCAAGCATGTGAGGTACCTTATGCGATTTGAGAGTTGCAACCATCCTGTTTCAGTGTAGAGCTCACATGTATGAGTACGTCTTTGCGCTCCAGTGAGCATCCGACAGGCCTTGTTTAAGGTGGCTGTGATGCGCCTTAGTGCGGTGGTAGTGGCAGAGCCATAGATAATTAAGCCATAGTCTATTAGTGAGATGACAGAGCTTTGGATAGCAATCCTCAGCGCAGCTTGGGTAAGGAATTGCCGGTTTCAGAACAGGATACCAATGTGCTGGTTCACCATTTTCGCTGTGCTATCAATGTGGGTCGCAAAGATAAGACCTTGATCAAAGGTGATTCCAAGGTATTTAAATGTTGACACTTGTTCGAGGGTATTTCCTGGGTATGTTTTGATAGTAAGTGGAATTTGTCTTTTTCTGTTTTGTGGACTGGAGAAAAGCATGGATTTTGTTTTTTGTGATTTAGGATCAGCTTGTGATCTAGGAACCACTTTTCAACATTGGAGAAAACAAGTTGCAGGCTCTGGAGTAAGGGTTTTGGGTCCTTATGAGAGGAGAGAATCACGGCATCGTCAGCATAAAGGATTATTTGTTCCGGGCAGGATTTGGGGAGAGAGTTTAGGAAAAGGCTGAAAAGGAGGGGGCCTAGGATTGACCCCTGTGGTACACCTGAGAGGACCAGTTTTGAGCCTGAGAGAACTTCTGAACTTTTTACTGATTGAGAGCATTGGGCCAGGTAACTTTAAACC
This sequence comes from Neoceratodus forsteri, assembly GCA_016271365.2. Lineage (NCBI taxonomy): Eukaryota > Metazoa > Chordata > Ceratodontiformes > Ceratodontidae > Neoceratodus > Neoceratodus forsteri. The sequence continues at coordinate 20,766,501 of JADMNL010000034.1, read as the reverse complement.
CAGGCACCCTGGTCCTTCTGAGAGCCCAAGACTGTGTAGTTGTGTGATAAGTAAGCCATGGTGAACAGTATCAAACGCCTTTGTAAGGTCAATGAAAACAGCTCCGGTTTGATATCCTTTGTCCAAGGCAGTGTGAATTTCTCCTGACAATTCCAGTAGGGCGGTCGACGTACTGTGTCCTTTCCTAAATCCATGTTGCTGCAAGCAGAGTATGTTATACTTATGCAGGTAGTCTGAGAGTTGGTCAGCCACAATGCGTTCGAGGGCCTTGGAGAGGGGTGGAAGTATAGATATAGTCGTATAGTTTCTGGTAGGGACTTGTCACCACTTTTGAACACTGGTGGCTATAGCAGACTTCATTTGCTGGGAAATTGACTAAGGCAGAGGGAGAGATTGAAAATTTTGGTGAGTGGGTGCACCACCTCTTCCAGGGTAAGGGACAGAATTTTAAGATCAATAGTATCACTGCTTGCTCTGGATTTAGAGATAGCCTTTTTTATATATTTGTAGACTTCATGTGCCTTAACTATTTTGAAGTGGAAAAGTGGTTGGTCAGGTGAGGCAGTAGGAGATGTTGGTTTTGGCGAGTCCGTGTCAGAGAAGAAGTCCGGCGGGAGGATCCCACTGAGGTCAGTGAAAGTTTTATTTAAGGCCTTTGCCATGACCATTGGGTCTAGGGTAGTGGTTCCATCAACAGTCATTATATTGGGAGAGGATATGGACTGCTTACCCGTGATATTTCTGATGTTGTCCCAGAATGATCTCCCGTCACCCCAGGAGTTTGCGAGGGCATTTTTGAAATAGCAGCTCTTCATTAGTCGGATTTGTTTGGTACATTGGTTTCGTGCCTGTTTATACTTCTGGATATCCGTCAAGGAGCCTGTGGCTCTGGCTATGGCCGAGAGGTGGTCCCGAGCTTTGAGTTGGGCCAGTAGTTTGGCCGTGAGCCAGGGATTTGAGAGCGCATTGATTTTACGCTTTTTTACTGGTGCGTAGGTGTCACAGGCAGTGTTGAAAGTTGTGATAAAATAATCTAGAGCTGCGTCAACATCTAGAGTATTGTATATTGGGGACCAGTCTTGCTGTAAAAGACAGGTCTTGAGCTTAGTAAGGTTTCCATGAGGTAGCACTTTGCTTGAGATGGTTTTTGGAGGTGGTTTTTGGAACTTATTTGTCCAGGTACAGATTACAGGGGAGTGGTCACTGAGAGAGTCCGGGAGAACAACTGTGTTTTTTATGCGGACTGTGTGGTTAGCAAGGATCCAGTCAATGAGAGTGCAAGTTCCAGTTTTGTAGTTTTTTTTCTAGTGGGGGAGCTCACCATCTGCGTTAGGTTAGCTGCTAGGATAGCATCCTTGAGGGACCCAACGTCTGATGCGAGCCAATTTATATTAAAGTCACCAAGGAGAAGGAGCTTGGTGTCAGGTGATTGCTATCTTATAAATTCAAGAACAGTCTGTAGGCCGGACCCTGGATCTTTAGGAGGGATATAGACAGCAGCCACAGTAAGCACTTTATTTTGGGCACCAAGTAGTAGCTTGACAGGGAGAAATTGCACAGAGGAGTTAGTGGTGGAAAAGCAGACAGGGTGGCTAGAGAGGTTGTCCTTAATGTAAATAGCACAACCCCCCCTTTTATTAGTGCTGTCCAGTCTGAAAATATTGTAGCCTTGTAGTGAGATGGCATGGTCCGGAGTGCTTGGTGTCAGCCAGGTTTCGACAATGGCTAGTATGTCAGGATTGTGTTGACTGGCAAAGACTTGAAGGGATACCAGTTTTGAAGGAGGCTACAGATATTTAAGGTATGGGTGAGACCCTCTCCATTTTTGTTAGATTTGTTACCCTGGTAGAAACAGGGCCAGGGTTTGATGGGCGCCCTGACATCAGAAGGAGGAGGAGGAGGAGCAGGAGTTTAAGGGACATCTGCCACAGCTCATAGTATAACATGCAATGCCTCTGTTTCTTGTTAGTTTGAGTACAGTGTAGTCGCTTTAGGGTCCCAGCGTAGGGTAATGGCTAGGAGCAGGTGTCGATTTGTCAACTTTCCAGTGGCGTGACTGTCATTTGCACCCAGTCCTTTGTAGAGGGTGCCACAAGTGAGGGTATGGAGGATTTGCCATGGTGCCAGGTTGCTGGTATCGAGCTTGAATGGTTAGTGTGAGAGGTAGAGGAGACTGCAAATGTTTACTGTAGCAAGGGTGAGTGTTCCTGAGCGACTCCTGTGAGCTACTGTGGACCAGAAAACTGATTGTTGCTGTAGATCAAAGACCCAGAAAGTGTTAAATTCCTGAAGGTGATGAACATTAGCCTAGGGCATATGCAGGATGTAAAAATCCTTTGTTAGAATCTTCCCTTTGTTCTCCAAAACAGTTGTGAATAGACCTCAAAGACAAGCACACATCCTTTAAGAAAGTCAAATGGAAATGTAGATTCAATGCAGCACTCCACAACCCAGAAACTTGTATAAAAGATTTACTGACCTCACTTTTGCTTTCTGATGTCTTCCAAAAAAGTTAATTTATGGTGAGAATGCCTATACCTGGCGGTGATGTTTTGTAGTTTCTTAGTCCAGGAAATGTTCATAGATGTTATGTCCAAGAATGGTCCAGTTCCTCCTAGTAGAAACACATGAAAAACCACAAAAACTAAACTACTGACAGAGACAAACACAAATAGCCAGCTACTGTATGTCCCTCCTGAGACAATAGTGGTCTTGTTCCTCATCAACCTGGCATTGCACAGCACATATGAATAAAGGTAACAGCCATGTTTGTAATGGCAATCAAGAAAGAGCAAAATAGTTAATGAATTCTGTATACAAATTGCCCAAAATCCAAATCACAACCTATGAAATTATGAAGAGCTAAGATATGGGTCACAGAACCTGTTTAGCCAATTAGGAAGCAGGACATTTCCAACAGATTTTATAACACCTGGAATTGTATGGATGTCCATACACAATAACACTGAACAAGCAGGCCCACTGACACAGTGGTAACGCTACTACTCACGACATCAACAACCAGGGTCTGTGAGTGAACTTGGGGGTCATCAGAGGGCTGGCTGGGGGAGAAGTATGAGCATTCATGGGACTGCTCTCCTCCTCTGAGAAAGGAAGGGTCTGGTGCCCAGCAACACCCTTGTCCCTAGCAGAGGCTAGGAGCAGGTGCACCTGGGACTGGTGCATCTGCTGGGATTGGTGGATGAGGCGAACGTCTGCATGTTGGGGGCAGGAGTGCACCTGTTGTGTGCTGACATCATTGCACATCTGCTCTGCCTGGGGTTCAACACAAGAAAGAAAAGCCCTGTGTGATCAAGCAACATGATGCTAAGGGACCTACAGCCACCACTGCCCAACTGACGCTTGGTGTAGATCTTGGCTGGGGGAAACTGGTGGATCTTTACATCTCCCCTAACCCCTACGGAAGCCCCACCATAACGGGTAAGTCAGGGCCTCCCTGTTTGGGCTACCAGGGAGATGCTAGGTGGTGGGGGGCTTGTAGTGTAATATGGGTTGATCTAAGGGGTACATACTCACAGATGTCAGAGAGCATAAACAGAACTGATAAAAACCCAACAACACTGAACCATATACCATATGGTTATACGGTACATACAGCTACTGTGAGTCCTCTTGTAATGAAAGTCTCTTCTTGAGTTTCTTGGGTGAGAGAACTGGTAAGTGCAGCTCGGAGGCTCTAGGCTGGTACAAATAGGACTACAAAAGACACATAACAGAAGGAGATACAGTTACTATGCATATTAAAATGTCGGGATGATAAGGAGGGTGCCATGTTAGCACCATCCCAAAAAAAAAAACATCCAGTGAAATCGTGGCATTTTTGTTTGTAATAAAGGTATTGTTTCTGCCAAATGAATACTATAAGTACAGAATTATACTTTATTACTATAAATGCTGTAGCTGGCATCTGTTCTGAAATGAAATTCTCACAAATGGAAAGTGGTGCATGCCAGATTGGTGGTGGGAATGAATAAATCACACAAATCTCTTGTGTTGACGATTTTGTATTTGATGAGCCCGTTAAGTAGGACTACTGTGCTCTGCAAAGGCAAGGTCAAATGTCTTGTGAAGTGTGAGAACATTCTGATGCTAGCAAAATGATCAAGTACCGTATTCCCCAGCAGACATACGATTGCCCTGCTGAGATTCTTCCTGGCTCTGCCACTTGTGCTGCTATTAGCCTCAGGGAAGTCAGAATGCTGAAAAGATGGCATGCCAAATAAATGGTAATCACTAGTCTTTTCAACAGTCAGCATCACACACATACATCAGAGTTTTCCAGCAACCGAGGCTTGAGAAAAAAAGCTGAAAAGTGAATATCTCTCAAGGACTATCTTTCTAAAGGAGACAGTGAATTACAGTAGATATCTGGCTGTACTGAAGTGGTGCATTTGATGTACATGCCCTGCTGAGTTCAAATATGTACCTAAGATAGCTTGGAATAGGAAACATCGGGATCTCCATTCTCTTCTTTGCTTTTCTGTTTTGTTTTATTTTTGATTTGCCATGAGATGAAATACAAGTCCCACAGCAGTGCAGGAAAAAAAGGTACCTTGTGTTTTGTAAAGGACTGCATTCATTGTGTACTGGATAACTAGAGGAAGAGTTGCAGTGGTGAAATCTTTATATCCCATATACTATGGAAACATGTCACACTACACTTCAGAATTGCGTAATGATTTATGTGGGTGATGTCAGCCTGTTAATGGAAATTGATATGGAATACAGTGTAACTCCAGATTTATTCTAAAATAATCATATTATCAGTGTGTTGTCCATATTAATCACTTGAAACATTCCCACTAAGCACTGCATTATTACGAGGAATTAAAACAGCACTAAAGCAGCTGAAAGCCTGGCAATCCATTAATAGTAAAATTATTTTGCTAATGTCTAGTGTGTATTAAGCATTAAATCTGTGAAAAACATGACAACAAATGATACTATATTAAGATGGTTGAAAACAACACATTTAGAAATGCAGCGCTACATTTTAACAGCCATTTATTTTGTCTATCTAGTTGGCCAAAGAAACCATGCCTGGTAGAAAAAATCAGAAATTGAGGGTCAGGATTGGTCACCATTAAGTTATGTCAGATCTGAAACAGAAAGAAGTGCTAACACCTTATTTATTGTCTGCAATCACTGCCTTGGAAGTTGTTATGTGACCTGAGTGGCTGATGCAATTCACATTTACCAACCACACATTTTAACAACCATTTCTTTTTTACTTGCACATTTCAATATCATTTGAATTGTAGCTCAGTCATTGCGTATTTATAAAGTAAAAAATGACTCATAGTGTATGGTACAATGCTGTTCTTCATGGAAATCCATGCTTATAACAGCATTGTGCTGCACTGAATGTGTCACCATGTTCTTATGCTGCTCTGAGCACATCACTAGTGCAGTACAACATCAAATGTCGTGCATGTGCGATGAAGCGGCCGTGGTGATGACAGCTGGCATGGAACCAACCGGCAATGGAGAGAACGCACCTCAGTAAGGCATTTTAAAGTTCTTTGGGGGATGTTTTTTGGATATTGTGACACAATAATGATTGCCCATATACTATAAAAGATTGTGTATGAGCAATCGTACACAAACAAGGCTTATTTTTTATCTCGTGGTTTCTGTGGTAACGAAACCTCTTGAGCTGTGTTCTCAAGGTATTTTGTTACCACAGAAACCACTCAATCAAAATTAACCTTGTTGTACATGATTGCTCATACACAGTCCTCCCTGTAGTAATGCACTACATACTATGGTAGTTTTAGGTAAATAACACAATAATAAGCAGGTGAATTACCTGTACATTCCATGAAATGTCTTGAAGAATATATAGAAAGTCACACTGAAACTACGTAAGCAATACAACAATGACAGGGTGTGTGTTAGACACTTTAACGCATGGCTAGGGGGTGTAGTGAGGCGCGCGTGGCTGCAGGCTGAGTGCTTCCAGCCCCCTAGCCATGCGTTAATGCGTCTAACACACACCCTGGAGTGGCTTTATGCAATGGCTATGAAATTTTTAGTACAGAAACAAATAAGAGTACAACTTATATATTTTAATAAATATTACTTTATTAATTGAAAAAAGACTGCGCTGGATAAAGAAGTCCCTTTATTTGGGGGGGGGAGGTACAATGAACAAATGGTGTCAAACAATAAACATATGTCAATTTCATTTGGGAAAATTTAATTTCTTAGTACTCAAAATTAGTGAAATTTATTTTAAATAGCGAGGAAAGTATGCATAACATTTTTTTATACTAAAAGACAGACATTTTTTATAACACTTAACAGTAACATTGAAGAGAACGTTTCAACTGTTGCATTTCAAAACTAATTTTTGTGAAATAAATAGCATGATTTTTTAGCACATTTTATTTTTGCTACTTTCTTACAACAGTGCACATTTATTTCCCAAAACAGACAGGAACATCAAAGTTCAGAGTGCAATGTTGCATCATGACTCCTTCCGACTGCAGCTTTGGGTTGCCTCCGGGTGTCACTGTTGCACTTTTCAGTGTCTCCTGCTGGGCTGTTCTTCTCTTGCAGCTTGTCTACTTCAGTGCAGATTGATTGTTTTTCCTCCATGATATTTTCTCTTTTACTTGGTGACAAGATGTTGCTCCATTTCTTCCCATTGTCGGGTGTTGGTCTCCAATAACTTTGGAGACTTGATTCATTTCAGTGGCCAGCAACAGTAATTATTTTGAGGCTTTCTAAGCCAGCATTTGACAGGAGCTGCACTGCCATCACATGGAAGCAGTGATTTGTGTAATGTTGGGTCAGCTCAGCTTCCTGGCTTAAACGGGACATCATAGTGGCCAGGTAATTAACACCCATGGGTTCTGAAGAATGCCACATGGGCTGCTCATTTGGCTTTACTTGAGGTAATTTTCTTTGGTGTAGGTACAGGGCTTTTGGGTCTGCTGGGAGCTTACTGACGTACTTTTTAAAGCTTGCAACAGGGCACAGGGGGGTTCCAGGCTGTGAGTACATGAATCCCCTGTGCCCTTGCTTACTACTTTCAAGAGGGTTTGAATGATTCTTGGTGGGCTCATTAAAGTTCAGGACTACAAATTCAAGCCCATTTTCATCAGATGTTGTGGTAAAGTGGCTGGGCTTGAGCTGTCGTGTCCTTCCCTGCCGTGCCTGGCATGTAGAGTTGAATATCAGTCCAGACTTTCTGGACTAAGCCAGGTATGGTCAGAGGTGACAGAACAGAGGAATTCTTTAATTTGTTCAGATCTGATTCTGTTGGTGGATTGTGCTGCTGTGTGGCATCTTTTTGCGCATACCTGTAAGATTTCATCTTTGCTGTGAACACTGAGTTGCTGGATTTGAACTCAGCATCAGTTATTATGTTCATTGAACAGCCCACAGCCATGGACCCCAGGTGCTGGTTCAATGCTATGCAGAGACTGCAGAAGCTGGAGATGGCATACTCCTGCCCTGCAGTCATCTGCACTTCGGCATAAAACTTCCTGTAGATTGACTTGAGCTCTGTTTTACTGGTGGCTTGCCAGTCTATGGTAGTGTTTGTAGTTGCAGCCCATTCACCAATTACTTTAAGAGCCCAAGCTGTGTCTCTTACTGTGTTTTCCTCATTACGCTCACTTTCTAAAATGTCAAACTGTGCTGAGGTGTATGATTCAAAGCACTTACTCATGCTGCTCTGACTAGATGGCGGTTGGCAAGACGCTTGACAGATGGGCACTTCATTCTGATTTTTTCTGTTTGCTGTGTTTTCTGCGTGCATAGGCTCATTTTCTGCTTGGAAGAAATTGAGAAGATCCTCCTCTGACATGCCGAGATTGAAACTTGTTTCTGGAATTTCAGACATTTTTTCAGGTTAGTTTTCTTGTCAGCTTACTGTGATGCCAGTAACAAAAAAGAAGATGGCTGCTTTGTGTTTGCCAGTGTTCTGATGTGGGCACCCTCACCAGTATCAATGCCCAGCTTGTTATTACCTGCACTTTTTTGTGTGTGTTAGATATAGTGACACATCTCTAGTAGCCAATCAGGTTTCTTAAAATTTCCAAGCCATTTCATAAAGTAATATAGTGTACAGTTTGTGAAAGTTTAAACCTTACAGGTAAATGATTTGTTTTAGTTAATAAAGCATTCTAATTGAGGATGAATAATTTCTCCTCATTTTGGCCATTTTTCCTCACTTTAGATAGGTCACAAAAGAACCTTAGACCAATAGGAAAGCAGCTTGAACAATACCTGATGACATCACCATGGCCTCTGCTGCAATCAAAACAGAGCAATGAAATCAAATAGAAACAGTTACATTTTCATAACACACGCTAATTTAAAAGTTTTACAGTTTAAAAAAATAAATAGTATAAGTTGGGTACACAATGGCCAGACTCAGAATACACCATTAATCACTGTGACGTGGCAGGACTTATAAAACTCACTTGTCGCTCCACCATTCATGAGTTATAGAACCAGCCCCCTTACACGTGAAGATAAATAATTTTTATTACATGGGGTTAGCAGTCTGAGTGATGTGATTGGTGCAGCGCTGCCATCTGACCGTGCATTAATGCATGATATAATCACAGTTGATGTGAGCAGTTTGGATTCTAAATCAGTGGGAAGAACGGTTTTTCCTGCCTGACGGCAGGAACATATAAAGCAGCCATGTCTGAGAGGCATCTTAGTGAGCAGTACTGTGCTTCCCACCCGCCCGGCAGATCTCCAGGGACAGTGCTGACTGGGGTGCGGAAGTGGTGCTCCAGCAATCATGTCAGTCAGACTGCTTACCATATGTTATAAATGTGAAATAGTAGCCATTGAAACTGTAGAGCAAAGTGGGGGATAGTTGTACATAAGGACTGAAGCATGTGTCCGTACCATTGTCAGTCATTTTCCCTCCTGTGCCCTAGCTCTGCCCCTTGCTGCATCTTCTGCACTGTGTCCCATCCTGTAACATTTGTTCCCACTGTGTTCATTAGCAAGAAACAAACCAGTGCGGTCACTGCAGTGGCCCTAGCTATCTGTCACTCTGTAGCCTCTCCTCGTTTAAGGCCCCCCCCCACATGTCCACTCCCCATCCTTGGGAATCTCAGAACACACGCAGTACTGGTAAGTGGCAGCTACTGTGTGTAAGGGCTTCTAATAGTGGGTCAGACATCAGCAGGATTGCGGGGGAGTCTGACCCACTCTAAAGTTTCTGCAACATGTAAATTGACTTGGTAAACAATTTCGAGGGGGGGGAGAGACAGAGACACTGAGCAAGTAGAGCGAGACATCATGTGCGCGTGTCTTGTCTCTCTCATGCTCTCTGTTTTGTGCATCAATGGAATGAAGCCCTGCAAGAGCCTGTCATCCTGCCCCCCTGGCTCTGCAACACCCCTCCTCCTCCTCCGAGACATGCTCCCCATCCTCCAGTGTTGCATAGTGCGCTGTCATCCGATGTGTGATACCGAGTCGGAGATGAACAGAATTGTGATTGTGAAACAGCTCCGACCCAGTATCAGAAGCTGCACGCTGTTCCCCTGAATGTGTGTGTGAGAGAGAGAGAGAGAGAGTTATCAGAGGTGGGGCACACAGCAGGACCCAGTAACTGAAGGGAGTGAGAGAGAGAGAAAGTGCTGTCAGAAAGGGGCACAGCAAAGGAGCCAGCAACAAAAGGGAATACGACAGAGAGAGAGAGAGAGAGAGAGAGAGAGAGAGAGTGATGTACAGTCAAAGTGAGTCACAGGCAGAGAGTGTGGCAGAGTTGACATTGCAAGTTTCCCCAAGTAGCTTTCATTTCAGGAGTGTGGTGTCTGAATGGGGCAAGAGAACTGAGTTGCGAGATCCATGATAGGACAACAAAGCATCAAGGAGAGAGAGTGTCTGTGTGTGTGTGTGTGTGTGTGTGTTTTGCTACTGCTGCTGTCACAACAGTGACCCTGACGTTGTCTTATGAACAGAAAAGCTTTTCTCTGTTTATTAGTGATGGGGACTACTTTCTCAGGCTGTAGGATACAGACAGATTTGTTTAATTTGAGGATGAATAGAACAGTTTTGGTTAATTATTTTGTTCCTCTGACTTACCCCATGTTATAAGTGCAGTAACCCACTCTAGGGTGTGCGGGTATTGAGGATTAATCAACACCCTGGGTGCTGTAGGGACACTCGGGCTGCACCCTCATGCCTCACAACACACCCAGGGTGTTGATTAATCATCAATACCCACACATCCTGTCATGGGTTATTGCCAGGGCCCCTGGTGTTCTGTGGCAGAATTTTCTGATTTCTGCGGCAGGGCTCCTTGACTTCTGCAGCAGCATTTTCTGATTTCTGCAGCATGATTTATTCACTTCTCTGGCAGAATGCAGTCCTGTCATTGGCTAAATATGATGTGATGTCATCGATGACATCATATGCTGGCATAGAGGAGGGGCTTCAGGATAAACGAGATGGGAAAGAAAGCCTGACACTATGGAAAAACAGTATATTTATATGAAAATTCACCATAAACGGTGAATTCTGCGGCACTATATATATTCTGCAGCATAATGCAAATTCTGCGGCAAATTCCACAACCGCAGAACCGCAGAATTCCAGGGGCCTTGGTTATTGCTTACATAATAACTGGGTCATGCATTTTCCCAATATAAAAATATGAGTGTAATTCACTGTTATAACCAGTTGGTTATAACAGCGAACATGCACCTGTCATTCTATGGGAAAGGCACGAGCCAGATGGTACAGTAGCTTGCACTACACTGCAGATTCTCAAAGGCACTAGCGTTAAAGGACCTATCCATTCTCACCTTTCCTCTCTCTGGAGGCACTTACATGATTGGCAGACTGCTCTTCTCCCCTGACTGAGTGACTGACTTCAGCCTACGATCCCAAATGTCTGTTTCTGTCTTTCTGTCTCTCCATTCCCTCCCTCAGCAGGTCACGAGCTTGTTACCCTGAAAATGAATGGGTGCCATGACTATGGCAATTTTTTTCAAACTCACTTTGGTTAAAAACAGTTAATATTTTGAAAAGTTTTAGACTTTCCTATAGAGCCTTAGCAAATGTTAGTATGAATTAACACATTTAGACTGTTCTGCCTTCTCTTTCCTGACATGTTCTCTCAGTTGGTATGCCACAAATGAAAGTGTTCTGCATTGTTAAACTGCAAGAAATGATAATTTACACACACTTTTGTCTGTGTCTTTTGTTCTCAGCCTTTGCTGATTTTATTGTGAGGCCATCTAGCACCATGCAAGTCTGCTTAAAGTTGAGCCAGTCCAAATTCTTTCATGGGGATTCGCATATGTTTCCCATGATGCTTTGCATTATTGGGATATGTGCAGCTGTGTTTTTTTTTTAGAATTTGGCTGTATGGCCAATACCCTCTTGGGTAACCCTTGCCTCACAGCATTTGCTTTGGGGTTCTTTTGTAATTCTTTTGTTGCTCTACCATGGGCTCCCCATCACCCAAACTAGTAAGACCTCCCTTAAGGCTGACTGGCTTCTTCTCCCTGGGCTGAGAGACAGATATGGCACACTGATGAATCCAAATGAAGATGAAACATGTGTCTGTGCCTTTTGTTCTCAGCCTTAGCTAATTATATTGTGAGGCCCTCCGGCACCATGCAATTCTGCTCAAAGTTGACCTAATTTAAATTAATTAATGGAGATTTGCATATGCTTCCCATGAAGTTTTGCATTATTGGGATTTGTGCCACTGTGTTTTTCTTACCTAATGAAGTTTGATAAAGTTTTTAATAAACATTTTAAATTAAATACTTATTTTCTGTGTCTCTTATAAATGAATTGTATCAACAGGTTTCTATTACAAAAGGAGTGTATCAACAGGCTGCTATTACAAATAGAGTGTATAAACAGATTGCTATTACAGGGTGTATCAATAGGCTACCATTTAAATAATTACCAAGGTGAAAAAAATGTGACCCCAGCAACTATATAAAACAATACATGTGGCTGTGTGTAAAACTCAAAGTTTACACACACCCTCTGTGTTCAATGCTTGTATGAACCCCTCAAGCTTTGCTGTCAGGGTTTGTGTAGCATGCAACACCTTGGATGTGTGTAAAATTTTCATTATATACACCACTTCATGTATTATTATATATATATTCTGCATCAGTCTATTGCGTATCCCATATTTATTCCAAGGTTAATTTATTATATTGCCAAGTAAATTATATAACAGTACTGCGTATGTAGCCCAAATAAGAAGTACTATCATAAAGTTGTTTCACTATGATTGAAATGTATTACTTATTAGTAGGCTATATAGGGTTCATAGGATGAATACAAGTCCATTAGAGTTAGTCATTTTGACTAGAATCTCTATTAAGCATATCCTGAAACCCCCTTGCTAATTAAATAGGAGTCCAGTGTTTCCTTGAATTGCTTCATGCTGGAGCTGTGGACTACATGATTTGGAAGGCTATTCCAGGTAGAGACCACACTTTCATTTATCCAAGCTCCTCTTACAATTTTTTTTAACAATTTTCCCTTTTAGCTGTAAATTGTGGAATCTGGTGTCCCTACATTGTCCTTTTGATTCTGAGCCTATACATTCCCATAAGTTCTTATTAATGTACGTTCTATACACCAGCCATAGATCTCCATGCATCCTTCTATGTTTCAAAGAATACATGCCTAATTCCTTCAGCCTCTTCTTAGATGGCAAATGTCTTATATTGGTTATCAGTTTGTTTGCTCTTCTCCGAACACCCTCCAATCTCCGTATGTTTCTCTTCCTGTGCAGTGACCCAAACTGCATGCAATATTCCATATGTGGCCTCACCAAAGAAGTATACAAGGACATCACCACCTCTCTGGCTCTGCTCCTGGTATTTCTACTAATACAATCCAATATTCTGTTGCCTTTGTTCACTGCAGTTTTGCACTGAAGATCAAAGATTAACTTGCTGGAAATGAGTATCCCAAGAGCCCTCTCCTCCTCAGTGGAGGTTATCTCTCTCCCCTCTAGAAAGTGCTTGGCTTTTTCGCTCCTAGTTCCAAAATGCATAATCTTACACTTATCTATATTAAACCGAAGTTTGTATTGATTAGCCTAAACAGCTAAGTTATTGATTTCATTTTGGAACTTCTTAATAGTATCACCGCTGTCGACTATTGCTCCCATTTTGGTGTTGTCAGCAAATTTACAAAGTCAAGCATTGCTGAAGCATTGCATTGAAGAAACAAAGATAATAAAGAGTACTGGTCCAAATACCAAACCCTGGGAAACCCCTCTTGTCACTTTGCCCTACATAGAAAAATGTCCCCTAATAGACGCTCTCTGCCTCCTGTTGCAGAATAGGTGTTTGTTTATTTCTATTTCCTCTAGTTTGTCAATTAGTTCAAGGTGAGGTACCGTATCAAATGTCATGGAATGATCTAAGTAACATACATCTACCGGTACATTACAGTCAATGACAGAGGCAGTATAGCGCAGTGGTTTAAAGCTCTGAGTTGCAAATCTGGAGACCTGGGTTTGAATCCCACAACCCCCACTTGCATACTGTGTGACCCTGAGCAAGTCACTTAACTTCCCTGTGCTCCCAGGTTGCACCTGTAAACAAGCTTTCAGCTTAGTGTGTCTCACCTGGTTAAACAATTGGAAAAAAAAAGGCCCTACTAACTGATTCGAAAAAATACAGGAGGTTGGTCTGGCAGGATCTGTTCTTTATGAAGCCGTGTTGTGATGGATCCTCTGAGCCAGTAATCATTAATCGGTGCTCTAGTTCTTCCTTATTTATTCACTCCAAGATTTTGCCAATCATAGAGGTTAGGCTCACTGGTCTATAATTATTGTAGTCTGCCCTAACTCCTTTTTTAAAAGTAAGGATAATATTTCCCTTCCACCAATCATTGACAGTCTTTCCCTCATCTAGTGATTTTTGAAAAATCTCAGTAAGTGGTTCTGCAATAATGTCCGCTAATTCCTTGAGCAGTCTAGGATGAAGTCCATCAGGGCCTGGAGATTTGTTGGGGTCCAAGTTATCCAGTCTGTTTGTGACATTAGTAACCACAATGTTGATACAGTTTCTTTCTTTTGCAACAGCCTCAATACTTTTGATGTCTTTCCCATTCTGGTATACACTAAGAAAGAAATCTGTTAAAGGTTTCAGCCATACTGCTGCTTTCTGTTATTTTATTGTTATCCTTAATTATTGCACCAACCTAAATGTTTTTTATTCCTATATAGTAATTCCAGAATGGACTTTTACTTAAAGTAATTTTTGGAGCTTGTGGGGGGGGGGGGTTGCCTTACATAAAAGTGAAGCTTGAGCTGGTGATAGTCCCACTGCTAGTGCTGTACATAATGTGGAATTCCACCAGCTGAATTAATATGGAACGGCCATTCCACCATCGAAATTTCTGCCAGAATTTTGCTGATTCTTCAGCGGAATTCCGCCTACTGTGATCTGTGGAATAGTATTCCATGGAAAAGCAACTTTTCCACAGAAAATTATTCTGCAACAATTTCCACGGAAAATATAGAGATCTGCAGAATAATATTCCGTGGAACAGCATTTTTTTTCCATGGGAAATCATTCCACAACTATTTTCTACTGTGGAATTTCACCATTCTGTTTGTGGAAAATGTGTGCAAAATTTCTGTGGAATTTTGAAAATTCCACAGAATTTAATTCTGCTGTAATTTGAAAATTTTGCACAGCACTACTCTCTACATAAATGTTGATCATTTTTCTGAGCCATTATCGAATGGGAAGGGATCATAGTTCAGCCCCTACAAGGTGGCCAGCCAGTCCCTTCCATTTCCTGATTAATTTCCATGCCACCACGCTCAGGCACATTATGACATGCAGCAAGGGGGAGCACATGGACATGCCCCATTGAGTGAATTGGGTAATTTTTATTAGCATTTTATACATTATGATGGGAGATGAGAGATTAATGAAGAGCCATTTCAGGCTAACAAGGGCCGGTGGTGGCGTGATTAATCTAACTCACCATTATAATGTCCAAAATATTAATAAAAAATTACCCCATTAAGTTTAGTGAGGTGCCCCCCATGCTCTCCCTTGCTGCATGTCATAATCCGGGGGCATGGAAATGAGTTAGGAAGTGGTAGGGATCAGATGGCCACCTTGTTGGGGCTAAAGTAGGATCCCTTCCCATTCTATAATGGCTGCAGAAAAATTATCAACATTTATGCAACAGGACTATTGCCAGCACAAGCTTCACTTTTATGCAAGTAATGCACTTCATTTTGAAGTGCATAAAATCACTTTAAGGATGGCAACAATGCAGCATTGCCAATTCATCTTCGCTTACACCCTGTTCTCTTTTCTGTAAATCTCTGTTTTGTCTGCTGTCTCCTGCTCTTTAAAGAGCTAGTGCCCTGCCTGGAATTAATGGTAACTTTCAGAAGCAGGCAGCGATCACTTCATGCATCTAAAGTATTTTTCCTTTTCTGTTTTGCTAACCATAACCTCCACTTGCATACTGTGTGACTCTGAACAAGTCACGTAACCTCCCCAGTGCTCCCAGGTAGCCCCTGAAAACAGGCACCTGTGCCTAGTGGGCCTTACTTGGTTAGCAAAGAATAAAAAAACAACAAAAAAACAAGCATTTGTCAATGCCGAATGTTGATTGCGTTGGTCTGTTGAGCTAGCTCAGTGCCCCGTGTCACTCGCTTGTTCTGTTTCTCCCGGTGCTGCAGGCTGCTCTTTTGTACTGGGCTCCTGCCTGCATTGGCACCTTTTTCTGCCCACAAAGAAATATGCAGCTGTCCCGACAGAGCTCTGTTGAGGTCGCTGTCTCTGCCTCTCACTCGCTCATTCTGTTTCTCCTGGTGCTGTAGGCTGCTGTTTTGTACTGGGCTTCTGCCTGCATTGGCATGTTTTGCTGCCCACAAAGAAATCTGCAGCTGTCTCGACAGAGCTCCACCGAGGTGGGTCACTCCCCCTCTCTCACTCGCTCATTCTGTTTCTGGTGGCACTGTAGGCTGCCCTTTTTGTACTGGGCTCCTGCCTCTGTTGGTGGCTTTTTCTGTCCACAAAGAAATCTGCAGCAGTCCTGACACAGGTCCGTTGAGGTAGCTCACTCCCCCGCTCTCATTCGCTCGTTCCATTTCTGCCGGTTCTGCAGGCTGGCCTTTTGTACTGGGCTCCTGCCTGCATTGCAGCCTTTTCCTGCCCACTAAGAAATCTGCAGCAGTCATGATAGACCTTCGTTGAGCTCTCTCACTCCCCCTCTCTCACTCACTCATTCTGTTTCTCCCCACGCTGCAGACTGCCCTTTTGTACTGGGCTCCCGCCTGTGTTGGCATCTTTTCCTGCTCACAAAGAAATCCGCAGCTGTCCTGACAGAGCTCCATTGAGGTTGCTCATTCCCCCTCTCTCACTCACTCATTCTGTTTCTCCTGGCACTGCAGGCTGCCCTTTTGTACTGGGCCCCTGCCTCTGTCAGCATCTTTTTCTGCCCACAAAGAAATCTGCAGCAGTCCCAACAGAGCTCCATTGGCCTCACTCCTCACTCCCCCTGTCACTTGCTCATCCTGTTTCTGCCAGCACCGCAGGCTGCCCTTCTGTACTGGGCTCCTGCCTGCATTGCCACCCTTTTCTGCCCACAAAGAAATCTGCAGCCATCACAGTACAGCTCCATTGAGCTCACTCACTCACCCTCTGTCACTCGCTCATTCTGTTTCTCTCACTGCTGCAGGCTGCCCTATTGTACTCAGTCCCTGCATGCATAGCTGCCTTTTCCTGCCCACAAAGAAATCTGCAGCAGTCCCAACAGAGCTCCTTTGAGCTCACTCACTTCTTCTCCCTCACGTGCTCATTCTGTGTCTCCCGGTTCTACAGGCTGCCCTTTTGTACTGGGCTTCTGCCTGCCTTGTCACCTTTTCCTGCCCACAAAGAAATCTGCAGCAGTCCTGACAGAGCTCATTTGAGCTCGGTCACTCCCCCCTCAGTCGCTCAATTCTAATTTGTTCCAAACACTGATTTCCAACAGTGACTGTGGTATTCTGCACCAGAAGTGTGGAAACACATTTTGGCCAGGATGTGAAAAATGACAGCTGTACTGTTCATAAGGAGGTATGAAAAAATGCCAGTGTTGAAAATCTGGCATGAAAATATTACTAATTTGCAAACTTACAAGGGTGCATCGAACCTGCACAACACATCCTCGTAACACAGTCATTTTATGGAGTTCCATCACACAATTTTCAAGATATGCATTTTAGCACCTCTGCTCATGAACAGTGTCAGTGTGATTTTCTTAATATGTCCCGAACACTGATTTCCCACAGCGACTGCGCTATTGTGCGCTGGAAGAGTGAAAACCCATTTCGGACAGGGTGTGAAAAATGACAGCTGCACTGTTCATAAGGAGGTATGGCAAAATGGCAATGCTAAAAATCTGGAGTGAAAATATTGCAAAGTTATGAGTGTGTGTGGAAACTGCGCAATGCACATTCGTAACACACTCATTTTATGGACTTTCATCACCAAATTTTCAACATAGGCATTTTAGGACCTCTGCTAATTAACAGTGTCACTGTCCTTTTCATAATGTGTCCCGAACATGGATTTTCCACAGCAAACACGCTATTCTGCGCCGGAACTGCGAAAACACATTTTGGCCAGGATGTGAAAACTAACAGCTGTACTGTTCATAAGGAGGTACAGAACAATGGCAATGTTGAAAATCTGGAGTGAAAATATTATAAATTTGCGAACTTACGAGTGTGCGTGCAAACTGCGCAATGCAGGCTCGTAACACAGTCATTTTATGGAGTATTGTCACCAAATTTTCAACATAGGCATTTTAGGACCTCTGCTCATGAACAGTGTCACTGTCATTTTCATAATCTGTTCCAAATACTGATTTCCCACAGCGACTATGCTATTCTGTGCCAGAAGTGTGAAAACACATTTTGGCCAGGGTGTGAAAAATGACAGCTATACTGTTCACAAGCAGGTGTAAAAAAATGCAAATGTTGAAAATCTGGTGTGAAAATATTGCAAATTAGCAAGGTTATGAGCGTGCATAGCAACTGTGCAATGTACACTCATAAAACAGACATTTTGGGGATTTTTTCCACCAAATTTGCAACATAGGCTTTTTGAGAGCCCACCTCATGAACACTGGCACTGTCATTTTGTTAATCATTCCCAAAAGGTGATTTCACGCAGTGACCGTAAAATCACCTTTCAGGGCTGATTAACACAATGACAATGATAGAATTCACGAGGCGGGGTCCCAAAAACCCCATGTTGAAAATTTGGTGCCAAAATTACAAAAAATGCCTGAGACATGCATCAAAGTTGAAAAAACTCTATTTATTCCATTATACAGCTTACCAGCATTTCCTCAGTTCACGGTCAGCTTTGAAGAGTGCAGACGTGTTCCCGGCCCAAGAAGATCGCCTCGCCAGACTCAGACGTAAGGATGGGGTGGGGGGTGGGAGCAGGGTGTGCAGTGGGTGGGTGTGGGTTGTGGGGCAGGGAGACCCTGAGGACCATTTCCTTCTTACAGGTAAAAGAAAAAATTACATTGTGGACATTTTTATTTTACAGGGCATGTGGCATGCTGGGGTGGCTCCAGTGTGCCAACGGAGTCTTCATTTGGGGGAGCAGCTGCGGGTGATGGGGGATTGGGCACCCCCGTCGGCACACAAGAAAAAGGGGGGCGGAAGTATTACAGTATGCCGATGGGGATTGGGCACCCTGTCGGCAGACAACAAAAGGGGAGGTGACATTATGCCGGCAGGGATTGGGCACCCCATCAGCAGACAACATAAGTGGGAGGAGAGTTACATAATGCTGCTGGGGAGTGGGCTCTCCCATTGGCAACATTATAGCACTGAAGCTGACGGGGATTGGGGCCCCCCATCAGCAAACTAACATGGGGGAGGGGGACACATGCTGCCGAGGGGGATTGGGCACCCCCTTGGCGGGGGGGAGGTGAATATTGTTTGAGAACATGGTGACAAGCTGCCACCATGTTCATAAACAATATCAATGTTTCAAAGTTCCGCCATGCAATGACAGGTCACTCCCTCATTGCAGCGAATGGCTGACGCTGCAATGACGAGGTGGCCCCTGATTGCAGCGGCTAATTTTTTACAAGTTGGTGGCACACTGGCTGAACAAGTGTCAGCAGCAGCATGCCATGGCATTGGGGGAAATGGGACAAGCCTTTACAGACTGTGGGGGCATTGGCCACAACAGTGCCACGCCTCCACAGCCTGCTTGTGGAGAAACTTGCTGCAACATGTTTCTTGCACATGCACGCAATCAACATAAAAAATTTAAATCAATTAGATATTCAACAAGACAAACTTTTAAATAATATAAGACATTTTAATCACAAATTAAAATAGGTAATTCTTTCACTTTGTAATTCATTTGTTAGACCCATTACACATTTCTGCTTCCCGTACAGGGGAGGTATAAACATAACTGAAAGGCAGAAGCTAGAGAGTACACAGAATAAAGCCACCAAGATGATGGCAGAGTTGTAGACACTATCATATGAGGAGAGGCTAAATAACCTATCACTTCTCCGCCTTCACAGGAGGCTCATTGGGGGACCTCCTCTTAATTTACAACATACAGCATGATACTCAACTGAAGGAACATTTAAATATGATATACAGAGAAGAGGTGCACAATGCAGGAAGTCATACCTGGCAAATAAACATGCTAGCTTCAAAACAAAGACCAGCAAGTTACTCTATACATAAGAAATTCCTCAAATTTGGAATGCTTTGCCAGGTGAGATTGTAAATAGTTGAAATAGTGATACTTTTAAACAAGAACTGGATGGGTATGTGGATGGGGGACACCTAAAACAGTACTATGTAAGCAATAATACCAGACAGGGTGGGCAGTATTGGAGATACCGGACTGCCCAGGGGTGTAATGAGGCCCAACACCACAGGCAGAGGGCCTTATAGCCCCTTGAAGGTCAGGTATTCCCCAATACTGCCCACCCTTTAGGATATTATTGTGCTTAGAAAATGTCCCATTGGTGACATTAAAAAAAAAAAATGTATATGTATGTATATATTTATATATATACACACACATTAACTAATTATATATATATATATATATATATATATATGTATTGTATTTCAGTTTTGAGGTAAAGTAGTCCCTGGATAATCAGTGGAAGGTGCTGCTGTTTTTATAATAGTTTTTTCCAATGACGATCTCCTAAAGCTTATGGTTCTTTGCTATTTTGTACCCCCCCACACACACCAGTGGATAACACTTTTCTTTTGGTTGCTTTTATCAATCCCTACATGGAAGAGGGGAATGCAGCCCTGAGGTACATGTTAAGTGAGGTGATTTTGTTTTCTGTTTGCGATTATCTTTTATAATGTGCTCCGAGTCTCCACTGCTGGCTTGAAAGCGCAACATCATTTGAGACGGAGAGCAATTGGTAATAAACTAGGCAGTTCAGGAAACCAATATGGTTTGAAAGAAAAGAAAGTTTTGTGTTTTTTCTGGGTTTTTTTTGTTTGCAATGTGCCCGATCGGGGGGATATTGTGCATTGCGGTAGCACTAGGGCTTTGAGGAAGACCACTTGTATCTTGGTGGTTGTTTTAAATGCTGTTATATTTATTTTCAAAACCAGGGATGTGGTTACGTTATTAAAAGAAACAATGGCAGTACAGCTGCAGGAGGGTTTGCGTTCGTATCTGTGTGTGAGTGGTGGGACTGAGTCCGTTTTTTTTCTCTCCTTTAGGGAGCATAAAAAATGGTGTCTAATGTATTTAAAAATATTTTAACTGGCACAAGGATACCACTTTCAACACTGTGGCATGCAGCTGGTGCTTTTTCTTTACAGGACTCTATCGAGAAATAGATGTCCATCTCTGCAATGTCAGCCAATCAGCTTTGAAGATTATTCTTTGCCATTTTCTAAATGTAAATTTGGAGGCAATGTTAAATGGAGGCATGTGTATAATACTGTCTCTACCACTCCAAATATAACTCCAAGCATTGTGACCTCACTGACTGTGACATCACTAGTAACCAAGTAATCAAGAGGAGCCAATCGTCTGCTGCTTGACTGGTAACTTGTGACACATGTTAACAAACTGGCAGCAGGGTTTGTGATGTAACAATGAGTAAGGTCACATGCTGATGATGTAGTAGAAGGAACAGAATTAGACAAGTCTGCTTCCAGGTAAAGCATTACTTTTCACACCCAATACTACTAGGTAAAAAAAAAATTGAATGAGCACATGGAAAAACACTTCAGAGAGAAAACGTAATAAGGGACTACTTTTAATAATTATTTTTTGCTTGCTAGTTTTTGAATGTTTAAAACCAGATGTATCACCCTATTGCTCCCTTGTCTGTGCTCCAATCAATGATATCATTGGCTGCACTCTTCTAATACCTGATACTGCTATGTGTGTGGATTACTACACTGATGAATACTTCACCAATGCATTGAATTTTCAACAATGCAAGAAGCAGTAGCAGCATCAAGAGCCACTGACTGGCAGATATCACTTATGTCACTGGTTGGCATCTCTATGAAGACACAATGGGAGGTTCTACATTCAAAGCTAGAATGTAAGGCTGGCCTGTCAGCACAGTGATAGGGCTACCAATCATGAAGTTGGTATTCTGAGTTTGGGATCATGTCTAGTACAAAAGGAGGCTGGCTGGGGTGGGGAGGAGGATTGAGCATCACAGATGAAGCTGTCCTCTGGGAAGGGAAGGGAAGGCAGAAGGCTCTGCTGTGATACTGCCACCTGGGTGACCACGGGTGACAGTGCAGATGGAGCAGCTTTGGGGAGGTAGGATGCTGGCTAACACAATGCAAAGCCACTGAATTGAGTGCATATATGCACATGGGGGTTGATTCACAAATGGGTTTGAATGGCATTGTGCCACATATCTGAGGTGCACAGACATTCCTATGCCTGAATGCTGCACAGCGGTGACCTGCACACCCCAATGGAATTTATCATGGGGACATTGGATCCTCTGGCCACCCTAGCAGCTATGCACCAGAGGTAGGCCAGGGCCTGCCTGGATCCTGCACTGCACCCATGCACAATGGCACTGTGCACTGTTCAGGGGCTGCAAAATGTACACAAGGGTGGACCCTGGTGTAACTCATGCGCCTCCCCCCCACAAGTCAATGGTGGGGCATGGTGGCCATGGTATCCCTCTGCACACAGCATCTACAGCCTGGCAGGGCCACCTGGGAGGGCATGGGGTGCCTGTTCTGGCAAACACCAATTGTTTATTCACTGGAGGGTGCATGCCATCCCAGCACCCCCTGCCCATGCAGGGATGGGGATCCACTATGGGACCCAGGCTGGACATCCTATTGGATGTCTACTGGCATCCCATGCTCTGCCACCACACTGCCATGATCCACTGCTGCCTGGCTGCATATGAGGGGGTGGGAGCATGGACAGGTGGCTGATGATCATGAACGCCGGCCGGCACATACCTGTGTGGGGGCACAGAGCAATGTGGGAGGGTTTTGCATGTTTTGCACATAATCCCCCCCCCCCATTAGTGAATAGACCCCATGGTGCTCACATTGCTGGCATCTAACTGCAAAAGGAGAGACAGTAATAAAATGACCCGGAGAGTGCAAGATGAGACCACCACCTCTTGGGCCCTAAAGAACCTACTGGCCAGTCCTAGCCCCATATTTGCAGACCTGAGAGGAGATGCCCCCTACCCTCAATGGAATCCACCACCAAAGCAGCAGGAGCTGCATACTGTGGCCCTCTTGGTTGAGGACATAAGCACCAAAGATGGTGAGGATTGGGCTTGGAGGTAGGTGAAGGGAAGTGGGCAGCACTGAAGATGAAATTAACAAACAAAAAAGCTGGTAATTATAAGCAAGACATCCTAGATATATGTGTATGTATATGGTTGAAACAAGTGTAATTATATTTGACATAACAATACTTCAATGTTTCCATTCTCCTTTAAATCATGAAAGTTAAATACCTTGCAATATTACCACAACCACAGAAAGTATAATACACTCAGCCTTATGAAGGTGCTGCCATGCTCTGACTGAAAACGTGACCATGTATCAACAAAAACAAAGAAGCAGTTTACTCACCAAGTATGATATGAATGAAAAAATTATTTTAATGCATTTGGCAATTAAAATGCAGATAGTGGGAATACTGCAGTTCCTGATGGGACACAGTCCACAGAACTCCCCCTATGTTTGGCCACTAGGATTCCTCGGGAAGGTGAGTTCTGTGAGCTGTGTGTCCTGCTAGGAGTTACCACATGCACTATATCTGCACTTTAATTGCTAACTGTAATAAATAATTATTTCAATAATATTATGCTTGCTTTATGCAGTGCAGTTTTGCTTTTTCTTTACTATGCAATATTTAAGTGCTCAACTAACTGGTATTGTGGTTCACATAGATGTTAGCTGATATAGCAGCTACTAGGCTTAATTGATCCTCAGAATGGATATATAATCCCAGCCTTAATGCAGGTGGACAGTGAACCTTCTGAGATAAGGTAGTCACTTGCCCAACTTGCAAGCAAACCATGCCTGATACATCCAGTGAAGTAACAAGGCCACGATGGTTATCACATATGTAAATCTATGTAATCATCATTCTGATGTAAGGAATACATGACAGTGTCTGCTTTACTCGCCATTTAAGGCACCAAAAATAAAAGAGACTCAGCTGTAGAAGGTGGACCGTGATGTGTCAGAACCACTCCAATACATCATCTGCCATTTTAGACTTCTATAGGTACAACCCCTACCTGAAAACTGAAGACAAGGATTGGTTACCATTAAGTTTAGTCTGACCTGAAACAGAAATGAATGCCAGCACCTTATTTTACTGACTGTGACTGTTACCTTGGAATTTGTTGAATATGTGAACTGCGTAGCAAATACAATTTTAAAATAACACTATTCAAAGCTTTTTACACCAGTCCTTGAAGAAAAAAAGATTTAAAGAAAGACAAGAGACATTTTGCAACATTTCAAATGGAAATTTCTCTTGACACAACAGTGGCGGTGCAGGCAGGCACGGATTCAGCATGTACCCCAAAGGTCTTATGAAGATGCAAATTGACATCTGTAGCATGGAGGCGGAGATGAGCTCAGCAGAGATAAAGGGATGTGAGAATCCTGGACTCTGGCCTCCTACAGAGGAGCATGCCAGTTCCACGTGGAGGAGAATTTAGACAGAAAAACTAAAAGGGCATTATCTGCCTCTGAGGAAATAGAGATGAGAAGCCAATCAGTGGAGCAAAGGTCAGACAAAAAGGCAGAGTTGAATGACCTTAAGGGGAACCTTGGGATGATGAACTTTAAGCACAAAGTAGACCATGCAATGGCCAATGAGGTCATCAGGGAGAATGCAGGATTCCACTATTCAGTTAGGGTTGGACAAGAGAACCTAGACTAATGAGGAGTGACTACAGGAAATGCATTTGAGCCAGGCAGCCTCAGTGGCATGCTGTGTGAGTTAAAGAAATGTAACACTTTGCATTAATACATGGAAGGAGACAGAGGAAAGAAGGTCAAGAATAGTATCTGGTTTAGAACCAGGACATGGACACCAACAATAGGGGCATGGCATGGTTTGCTAACTAGACTTTTATAAGAAACAGGAATGGAGGTGTGAAGCACTACTCCAAAACAAAGGGTGAGAGGCACATACATGACTACATCACCTTTTCTTTTAGTAAGTCCTGTTAAAAGATAATGTAGTCATCGAGGGCAATTGCTGTGTCACGGGTCTTGCAGGGAGCCAGGTCTCAGAGAAAAACAAAAGCAATGGCTTAGGGAATTCTATTCAAAGGCTTAGTTGGTCAATTTTTGGCAGAAGACTGCAGATGTTGAGGTGTAGGACTGTCAGTCTTTTATTGAGGAAAGAGTTAAGAGTGTGAGGGAGCAGGAGGAACTGATTTGCCGGGGAAGGGCTTGAACAGGAATGGAGGGAGCGGGGAGGACAGCAGCAGCAGGAATTGATTTGCTGGTGGGGGTCTCAAATGGGAATGGAGGGAGTGGGGAGGACAGGAGCAGTGGGAGGGAACGGGGAAGGATTGATTTGCTTTTGAAGACAGGCTCAGCACATTCACATGTCAGCTCAAGCAGGCTCTTACTAAGCAAGCTCATTCCTGACAGCAACTGCTGTCATCACTGTAAGCACAACAGCAGTGTGAACACACAACCAGGAAGTAAATGTAATCCCTCGCAGGGCTGTTTAGGTGTCAGTGTGGCTCAGTCGGTAGCACATCTGCCTCTGGACCAGAAGGTCATGGGTTCTCATCCCACACTAGGATTTGACTTGCACCTAAAAATCGCTGGCATCCGAGTGCAGTATTGGAGGGTGCTGTACTGCTGGTGTGTGCCATCCTTCGAATGAGACGTTAAACCGAGGTCCCTTCTGCTCATCCTGGTGTTGTCCTGGTGGGTGTCCAGGTGGAAGTAAAAGAACCCAGGGTACTCTTTGCAAAGAGTAGGGAACATTCCCAGTGTCCTGGCCAACATTCCCCTTCCCATAAACCGGTTCATGCAATTATCCAGGCTCTGTGTGGGTGATGATGTGCGATACGGCTGCCACCACACATTCAGTCACTTCACTACCAGTCTAGCATTGCTTGTAAAGTGCTTTGGATGTATGAAAAGTGCTATATAAATGCTGATTCTTCTTCTTCTTTACACATCAAAGGACTGAGCCGCGCCATTATTGGTTAGGATCTGTCCTTTGAAAACGTTGCCAACTCCGCCCCAAAACCAGAAAGCGAGTCATCAGCAGCCTGCCTACTGATTTGCCTGCTGCAGGCCTGCCCCTTGAACAGAGCACTCCAGTGGATACACACCTCTATAGCAACTCTCATATCAACATGTTTGTCTGTGCTTATACGCACGACAACCATAAAAAGAGGTGACAGTGTATTCCTAATGAGTTGGTGGGTGAAGAACTAGATAGGCAAGTGATCTTTCATTCCTAAATTCACATGTTCATATGTTTTCACAATGTTGCCAGCCTGGATGCAATGCATAATACTGCACAGTAACACAAAATGCTGCAGTCTGCTGCAGGGAACAGTGTCATTCAATAGCAATTAAGTCCTTTTATCATGCAATATTTTGTGACATGAACATTTACTGCAAGTTACTGTGTTGCATCATGGTTGGCTCGTATGTGACGTGGGTATTTTTCAACACAAATAGCTTAACTGTGCACTGGTACAGGCCCTCATGGGTGACAAAGCAAGGGTTGTGGGTGTCCTTATTGCCCACTTGTATCTGCCAGTTACCACATCATAGATCTAAGGTTGAGAAGGTTCCTCCTCCTCCAACCCATCAAATGTCTCTCTCAGATTCTTTGCAGGGGATGCATCACCAATGGTACCTGGATCAGCAAATGTCATGAGATGGATGAATGAAAATTAGATAAACCTGAAATGTACTCACTGTATGAACGAACAATCTATTGATTCTCTAGATTTAACATTGTTTGTGGATGTCAATATAAGGGTTCAGTCAAAAGGGTTTAGAAAACCCACGGCCACCAACATCCTGATAAGGGTGGACAGCTCACACCCACATACACTCATTCACTTTATTCTCTATGGACAATTCCTGAACGTCTGCAGGAATTGTTCTAGAGATAAATATTTCATGGCCCAGTCTGGGGACCTCTTTTACAGATTTCTAGACAGAGGTTTTGATAAGAGGATTCTTACAATAGCACTAGAGAGTGCAAAAAGTCAGGACAGAAAATCTCTTCTGAAGTCTAAAAAGCCAACTCCTGATATGAGCCAAATGCAACCAATGAAATAGCCCATTACATTTGTTACACAATTCAATAGTAAGGCAGGTCAAAATGGAGCCGCAATCAGAAAACTTTGGCCTATCCTACTTAATGATCCCATTTTGGCTAAAGAACTAGAAGGTCAACTCAGAATCACCTTTTCAAAGGTAGAGAATCTATGGGACAAATTAGTCCACAGTAGCATTAAGCAGCTGAAGAGGGATCCGCCTGTAAGGAACTGGCTACCACCCTTACCATGAGGTATGCACAAATGCGATAGATGCAATGTCTGTGAATTTTATAAACAAGGGAATCATTTTCAGCTAGATGGATATAATGAAAGAGTGGAGATTAGATATTTTCTGAATTTCAGCAGCTCATATATATGCCATCTGGTGCCCTTGCAACCTGTTATACATTGGTCGTACAGTGAGGTGACTAGTCCAGCGCATACAGGAGCACATTAAAAATTTCAGGACTGGTCTGATCAATACCCCATTAGGACGACACTATGGGGAGAGACATGACAATAAACCTAAGGGAACACTCTTCATGGCACTGGAACTGGTTAGCAGAAATCCAAGGGGAGATTTCAATTTCAATTTCAATTTCAACTTTATTTTTAAAAGGCGCTTTTCTTAAATCAAAGCGCCTGTACAGATAAACATGACAATAAATATAATAAATCCAATCAACAGAAATCCTTAAAAGCTATATTAAAAAGGTGGGTCTTCAACTCCCTTTTAAAACTAAGGACGGTCGGGCAGTCTCGAACCTGACGAGGTAGAGAGTTCCACAGGGTAGGTGCCATAAAACTAAATGATCTAGCACCAGATGTTTTCAAACGTGCACTCTGGGAATCTCTAGCAATCCCTCGTCAGTGGATCGGAGGGGGCGAGAGGGACTATAGGGGCACAGGAGCTCTTTCAGGTAGGCAGGTCCCAGATCATGTAGGGCTTTATAGGTCAGCAAACCGACCTTGAAGGTGATTCACCAGAACACCGGCAGCCAGTGCAGTCCGTGGAGCACAGGCGTTATGTGACTGGATCTAGAGACTCCAGTCAACAGCCTGGCTGCCGCATTCTGCACCAGCTGCAGATGGCGAAGTTCAACCCCTGATAGCCCTAGGTATAAGGAGTTACAGTAGTCAAGTCGGGATGACAGACTTAACAAATTGCTGCAGAGAGAAAGCTACTGTACTGTACTACACATTCCAGATATGTGAATGAATCATTCACATTTCTGGAATGTGTAGTATGGTACGGGCTACACACCCATTGGCTCACGCTGTGAACCAATGGACATGCAGTCCTGCCGAGGTGTCAGTGGGCGGGCGGCTGGGCAGCAGGTGGGTGGGGTGCTGCAGCCCACCAGCTGACCGGAGGGAGCGGGGTGGTCAGGCTCAGTGTCCGGGTGGGGGGTACCACTATGCCACCAGGGATATTGGAATTATTTTGTTTTACAGATGCCTGCGATTGGGCAGATAGCAGTCCACTGGACCACCAGGGATATTGGACCATGTCTATTTTTTATACAGATGCCCGCGATCGGGCATGGGGGGCGCCGCCAGGTGCAGCTGGAACTCGGGTGGCCACCCACAGGTGGCAGCTGCCGTGTTGCACCCTGCAATGTGGCAGTTCACCTGTGGGTGGCCATCAGTTGTTCCTTTTTTTTGCCATAACCGTGCTGGGCGCAGGTAAGGGGTTGCGCATGAATGGCTCTGCACATCCTGGGCGAGTATCGGGCTGTGCAGGTTATGCATGGGCACGCCCCACTGTGCCTGCATACATTACTGATGCGCTCCGGATCGGATTTCATGCCAGACTTTCTCCTTTTAAATATCATGCCAGGGCGCATCAGTGGGTTGTACATGGTGCAACCCTTTTGAATATCTGGGCCAGGGTGTTTAAACAGACAGCTGAAGATATTGAAATCCCAGCAGATTATAAAACAATACAATTCATGTACAGTAAAAAGCAAACAATAATTTAAAGGCTGGGAATTAGCTTATTCTGAATAACGGCTGCCATCTTATTACCTTTTTGTTTACCTTTTATTTGACTTTCCTGAATGTTGTTACAGTACATTTGTACAGTTATTTGAATTTTATTGGGTCACTTGTTCAAATCCCCCCAGCACAACTTATGTTTTAGCAATGAGCTAAATGGGTTGCAAGGGAGTGCTAAAGAGCTATCTGACCACTGGGTATTTAAGGGAGGATTTGACCACTCTAACTCCACCCCCTGACAAAGACTACATCCTGGTCAAAACGCTGTGGAGTTCGTTTGGAGACTGTTGATTTATATGTTTACACTGTTGTTTTGGGTGTTTCTACAATAAAGTGAGAAGTTAATTTTGCAACAGTTGGAATTCTGTGAAGTTATTTAGCACTCTAACTGCAATCCTTGATTGCTGAGTGGTTTGGACTGTATTCTCAGAATAAACCTGATCTGGTGGGAGTTGAAAATGTGAGGGGAACAAGAAATGACAAGAGGGGAACAAGAAATGACACTACCAGGTGAACATGTGGAAAGTGAAACTAGGGAAGAACAAAGCATTATGAATAATAGGGAATGTGGAGATGTGGTATTTGAGGGTACACCAGTGAGTAATAGTTTTCAAATACTGGGAGATTTAAACCAGGCAAGTATGGCGGAGGTGGACAGTAACATGGATCTGGGAGAAGCTGGAGAGGTAGGGGGACGAAATGAGAGACAGGTAATTGTAGTAGGTGACTCTATTATAAAATTTACGGATCAATATAGTTGTAGAAATGACAAAGAAAACAGAATGGTTAGCAGTTTTTCCAGGGTAGGAGTAATGGATTTGTACAGTATGGCTGATAATATATTTAATGCAGCGGGGGAGCACCCCCCGGGCGGTGATACATGTGGGTGTTAATGATATTGTGAGAAAGACCTTGCCTGAGATGCAGAAGGACTATATGAAGCTGGTGGAGAAACTGGTAGATAAGGGGTGTGAAATAGTGATGTCGGAAATACTACCGGAACCGAGGGCATCTGTGTATAAGAGGAAAAGGATAGCCTTGACAAATGAATGGTTGTTGAAATGGACTGCAACAAATGGCCATCGATTTGTTAGGCACTGGGGGTCAT
Organism: Neoceratodus forsteri; assembly: GCA_016271365.2. Taxonomy (NCBI): domain Eukaryota; kingdom Metazoa; phylum Chordata; order Ceratodontiformes; family Ceratodontidae; genus Neoceratodus; species Neoceratodus forsteri. The sequence continues at coordinate 20,736,599 of JADMNL010000034.1, read as the reverse complement.
TTAATTACAAGAATGAGTTATACTGTAGAGATGGGTTGCACTTGAATTTTAGGGGAAGTAGAATCCTGGGTATGAGGTTGAAACAGGAGATTGAGAACTGTTTAAACTGGTTGGGAAGGGGACGTAAATGAATAAAAAGGGACATATTATTAATAAAGGTAAACTTAGGGGAGTACTATCCTTAAAGGCTATGTTTTTTAATGCCAGGAGTTTAAATGAAGCTAGTATGTCTGAACTGGAAACACAAATGAATGGTGGTAAATTGGATATGGTTGGGATAGCTGAAACCTGGCGGCGAGATGACAACTTATGGTTTCAACATGTATCTGGTTACAGATTGATTAACAAAAATAGGGTAGACAGAAGGGGGGTGCTCTCTATGTTAGAGAAGGATTACAAATTAGGAGCATAGGGGAAACTGTTGAGTTAGGTAGTATTGAAATGATAACTATTGAAGTCCTGGGTATTAAAGGAAAAAAATGTAGGTGTTCAGTGTTTTATAGAGCACCTGAGACTAGTTTAGAAGACGCTGAAGCCTTTTTGGACTATATTGTTAACCTGGCAGAGAGCACTGATGTAGTGTTAATGGGGGATTTGAATATGCCTGGAATTGAGTAGGGGAAAAGAGCAGTCAGGAAATGGCATGGCCTGTCGGTTTCAGGAAGAATTAATGGCAGCGGGTGTTCATCAGTGTATCCAGGAAGCTACTAGAGGGATAATATATTGGATGTCATTCTTACAAATATGCCTGAGATTATCCAGCAGATTACCATTCAGCCACAAATAGGTACAAGTGATCACACCTCTATATTATTTTTGATGGATTGGGAAACCAATTTGGTAAAAGGTAGTACAATCCAGCACCTTTATAAAAAGGGAGATTATGGGGCTATGAGAGGAAGATTGAAGAGTATAGATTGGGGGGATACGATGAAACATCAGGATATAAATAAATCATGGGATTTTTTTTTTACAAAAAATGAATGAGATTAAAGACACCTATATTCCACAAAGGAAGGCTTATAATTACAAAGTTAAAAAGCCGCCGTGGCTAACTAGGAATATAGTTAGACTTTGTAAGAAAAAGAAAGTGATGTTTCAGAAGATGAAAAAGAACAGGACATCAGTTTATAGGGATAGGTATAAGAAGACTTTGAATAAACTCAAGAAATAAATTTAAAAATCTAAGAAGCAGCTTGAACTCAGATTAGCAATGAGCAAAAACAATAAAAGTTTCGATGCCTATGTAAATAGCTGAAGGGGAGGAAGTAACATGGTTGGCCCATTGAATAGTAATGGGGGTTGTGACGTCTGATCTGAAGGATATGGTGTTCTGCGGCAGAATTTTCTGATTTCTGCGGCTGGGCTCCTTGACTTCTGCGGCAGCATTTTCTGATTTCTGTGGCATGGTTTATTAATTTCTCTGGCAGAATGCAGTCCTGTCATTGGCTAAATATGATATGATGTCATCAATGTCATGATAAGCTGAGCATAGAGGAGGGGCTTCAGGATAAACGAGGTGGGAAAGAAAGCCTGACACTATGGAAAAACAGTATATTTATATGAAAATTCACCAAAAACAATGAATTCTGCGGCACTATATATATTCTGCGATATGATGCAAATTCTATGCAAATTCGCAACCGCAGAACCGCAAAATTCCAGGGGCCTTGGATATGGCAAATTAATTTAGCAAATGTTTTGGTACTGTGTACAAAACTTATGATGACCAGTCAGTAAAAAGATGTTTGGGAAGGGGAAAGGCGTAAGTTTGGTAAGGCTAGAAAACCCTGCTGGTGGACCTGGGAGATACAGGAGGTGGTGAGGGGAAAAGAAGGCGACCTAAGGGGGTTCAAGTGCTCAAGGAGTGAAAGAGATCAGGAGGAATATAAGATGACAGCCAAGAGAGTCACCAGGGTGGTGAGAGCAGCTAAGGCAAAAAAGAAGCAGTCCTTGGCCAGTGGGATCCGGAAGGGGCACAAGGGGTTCTTTAGATACATAGGGAAAAAAAGGAAAGTAAGGGGGCAGATCAGCAAGATAAGGATAGGGGATGGTTGGGCACAGGAGGCGAAGGAACAGGCAGAAGCCCTAAATGAGTACTTTGCCTCAATTTTTACCAGGGGGTGGAGGGGCTAGGTCTTGCGAAGGGAGCGGGGGCAAACTGGAGCAAGGGGTGGGACCATTAGAGACCAGGGGCCCTGATGAGTCTGGGGAAATGGAGTGGCTACCACAGACAGGTGGGGGCCCAGCAGTGCAGGGTAACAAGGGGAGGACATGGAGGCTGAAATCCCAGTAGAGAGAGAGTAAGGGAAGCCCTCAGGTCCCTTCAGATGGAGAAAGCACCTGGGCCAGATGAGATACATCCCAGGGTGCTGAGGGAACTGGCAAATGTTCTTGCAGTCCCTCTAGCAGAGCTTTTCAACATCTCTCTGAGGACTGGGTGGGTGCCCCAAGACTGGAGGGTGGCCCATGTTGTGCTGATCCACAAGGGGGGATCAAGAGAGGAGGCGGGAAATTACAGGCCCGTTAGCCTGACACCGGTGGTCGGCAAGGTGAGGGAGGGTATTGTCAAGGAAAGGCTAGGGGGGTTACTGGAGCAAACTGGGTACTTGGATGATGGGTAGCATGGCTTTGTCATGGGAAGATCATGCCAGACAAATCTTGTTGAGTTCTATGACTGGGTGATGAGGGCCCTGGACCAGCGTAGGCCAGTGGACGTCCTCTTTCTGGACTTTTACAAGGCATTTGATTCGGTACCCCACAGTGGCCTGCTGACTAAGCTGAAGGAAATGGGGTAGGGAGACAATTGTTAAGATGGATAGGAAATTGGCTCTCTGAACGTACTCAGAAGGTGGTGGTTGGAGGGTTAGCCTCATCCCCAAGGTGGGTTACTAGTGGGGTTCCCCAAGGGTCAGTGCTGGGGCCACTCCTGGTCAATGCCTATATCTCAGACATCAGGAGGGGGATCAGGAGTGAGGTGAGTCTCTTTGCAGATGACTCAAAGCTGGGTGCAGTGTTGGATGGAGAGGAGGAGAGGGTGGCCTTGCAGAAGGACCTGGAGGCTCTGGAAAGGTGGTCAGAAAAATGGAAACTAAAATTCAATGCCAGGAAGTGCAAGGCTCTGCACCTGGGAGTCAGACATCCAGGCCAGGGATATACCCTGAGAGGAGACATGATTCAAGTCACAGAGGGTGAGAAGGATCTGGGGGTAGTGGTAGATATCAGAATGAACAACTCAGAGACCTGTAAGAGGGCAGCGGCAAGGGGAAAATGGGATGCTGGGACGCCGTGGGGTTACCTCCAGAAAGGTGGAAATGATCCTTCCACTGTACAACTGCTTGGTTAGGCCACACCACGAGTATTGTGTACAATTTAGGAGACCACATTTAAAGAGGGACATAACACTCCTAGAGGGGGGGTACAAAGGAGGGCAACCAAAATGAACTGGGGCCCTGGGGAAGAGAACCTATGAGGAGAGGCTCAAGGAGCCCGACATGTACACTCTGGAGGAGAGGAGGGACAGGGAGGACATGATAGAGGTCTTTAAGTAAATGAAAGGGATCAATAAAGGAGGCCCAGTCAGGGTGCTCCAAAGGAAGGAGGGTGGGCAATAAGAGGTCATGGGTGTAAGCTGGAAGGGGGCAGGCTCAGAGGGGAGAGGAGGAAATGTTATTTCACTGAAAGGGTGGTGGAGCCATGGAATGAACTGCCCAGGAAGCTGGTAGAGGTGGAGACTGTGGACGGGTTTAAGAGGGCATGGTACAGGTATAAGGGGAGGGTAAATCTGACCAGGCCCAATACAGGTGGAACATCTGGGACTGGGGATGGTATAACCCAAGGGGGGGGGGACACCAAAATCGGCCCTCACTGCGGTTGCTGAAAATCAAGCAGACTCAAGAGACCATTAGGCCTATTCTGCTGGCCTTTTAATATGTTAGTATATTAGTAAGGGGACAAATAGACCCAAAAGCAATAATAACAGAAGAGAAGGTATGGAAAAGAATAATGAGGTTAAGAGCGGATAAGGTGGCAGGATTGGATGGGATCCACCCTTACTTGCTGAAGGAGCTAAAGGATGTGTTAGTACCAGTTATCATCATGCTGGGGCAAAAATTATTCGAGGAGGGTGTGGTGCCGGATGAATGGAGATTGGCATATGTGGTGCCTATATATAAGAAGGGGAGAAAGGATGAGGCGGTGAATTATCGGCCAGTGAGTCTGACCTCTGTGGTGGGGAAAATTATTGAAGGTATCCTTAGTGAAGCCATAATGGACATTATGAAAAGAAGTGGACAAATAGATAAACATCAGCATGGATCTGTGTCTGAGAGATCATGTGAGACTAACTTGATTACTTTCTATGAACAGATTAGTAAGTGGGTGGATGAGTGAAGGAGTGTGGACATGGTAATGCTTGATTTCAGCCAGACGTTTGATACAGTCCCACATGGTAAAATCATTGAAAAACTGATTGGTATGGGAATTGACCATACTATTGTGGGATGAGTGGAACAGTGGTTAAGGAATAGGAAGCAGCAAGTGAGGATTCAGGGTTATCTCTTGGAATCACTGAGGGTGGGGAGTGGTGTGCCCCAGGGGTCAGTGCTGGGACCATTTTTGTTTGGTGTGTTTATAAGTGACTTGGGTATATACAGTAAAAATAAGTTAACAAAATTTGCTGATGATGTTAAAATAGGGGGATAGTGGATACATTTGATGACAGACTATCTTTTGGAAGGGACTTAATTCAGATTTCAGAATGGGCAGATGCAAATGGAATGAATTTTAATAATGACAAGCGCATTATAATGCATTTGGGGAGGCATAATATAAAACAGAATTATTATAAGCAGGGTCTTAATTTGAAGGTCTCTATGTGTGAGAACGATTTGGGGGTCTATATACAAAGTGATTTAAAAAGTGGGGCTCATAGTAGAAACACCTCAAACAAAGCCATGTATTTGGTTAATAGTATAAGAAGGGGGTTCCACTCTAGGTGTGAGGAGGTTCTGATGCCACTGTATAGGTCCCTGGTTAGGCCCATTTTGGATTATTGTTCCACTGTATGGAGTACATATCTAGTGAAAGATATTAAATTGTTGGAAAGGCCACAATGGTCCTTCACCAGACTGATATCAGGTTGTGAAAGTTTGAAATATGAAGATAGATTGGAGAAATTGGGATTGTGGTCTCTGAGTAATAGGAGAGCTAGGGGTGACCTATTGTTTCTGTATAAAGGACTAAGAGATGAGGATGTTAAAACAGAGTTGGAGTTAGAGAAAAAGGAAACATCTTATCAGTTGAGAGGGCATGATAGGCAACTGAGGGAATCATTGTCTAGGACAGAATTAAGAAGAAATAGCTTTAAGTGTAGGGCAATCAGAATGTGGAATAGATCACCTAAAGAAGTGGTGGAAGCAGAACATTTGGGTATTTTTAAGGATAGATTGGTTAAGTATTTTCTAGAAGTTGGTGACTTTTGTTACCACCACTGAATTGTGGGGAAAGTTCATATGGGCATTGCCTTCTTGACTTTCCTATCCTTCCAGTATGAACTCCAGTATGATCTGCTGAGGAATGGAAGCATTTATTTTTTGTAACTGGTCATATCTATTTTAAAGTTGTTTTAAACTACTTGGGATTGATAGAAACTTAGAATTTGATGGCAGATAAGGACCGCTTGGCCCACCTAGTCTGCCCATTTTCCTACCTAACATATAAGCTGTAGATCCTAGTTAACCAACAGCTTACTTCCTCCTACCCCCCCCCACTAGGACTGCCTTATGTCTGTCCCATGCATTCTTGAATTCCCTCACTGTTCTCGACTCCACAACCTCCTCAGGGAGGTTGTTCCATGCATCTACAACCCTCTCTGTGAAAAAATACTTCCTCACATTACCTCTGAGCCATCCCCCCTCTATCTTCATATTGTGCCTCCTTGTTCTTGCACATCACTTTTTCTGAAAGATGCCACCCTCTTGGACTTTGTTGATTCCCTTGAGGTACTTAAAAGTTTCTATCATGTCCCCTCTCTCCCTCCTTTCCTCAAGGGTATACATATTAAGCTCCTTTAGTCTTTCTTCGTATGTCTTCTGGTGCAGACCCTGCACCATTTTGGTTGCCCTCCTCTGGACAGCCTCCACTCTATGTCTTTGCAGAGATGGGGTCTCCAGAACTGCACACAGTACTCCAGATGGGGTCTCACCAACTGTCTGTACAGAGGGATAACAACTTCCTGTTTTCTACTATTGATGCCTCTCCCTATGCATCCCAATATCCCCCAGCCTTCCTTACTGCCTTCTCACATTGCTTGCCCACCTTAAGGTCATCTGATATAATTACCCCCAGGTCCCTTTCCATTTTTACTGTTGTCAGTATCTCCCCCCCATTGTGTACTCTTCCCCTAGGTTTTTGTTTCCCAGGTGTATTACCTTGCACTTCTTTGCATTGAATCTGAGCTGCCATACATTTGACCATTCCTCCAACCTTGCCAAGTCCCTTCTCATCCTTTCCACTCCATCTTGTGTATCAACCCTGTTACAGATCTTTGTGTAGTCTGCAAAGAGACATACTTTTCCTTCCAGTTCCTCTGCAATGTCACTTATAAAGACATTAAAAAGAACTGGTCCCAGTACTGAACCCTGCTGTACTCTGCTAGTAACCCTCCTTTCTTCAAGGTGGACTCCATTTACTACTACCCTTTGCGTCCTGTTGTCTAGCCAATTTTTTATCCAGGCTATCACCTTGGGACCCACTCCAAAGCTGGCTAACTTGTGTATTAATCTTTTGTGTGGGACTGTATCAAATGCCTTGCTAAAATTTAGGTAGGCCATGTCCACAGCCCCTCCCTGGTCTACTACTTTGGTCACCCAGTCAAAGAAATCTATTAGATTCATCTGACACGACCTTCCCATCGTGAATCCATGCTGCCCTGGGTCCTGTGCCCCACTGGCCTCTAGGTACTCAACAATTCTTTCCTTCAAAAGTGATTCCATCATTTTCCCTACCACTGAGGTCAAACTAACTAGTTTACAGTTTCGTGCCTCTGTCCTGCTCCCACTTTTGCAAAGAGGAATCACATCCACCCTCCTCCAGTCCTCAGGTTCCACCCCATCCTCCCATGATTCGTTAAACAGAGTAGTCAGCGGTGTCACTAGTTCTACCCTTAGTTCTTTTAGAATTCTTGGGTGAATCCCATCAGGCCCCATTGCTTTGTCCACCTTCAATTTTATTAGTTATTTCAGAACCCTTTCTTCTGTAAATGGACTGGTATCAACCCTCGTCTTCAGAGTATTTCTCTTGTTTGGTTTAGGTACCTCCCCCTCCTCTTCCTTTGTGAATACTGAGCAGAAATATTTGTTCAGTATCCTGCTTTTCACTGTCACCTTCTACCCACATTCCCTCCCTTTATTAAGCCTCAGTATCCCTCCTTTAGTCTTTCTTTGCTCCCTAATGTACCTATAAAAGGTCTTAGCCCCCTTCTTAACAGAGTTGGCTATCCTTTCCTCGGTTTGGGCCTTTGCTATTCTGGCTGCCTTCCCAGTCTTTTTCTGCTTTAACTGATAAAGTTCTCTGTCCTGCTCCTTCTGTGTTTCCTTATATTTCCTGAATGCTATCCTTTTCTTTTTAACTTTCCCTGCCACCTCTTTTGAGAACCATAGCGTTTTTTTCCTTCATTGTGTTTTGTTGATTTGCTTTACGTAAAGACTTGTTGCCTCTGTGATGGCTGTTTTGATTACTCCCCATTGTTCCTCCACCCCTCCTTCTTACCTGTTTGCTAGTGCTTTTCTGAGGCACTATCTCATTTTCCCAAAGTCAGCCCTCCTAAAGTTCAATACTCTTGCTTTTGTATGGCTTGATTGTATGGCTGTGTTTATCATGAACTACTCTGTTTGGTGGTCGCTTGTTCCCAGATGGCTACCCACTTCTAAATCTGAGATTCTTTCTCTGTCCCTGTTTGAGAGTACCAGGTCTAAGATTGCTCCCTCCTGAGTGGGTTCCAATACTAGCTGTCTGAGGTATGCCCCCTGTAGGGCATCAAGAATGACCCTGCTCTTGGATGTGCCTGCAGCAAAGGTGCTCCAGTTAACATCTGACATATTCGGGTCCCCCATCAACAATATCTCTCCTTTTTCTGCAATTCTAAGGAAGCCTTCTATAATTTCCTTGTCCAGTCCCTCCCCCTGAAATGGGGGTCTGTATACAACCCCCATGCGGATTGTGGTGCCATTTCCTGTCTCCAGGGTGACCCAGAGTGTCTCATCTGCTCCATGTTTACTCTTTAGTTCTGTTGCTTTGATTCTTTCCTTTACATAGAGAGCTACTCCTCCTCCTCTTTTACCCTCCCTGTCCCTCCTGTAGATTGTGTATCCTGGTATGTTGACATCCCAGTCATGGTTCTCTGTGTACCATGTTTCTGTGACTGCCACAATATCCAGGCAACCCTCTTCCATCAAGACCACTAGTTCAGGGAGCTTGTTACACAGACTACGGGCATTGGTACTCATCACCCTCCACTTTTTGGTGGCCTTACCCCTTTGAGCCCCATTCCTGTCCTTACTGGCCTTTGCCTTTTTTTACATTTACCTCTGTCCTGCTCCCTAATGACTTCTCTACCTTGGTGTTTACCTCACTAATTACCATGTTTTGTGGAGGGAGGCTGGGATTTCTCTGCTCCTTTTCAGTGCCTCTCCCCTTGGCTAGTTTAAACGCTTGCCAATGAAGCATTTAAATCTCTCACCTAGGATCCTGGATCCCCCCCCCCGGACAGATGCAGACCATCGCACCAGTATAGGTCTGCATCCCTCCAGGTGGATACAGTTACTGTCTAATTCTCAGAAGAGCCTGGTTTAATTCTGTTGCCTTTTCCTTAAGGTTTGGACAGGTTTTTTTTAATGCTTCATTTTTCTCTTGTCGAGCCTTATATTTAATCATACTCCTCCTGTGAGAACACAGAACTATATTTTTGTTCTAAATGCCCTTGTATATTTTCCAGGGTCACTTCTGTTTTGGCCATTACATTTGCACACTTATCTTTTTGAGTGGCTGAGCATCCCATCAATAGCAGGGACCACCTTTCTGCTTCTCTAGTTTCTCTACTTACCTCATAAATTGGTATATTGTGAGAAAATGCTGAAGTTCATTCTGTTTACTCCTCCTTTTGCCATTGCTATTTTTTTTTTGTAAACTTCTTTATTCGTTTTTCAAACTTTAGACAGACATACATATACCTGGACAAACCAGGGTACCCAATCCCAAACTGACTCCGTAAACTATATACAAAACACCTATATACATACATACACAGCTAGTGGGCCCTTCCTCCATAGTGATGATATATTCCTATAGCATCTGTATCATAGAGTGACAGGATCAGCAGATACATTTAATCAACATGAATATTACCCCATAACATGAATCCTGTTTCCCTATAAAAGGTATCAAACCGAGGTTCAATCTAAGAAACAGTCCACCCAGGAGGTGGACCTCTGCTGTGTCCCCTGGAAAGAGAGAGAGTCCCCATCCCCCCATAAATCCTAGCAGACCAAGACCATCATCCTAGTACCCTTGGACTTAAATCACATCACCCCCCACAAAAAGATATTCATATAGCCATTTAGACCAACATAGTTCTATAGAGAACTGTATCTCTCTCCAGCATAACTTTCTCCTGCTAATCACAACCCGACAGACAGGTCTGTGTTAGGGTATTTCTACCCTGCAGCAAATAACTCACCTCCAGTGTCGATCATCTTTTAGCATATAGCCCTTTTCTACCCTCCGAGTAGAGATGCCTCTTTATTCTACCCAAAAGCCCCAATAAGATCTCTCACCCACTGATCATAAGCATACACATGGTCGTCTTTCCAATGTTGTAGCAAAAAAGATTTGACAATCGCTGTCATCAAAGAGAGATGGTATTTGGGTGTGGTACTTGAGATTTGTGAGAGGTCACCTAAAATACAAATCTCCAGTATTATAAATTCTGAATAGTCCAACAATGGGTCCATATGCTGTTTAATTTCAACCCATAGAGGTGATATTTTACTACATTCCCACAACACATGCAGGAGGTCATCTATTCCCACTTCACATCTAAAACACAGGTCTGTCTGTCTAAGATGTCTATCACATAGTTTCACAGGGGTAAAATACATATTAGAGACAATAAAAAATTGCATACTCTTGTATTTGGGTATAGGTATATACTTGTTACTCTTCCAGATAGTGTCCCAGGCAAGGCTTCAGGGGGGCCATTGTTCTGACCCAATATGAAACTTTTATAGGAGAGTTCGGACTAAGATAATCCAGAAGCACCTTATATACTTGTGAGAGAGAGAGTTAGATGTAGGATCAACTTCCTTTAAATTGTCCCAAGTGAAAGAATTATCCATAAGGTCCCCAAACCTTTTCCCTACCCTCTCCAGCATTCGTGTGAGTTGCAACCTTCTTGCCATTGCTATTTTTAGATTGCCAAAACAACATAACAGTATATACCAATAAATGGATGTAATGTTTTCCCAAGGCCACTAGAGGGTGTTACTTAAAATTTTGGTTTACTCTTTCCACTTGACATCTTCACATCAGGTTTCTTGGACATGCTAAACTGTAATTCTGTAGCTGTCATTTTGTTTTGGAAGGTCTTGGGTTCCTAATGCTTTGATCTGGTCTAAAGTACACTATCTCCATGACTGGTCCCCTATTGACCGGGCACCTTCCCTTGACCAGGCCCTCAGATACTTTATTGATGGCTTTAACAGCATTTGTGACATCTTTGCCCCCTCACGAAAAGGAAGATTTTGGGACAGGTTAATGGCTGGATTGACGAAGAGCTGACAGCAACTGCTGCCGTCACTGTAAGTGTGACTGCAGTGTGAACATGCAACCAGTAAGTAAATGTAATCTCTTGCAGGGCTGTTTACACATCACATGAAAGAAAGGGATAGCCTCTGAGAGAAGGCCAAAACCACCCAGAGCAAGCATGACTTCCAGTGCTACAGAGAAGCACGAAACTGCTGCACCAAACTGATCAGGCTCGCAAAAGCCAGCTACCCAAAGCACAGCTCAACAATTCCTGGGGTGATGGTAAGAGATTCTGGGACAACATCAAAGGCATCCTTGGTAAGGATGACAATAAGTACCCACAACTGCTTAACATCAGCAACTCCCCCACTACAGACCCTCTACTTATAGCGGATGCCTTCAACACGGCTTTCACTGACCTGATCTCAGTGCTACCACCTGACTACTTGCTTCCTGCCGCAAACCATGCTAGCAGCATACCACTCAAAAATACCCACCCTGACTTCTACTTTAAGTATGTGACAGTGAAGGAGGCCCTATTACAGGTAAAAAAAGTACTAGGCAAGACTAGACTGGGCAGTGATAGGTTAGACATGAAACTACTATCCCACACATTTGATGTTCTTATTGTGCCAATTACATAAACTATTTAACAAGTCACTGGCCCTTGTTCAATTCCCAGAGGTTTGGAATCAGGTCCTCGTTGCACCCATGCACAAAAGTGGAGATAAGTCTCTCATAACTAACTACAGATCAGTCTCGATCCTCTCCCCTCTGTTCAAGGCACTGGAAAAGATCATGCAGGTCAACTCACAGACTACCTTAACAAGTACCATCTACTTTGCCCTAACCAGCACGGCTTCAGACAAAATCACAGTACCATCACTGCCCTGCTGGAATACACAGACTTTGAGATAAGGCCCTAGACAAAGGCAAACTGGTGGGGTCTGTATTCATTGACCTCAACAAAGCCTTCAACACTATTAATTGCCCTCTACTACTGATTCAATTGCAAAACATGGGTGTGTAGTCCAATGCCCTATGTTGGTTCCAGGACTACTTGACTCAAAGAAGCCAAAGAGTCAAGATCAGGCCAACAGTATCCAGCACCAGAGTAGTATCCCTGGGGGTCCCACAGGGATTGATACTGGGACCCCTACTCTTCAGCCTCTTTTTAAATGACCTCCCTACAGCCTGTGACACTAAAATCATCCTTTGCACTGATGATGCTGTTCTGAGCAACAACACTTCTCATGATGCCCTTCAATCCAATTTGCAGAACTCCTTCTTCAATATTGAGGGCTGGTTCAGCAAGCAAAAACTGCTTCTAAACTACAAGAAGACCAAGGCCATGCTAATATCCAGCCCCCAGAACAACTACAGGCACTTCCTCCTCGTCATCACCAACACAGGCAGTGAACTGCTGGAACAAGTGCGCTTGTTTAAGTATTTGGGGTTCACCCTAGACAACACCCTCACTTTTACGAATCATATTGACTCTGTGATCAGGGCGGTTAACACTAAGATTGGTGTCCTTATAGGCACAGGAAGTACCTCACCCCAGAGGCACTCTGCCTCTCAGTCTCTAACTCCATCCTATCCACAATCGATTATGGATTGGTGGTCTACAGAGCAGCAACAGACTCAGCACTAATGAAGGTTCAGACTGTGCTCACTAAAGCTTGTAGGCTCACCCTGGCTGCAGAACGTGGCACACATTCCTGCTCTCTGTACAAATACACAAACTGGCTGCCGTTAAGGAACAGGATCAAGTTCCAAATGTGCTTCTTGGGGAAGAAGGCACTATTAGGTAAAATGCCACCTTGTGTAACTAAAATGTTAGGATGAGAGGGTCCCTGTCTACTCCATTCTGTTGAACCATGCTTGGGCAATGTGCCTTCACCTATCGGGCACCCTTCATGAACTCTCTGTACATCTTATGGCCTCCAACTGCCTGGCTCAATTCAAAACTAAGCTCTGGCAGCACCTAAAGTCAATCTGAGTGTAACTGCCACTAATTGGTTTGCCCTCGCTGACACTACTCCCCACCCAATAGCACTTGGTAGGACTGTAGTACCTTACCATTCTCCCAACATCCTAACCACAAAAACAGGCTCTCACTCACCACTGGAACATACCCACCCCATACTATTCTTACAACCAAACCCAGTGAGTACATTTAGATCAAGCACCTGACCTAGCCTGTCCCTACCAGGACCCCTGTCTAGCACTTCTCTAGTATTTGCCACCCTCACTCTCTCAGCCTCCCTCTTTGCCCAACTGTCTCCCCCCTTCCCCACCTTATTTTCGACAAGGCCCCTCTGAGGCTGCTTACCCCCTTCCTTGTTCTCTCACCTCTGCTCTTTATCCCATTCACCATTGCCGAACCTTTACATTGTTACCAGTGTTAGCCTAGTAATCAATAATCATGTGTATTTTGCTATTTGCTATGTGCTGTACCAAGGCTAGCATAAACATGGCTGTTCTGTAACCAATTGTAATCTCAATGCATTGCACTCTGTTATTCACCTACCCACTGTTTATATTCAACTCTGACATGGAATCTTTGTAAAAGAGCTTGCGCGTTAAAGTCTTTTCTGAATACCAAATAAATAAATAAAATCTTTTCAGTTTATCACTTTTACTTCTTTGAAGAAGCAAAAAAGGCAAAATGATATTTTCTTTTCAAGATGGATCAAGCAGCCTAGATTCTATGCCTTTAGCATTTATTTGTAACTACATTCAAGGAGTAGCCATCATTCACTGAACAACAAAAATGCATCAACATATTTTTAAAATGTTTTTAAAATTCATAATTTTTTAACTTGGTATAAATTAGTGTTTCTATCATTCTTGGAGTCAAGCCCCAATTAATCAAAACCTTAGACAAGAACCTTCAAATTGATCACTATTTCTAACTTTCAGTTATGCTAAAAAGCTAAGAAAAGTCATTATTTGAAGATTTGATATTTAAATTATTGCAACCACAAGTAGAACCCAAACAGCTGAAGTTTATACATTCTCAGTAACAGAAACACATAAATTTTAAACTAATATAAAATGGATAAGAAAAAATCAAGACCTGTGATTGGTTAAGTAATCACATGACCGTGCATTATTCCAGCACAACAACATAAATCAGAAATACTTAATGTTCTGAACCTCATTCCTCAGTTTAAAAAAAAAAATAAGTTGAACCATTGTATAATAGTAGCAGTAAGGCACTCCAAAGAACATGAAGTTGTGGGATAATGGCACTATTTGGGTGCATAATGTGTTCATTGTTGTCTCATCCTCATACTTCATTTCACAGAGAATGTAATTAACCCACAATAATACACACCCTGTCATGCTTTATTGCTTAATATCATCAATTACAGTCTTATTAAAAAAAAAACTAAAAACAACACTAGGGTTTACATGAAACACATTAAAACTGTGCAGTCCAGGCTGTGACACTACTGTTGATCTATTTTTCGAAATGTACCATATTTTGTTCTCATTGTCTCTCAAGTGTCTAAAACTTCATATGAGTAAAAGGACAAAAGGATCCTCTCCCAGGCCAAAAAATCTGACCATTCTAAACTTACTAATCTGCAGAAAGCCAGTCCTCCCAGTTATGAATGTCTTACATTCCACCCTCCATTAAGTCAGAACTCAGCTCAGCCACAGCTGCAATCAACCTCTCCCCCCTTAGGAGGTCACCATTGGGTGGGGCCCTGCTCTCAGGCCAACTGGCCACAAAACTACCCACCACAAAAGACTGCCACCAAGGAAGCAACATTCGCAGGTCAGCCATCCAGGGAAATACAGCATCCTGGCCATAAGAGTTTGCTAGCATGTCCATCCAAATGGAGACACCACTTTTACTGCTGAGGTCCATGGGGGGGCACCTCTGATGAAAGAAAGGCAGTGCCAGGATTGGACTAGTGCTGCCAAACTGCTGATGGAGAAATACAGCTCCAACCTCCAGTGTGGAAAACTAATCCTAAGGTCCAAACATCACCAACAGACCACTTGTGGTGGATGCCACCTCCAACACCACAGACATACAAGAAACTGTCACCAAAGAAAAGGAACACCAAGGCAGCTAGACACTTATTATTACACAAAATAAAGAACAGAAAAAGAAAACACAAGAAGCTTTACTGCAGTTATACAAGACCTGTAGTGGCAGCTAAACAGAGGGGTTATAGCAAGTAAGTGCTACAGCTCTAACCTGATCCATCCGGTCTTGTCTTCTTTCATAGTATTCACAGTAAAATATGAGCCCGGACAGGCAAAAGCCATATACAGCTCGCCTCTGACTCAAAGGGAATAGCCTCCTATTGACTGCGAAATACAGTACCTGTGAAGTATATTTTTAAATGTATCCATATTATTACTACCCACTACCTCTGGTGGTAGCCTATTCCATACATTCATGACTCTCTGGGAAAAAACAAACTGCTATATTATTCTGCTGCTATATTAATATCATGGTTATATTTATATAACCTCGCATTGGTGGTGTGAAATTTAATGGAATCAAGGAGAGGATAGTGGAATATCCTGAATCAAATGGGTTACAAGACCCAAGACAGCAGGGATTCATGGATGGGAGGTCATGTCAAATGAATCTGATGGATTGTTTTTGATTGGGTGATTAAGTAATTAGATCAGGGTAGAGTGGTGGATTAAGCCTACCTAGACTTCAGTAAGGCATTTGACACAGTTTCACACAGAAGACTATTAATCTAATTGAGTAGCTTTGAAGTGGATCAAAAGGTAGTTAACTGGGTAAGAAACTGGTTATGGGATGGGTAGCAGAGGGTGGTTGTAAATGGAGTTCTCTCTGAGGAGGGGAGGGTGACCAGAGGGGTGACTCAGGGATTGGTGCTGGGACCATTTCTCTTTAATGTCTGTATAAGTGACATTGCAGAGGATCTGGACAGGAAGGTTTGCCTATTTGTGGATGACACCAAAATCTGCAATAAGGTGGATACCCGGGGGAGGGGAAGATGAGCAAATACCTGAAAAAACTTGAGGAGTGTTCACGAGTATTGCAGCTGGGTTTCAGTGCAAAAAAGTGCAAAATACTGCATTTGTGGCACAGAAACCCACGGGCACAGTACAAAATGGGGGGAGTGTTATTGATGATTGCCAAGCAGGAGACAGGCTTGGGTGCAATAATCTCTGATGACCTAAAAGTGGTCAGGCTATGTGACAAAGCAGTTGGGAGGGCTAGTGGAATGCTGGGGTGCATAGGGAAAGGTATCACCGGCAGAAGGAGGTAGGTGGTGCTGCCTCTGTATAGATCACTGGTAAGACCTCACTTAGAATACGGTGTACACTTCTGGAGGCCACATTTCTGGAAGGATACAGACAGAATGGAGGCGGTCCAGAGGAGTACAACTAAAATGATGTTGGGTATGCATCACAAGCCTTATGAGGAGAAGTTGAAGGAACTCAGTATGTACACCCTGGAAGAGAAAAGGGAAAGGGGGGATATAATAAAAACTTTTAATACCTCGTAAAGGTAAATAAAATACAGAAAGAAATAATTTTTCAGAAAAAAAAGATGCACAAAAACAAGGGGACATGCTGTGAAGCTGGAAGGGTGCAGATTCAGGTGAGGTGTGACGAAAGTGTAGTGGAATTGTGGAACAGCCTACCAGCCAAGGTGGGTGTGTGTGTGTGAAAACAGTGATGGGGATCAAGAATGCATGAGACATACATAAGAGGATCTTAGTGGAAAGGAATGGGGGAATGAAAAAGCCAGAGATCAAGTGGGGTCTGTGCTGATACTGTAGGTATGGATAAATGGGCAGACTGGGTGGGCCAAGCGGTCCTTATCTGCTGACAAATTCTATGTTTCTATATTTATTTACAGTCCAGAGTTATAGAAAAAGTTCTTATGTGATGCATGCTCTTTGCATCTGTCATAAAGAAGTGGTATGAATATATATGTATTTTCTTTTCAGCATAAAACTCTGTGAAAGCTATTCAATTTGAAAGGTATCTAAAACTGCCTGTGTTAAACTGAAACAGGAAAATGCAGGGCTAACAGGAATAATAAATAAAACAAGAGAAAATATCATGAAACCATCATGTAAAGATGTTTGTGAATACCACTACAGTAGTTATTCCAAATTCTTCAAGAGTAGCAGCACCCTGCTGAAACGTTACACTTCCTCATCTAGGCGCACAGAAATGGTATAAGGCAAAGCCTTTGTAAGCCCCTCTCTTAAGAGATTACACTAGATAAATACCTTTGAATATATATGGAGCTGCAGTACATGTTTCTTTTTATGTCAGCCATTTTGGGTTGAAAGTCTTTAGCTTGCCTTGTTCAAGCATTGCTTATAATTTTAAACGACTAGAAATCAGTGGGGAATTTCTTTCCTTGTCGACTTTTCATTTCTAAGCTGTAAATTTCTTTTAATGAACCAAGAGTCAGTTTAGGATTTACTGATGTGCAGGTAGGCACTTCCACCTCTCAAGGGGTGCATTCCTTCCTCGCACCCTGTAGTGCCTAATAAACCTCTGAAGTACGGTATTCATTATTAAGACCACAACCCCTTCCCTGTCATGACTTATTTCTTACTTAAAAAAGGTTTGGCTTACATATGCAGTAGTGTTGCTAAGAGTGCATATTATACTTAGAATGTGCTAGCTGACATCAAATGACATCAGCAGCAGCTCTTCACTGAATCTTGCTTTTTCAGTAGGCAGTGAAATCAGATAGTCACACAGTGGTTTTTAATAAAACAAGCACCTTTGTGTGGAGGGATTGTGGGATAACAGAGGAACCAGACACTGAACTTCAGGTTCAACACACAATCTCTGTGTGATGTTTATTCAAAATACAGGAAATAAGCTTCAACAATGTTATATTCCATCTTCAGTACAGCAGTTTGCAGCAACAGACTGTGTATGTCTTTTCTCTGCACTTAGCCAGCACCTACTGATACAGATCTCTGATCTAATAACTTTTCAGTGAAAACCCTTCATCCCTATGTGGGCCCTGCTTTCTTGTGTAGTGGGGGCTCAAAAATAAAAAAAAAAGCAAG
Source organism: Neoceratodus forsteri (assembly GCA_016271365.2). Lineage (NCBI taxonomy): Eukaryota > Metazoa > Chordata > Ceratodontiformes > Ceratodontidae > Neoceratodus > Neoceratodus forsteri. The sequence continues at coordinate 20,718,744 of JADMNL010000034.1, read as the reverse complement.
CTATAGACAAAGAACCTCAATGCAGAATCACTGAAAAAAGGGTTACCCCAAAGGGCATTGACAATAAGCCAAGCTTCAAAGAAATACAACATCATACATACTTCCATAATGCAAAGCATCATGGGATATATGTAAATCACCATATTTCAGACTTGTTCAACTTACAGCAATTTACATGCATTTTAAATAGCACAACTAACTTAATTTCTATACTAGTCACCTAGTACTTTTTACCATTATCAAAAATACCTAGTGCCATGGTATTTTCATCATTTACGAGTTTCATAAACGTAAGGTATATACATCAAGGTATTTTATGACACAGTGCTATTACATACTAAATCCAACAATGATAAACACAATCTGTGTTACATACATTAGGCGGTCACCACAATAACCTCCCTGTACGAGGACCTGAGAGGGAAAAGGAAAATTAAAGAGGACATTATAGCATAGTTAAGAAAAGGAAGGGGGTGCCCATAGGTAGCCAGCCTTATGGACTAGAAATAGTAAAGGCTAGATTAGGCTTAGAAATAGAACTGGTGCAACAGATTTAAGAAAAGGTTGGTCCTCAAGAGTGGCAGGAGCTCTCTGTCACGCTTTGAAATCTGAATTTTGTTTGTAAGCCCCCTCTGAGAGCTTACCAGTTTATGTCCCTTTAATTTGGGGCTGGCCAGTGTTCGGGTCCACCTGCTGGCAGGTGGAGCTGGGGCTGGGAGTCCCCCATATAAGGGGTGGTTTCAAATGCTTTGGAGAGAGGACCTGGAAGCAGGAGGTAGGGCTCCTGGGACAAAGGAGGGGCAAATTTGGCTGCTGGGCTGAGGTTCAAGGCCTGGTTGAACCAATTGAGATCCCTGTCCACCCCGTTTCATTCCCAGCCTGTCGGGATTAGTGGAGCAGTTGAGTTGGGGCCATTTTGGACTACCATGAGAGGACTCCCCAAGTAGGAGTAGATCAGAGCTGGGGCCCAGTGAAGTAAGGTGTGGCCTACATCATGATCTCTAGCACTGGGGTTGGCCTTGGTGTGCAGTTCTTCATTGGGCCACTGGCTGCTATGGGTTGGGCATGGAGTGTGGTGAGAAACTGTATTGTGAGGGGCAGTGGTGGCAACCTGCTCCTGGGGACTCCATATTTTGCCCATATCCAGCAGCCGTGGGCAGTGAAGAGGAGGACGTGGCACCACAGGCTTACCCCCAGTCCTCTGGGCCACTTTGGGGGGTTATAGTGTGGGCACCATGTGCCTTGAGGTTGCTGTTTTCCAGCAAATTAAGTGACAGTGGGACAGCCAGGCTGGTGAAAGAGAGAATGAAACAGAGAGAGAGAGAGAGAGAGAGAGACCAGAAGTACCTTTCACATTCATGAAGCCTTTGGGACTGCAGAGAGTGGCGCAGTAGGGGAGGCCATAGAGTTACTCACAGAGTGTGCTGCAACTGCCATCAGGTGAGGGATTCTCAGCTCCTGAAAAGTTGTTTGAAGGATTTGTGCAGTGAAGATTACTTGGTCTACACAGAAGCAGTACCCGTCTGCTCCATGGAGCGGTGATTGCCTTTTTTTGTTTGGTAAATTAATTGTGTTTGTTCTTTATCTGCGCCTGGACAGTGGACTTGTTAGTGCTAACCATCTTATGCCCTAGCTCTCCCTCAGGACCTATTTCACTCCACTGCCCTGTTTTATGAAGTTGACCCCTTGGCTGCAAAACCCCCGAAGTCACCTGCGCAGTGGTGCCATCAGTTACCCAGGTATGAAGTTTCATCTCCTGTTGGACATTGTTGCTATGTTGTGGAGTGGCCCCTCCCCATTTTACCACATGAAATACCGCTAGACATGGGGAGGGGGGCTTGCATGTTGTAACGCTTATTGAGGATCTGCTTTTCTCAATTCTGAATTTAGTGTTTTTGGTGTAATCCCCTCTTTCAGATACTATATTAGAGCTATAAAAATCTCTCAGCATCTGAATCCTCAAATGTTTCACATTGAACCTGACAAGTTTGAATTGTCCTGTTGAAGTTCGACAGTTAATACACAAATAAGGCCCTTTTCACTTACGACTTCTTGTAGCAGATGTAGGTGACAGGGGAAAAAACACCCCACCCTGACTGCCCACCTTCTACCCAACAATCTTCATACTTGTAAATTGGTTGGGGGAGACTTCTTCTGTGACACACTGAATCCAGATGTCCTCTGTTACTGCCTGGCCTAACAAGGGAGATCCATTCATAAGTTGTCCTGGGTGGTCTATTAGAGCCCCTCTGCTCTTGGGTAGGGATCTCCTTGTCACCATTGGTGGGAGGAGGAGGCTTCTGATGACCCTCCAGACAGTTACTGTACGTACACCTGCTGTTACCTTCCCTGGCAGGAGAGGTCTTGATCCTACCATTGATATCTCTACTACTACTCCACTGGCTACTGCCTTCCCTATAGGGTTTGGGGGGGCTTCTGATAACCTCAAGAACTGCCTGACTTGTAACTTGAGTACCAATAACTGGGAACCCATCAGAAAGGCCCTCCAATGCTGCAGTTTCATTGATTTTGATTACTGCTATGCTGTGCTTGAGCAGGGCACCAAAGTACACTTTCTGCCAATGACATGCTGCAGAATACTGCAAGAATACAATATAATCCAATGACAATTACTCAAATGTATCATGCAGGAAAGTGTGACATGCTTACTAGAAAGTGATGACTCCTTCCTGGCTGATTCCACTGTGTGTCTGGGAAACCACATGAATGGATTCACCTTCAGACGAGGCAGTGACTGGATGGTAACTGAACAAAGGCAAAAGAGAAGAAGGGAAGTAGAAGTGTGGGTTCTATATTGCCTTTCATGCAAACTGTATCCCAAAGTACTATAAAATCCAGGACAGGGAAATTCAACGGCACAATAATAGATTTAAGAAAGGCTACAGGGAGGTTAAAAACATGGCTTGCTCAGGATGACACAGTGAGTAAATGTCAGTTATGGGATTCAGTTCAGGGTCTCTAGGTTCACACTTCTGTGCTCTAACCATTAGGCCAAACTGCTTCACTAGGGACCAGAAAGAACCTCCCCTCCCAAGAAAAAAACCAAAAAGAACATTTTAATAGCACAAGCATTGTTGGGTAGGGGTAGGAAGTGAGCAGGTGGGAAAGTATGAGGTTTTGGTGGGCTTCGTTTTTTTGAGTTTTTTTTTTTGCTGCTTTTGGAACCTTGAACCAATCAAACCAAAAAGAAAAGTCAAAGTTTAAAGTCTGGCTGGCTTTGATTGGTTTACCCAGCTCAAACCAGATTGAACTTGAGTTTGCAATTTTATTCCAAAGTTTTTAGTACGAGATCTCAAGCAGACAAAATCATACCTGTTCAATTGTTTTTTGGTTTTTTTATTAGACTTGCAGGCCAAATTAGAATCTGGGTTTATAGAATATAACCTTTTGGATTACTACAAGAAAAATCATATAAACAATACTTCAAGTCTTCCCTGGTCCCCATCTTTTTATAAACTAATATGGAAAACAGTTTGCTGAGAAAGCCATGAGCCGCTTCTTATTTGACAGCTGTACTGACTTTGTCTTTTTTTAGCCCGTCAGTCTTGACATTGATCAGCTGTCATTTAAAATAAAAACCTGTCTGCTACAGTTCCCATTAGCTCTAATTTAAATATTTCAGGCTTCAAGTCAGCCTAATGGGTAACAGAAATCTACATACAGACAATACACAGCTGGGCTGGTTGGTGAAGGGCACTAGGTTAGAATTAATTTAGAGTCAGGTAATCAGTAATTAATTAAAAAGGTTAATAACTATTGTAGAAATGCACCTAGAGTACAATTGTTCTAATCTAGTTTATATATAGCTAATGGTAATTGCTTGCCGTCTGTATGTTTTCACCCATGTTTCTATAGTGCTGACTCTAAAGAGAGAAGAATAAAATGCGAGAGACTGGAGAGACGCAATTTCAAGACATTAGAAAATGAGTTTATTATTTCCTTGTCTCTGATTGACTGAGACCAATTCCAAGGGGTACATTAAGTACATTAAGCTTCTCTTAATGCTTAGTTCTTATGGACACATGGGACAATGGTAAAGCGTTCTGGAATAATATCAAAGAGGTTACAGGGAAAAAAAAATCACCAACTTTACTTGACATTGATGGGACTCCAACTCTGGACCCCCTAACTATTGCCAATACCTTTAATAATGCATTCACGGACCTTAGCAGTGTTCTTCCACCTGACTTTTTTGTTACAGATGTCACCTCGGTCAATCCTGTAAACTCTCCCCTAAAATGATTAGTCATCCGCCATTCTACTTCAAACAAGTCTCATTGCATGAAGCCAAAAATTCTTCTGTAAATCAATTGGCAAATTTAGACACAGTGGGGACTCCCTTGACCTCAAGCTGCTGTCCCTCACTCTTGAGGAAGTGTTAGTGCCTTTATCCAGGATCTTTAACCTCTCATTCAGACTTGCACAGTTCCCCAATAAATGGAAATCAGCCAAGGTTACCCCGGTCTACAAAAGTGGAAACAGGACTCTTCACGTGAACTACCAGCCAATCTCCATATTACCACCTCTCTCTAAGGCTCTTGAATGCATTGTAGCTGACCAGCTTACTGGTTATCTTGACAAACATAAGATCCAATGTGCCCAACAACATGGGTTCAGAAAAGGGCATAGAACCACCTCGGCCCTTATGGAATTCATCGGTTCTATACACAGTTCCCTGGACCATGGTCAATTAGTTGGTGCTGCCTTCCTCGACTTGACAAAAGCATTTGACACGGTCCATCACCCTCTTCTACTGGAACAATTACTTAATGCAGGTCTCTCCTCTGACTCCACTGCCTGGTTTAAAAGTTATCTGGACAACCGCACTCAACAAGTCAAAATTGCCGACGTTCTCTCTGACTCAAGAGTAGACCTGTTCACTCTGGGGTTCCTCAATGGCCCATCCTGGGCCCACTCCTATTTAGTCTCTTACTAAACAGTCTCTCAAGCTCCTGCCGTGAATACATCCTACTCTACGCAGATGATACCGTAATTTACATAACTCACCCAGAGCCTATACCCCTTGAGAACCAGCTACAACTCAAATTTGCTTCGGTAGAGAAACGGTTTAGTCATCGCAAGTTGGTACTAAACTATAAAAAAACTAAGCTTACGTTCTTCAACAGCTCTCATAATAAGCATAGGAAACATCCTCTGACTATCGCTAACTGCCTTGGTACTGCCCTCAAACAGGTACAATTCTTTAAGTATCTTGGGGTCACCATAGACAGCAACCTATCATATGGGATGCATACAGATAGCATTTCTAAAGCTGTAAATATTTATATTGGTCTACTCTGCTGACACAGGTGATCTCTGACCCCTGAAGCCTTACAGATAGCTGTGCAGAGCTCTGTTATTTCTATAATTGACTATTGACTGATCATCTATGGCTCTACGACTGATACCGCCCTCCAGCATATCTCCACTGCTCTTAACAAGGTATGTTGTCTCGTCTCAGGAGCCCACCATCTCACCCACACGTGTGACCTCTATGTCCTAACCAGTTTGCTACAGCTTAAAAATTGCATCAAATATCAAACTTGACTGATAGCCAAGAAAATAACCTTAGGCCTCTTGCCAGCTGCAGTACCAGATCATCTAAGCCCTCCCCCCACTAATCTATGCTGCACCTGAGGTACTGATTCTCAGCTCCTACAGGTCCCTCATTGCTGAACCACCCAGGGTTAACAATCATTCGCCTACAGGGCCCCCCTCTGGATGAATGCTTTCAACAGTGACATCACCTCCAAAACTAAGCTGGGCCCGTTCAAAGTCAAGCTTCGGTCACTACTCTCTACAGCTAGCACCTGTGACTGTCTCCCATAACCCTGTTTTCCCAAAACTCAACCTTAGCACTCAATCTCTTTCATAGTAACTTAGCACTCTTGCCTCCTACCCCTCCCCTGCATCCCCCTACCCCCTCTCCACCCTTCCTCCCCTTGCCCCACCTCTCCTCACATCCTTCACTCCCACCCTCTCTTACTTTTCCCAGCCCACCCTCCCACATCCCTTCCTACACCCTGTGCCCTGTTTGTCTTGAAAAGTCTGGTGGCTATCAATGTATTGATTGCATTTTCCTGTGCCTGAAACTGATTACCATAATGTGTCTCTGCTGTTTTACATTGACTGTCCATTATGATTTTGTGTCCAGTATGAGTTTTGTACCTCCTATTTACACTTTACTGTACCATACTTTACTGTCCTGTTTGATCTGTTGTCCTTTCTACTGATGTGGGACCTTCGTAAAAGAGCTCTTAGCTCAAAGGTATATGTAATCTGAGACTTCAATAAATAAATAATGCCCTCCTGGCTCTCAACCCTCTGAGTGGCAGGAGCTCTGATGGGCTTGACCCCAAGCTCCTACACCTCTCTGCCCCTGTCATTGTCTTCCCTATCTCCTCTTATCTTAACCTCTCTTTCTCTCTAGCTTCTGTCCCTGCTGTCTGGAAGCATGCTACTGTCATTCTCCTTCCTAAAGGTGGTGATCTCTCCCCTCCCAGCAACTATCACCTTATCTCTCTGCTCCCTACCTTAGCTAAACTCCAAGAGCAAGTTGTGCTGTCTCAGCTCTATCCCTTCCTTGATTCCTCTTCTTTTTTCACCCCCTACCAGTCTGGTTTCCATAAACACCACTATACCACCACCACCTCCCTCCTCTGACTCACGGACTCCATCCACACAGGCATGAACCAGGGCTACCTCACCTTGGCCATCTTTGTGACATAGCCAAGGCTTTCAATATTGTTTCCCACCCTCTCCTCCTTGATAAGCTCAAATCAGCTGTACTCTCAGACTCTGCTACCAACTGGTTCCATTCTTACCTAGTGGGTAGATCTCAGTCAGTTAGAACTGGTAAGTCCCTATCCCCCCATTCCTATTTGCACCGGTGTACCCAAGGCTCCATCCATGGCCTGCTCCTTTTTTACAATTTTCCTAAATGACCTTCCTATTGCCTGCTCATCTGCACCCATCCATATGAACGCAGATGACATGGTCCTTTTTACCTCTGGCTCCTCCCTTTCTGAGCTAATGGCCAGGCTCCAACACAATTTCGACAATGTCCAGTGTTGGTTCAGATCAAACCAGTTATCCTTAAATGCCAAAAAATGGTTTCCATGATCTCTGGCATGAAGCAGAGGCTTTCTAGACTTCCATCCCTCCATCTTTCCACACCCTAGATGGGATCACAGTTGATAACGTGCCCTCATTTAGGTACCTTTGGGTCTGGCTCAACTGGCACCATGACTTTTCACAGCATGTGGATGTCATACATAGAAAGCGCCACTCCAAACTTGGTGCGCTATTTAGGAATAAAAGCTCCATCCCACTCCCTGCCCACAGAGGTATCATCACTAAAATGATACTTCCCACTTCTGATTTTGGCAATATTGTCTACAGTGCTTTCCTTAAGTCCACCCTGGCCAGACTGGACCCCCTCTTTCACTTCTTCTGCCATTTTGCCTTGAACTGCCATCCTTGCACTCATCACTGCACCCTATACTCTGCCCTTTCCCTCCCCTCCCTTGAGGATCACCGCCTAATCCACTATGCTTCTTTCATCTCTAAATTCTGGCTAGCTTCCCTTCCCCCTTACCTTAGTACTCTCCTTCCCCCCGGCCCCTCCTCATACACCCTCCAAATTCTGGCTTCTTCTTGCTCCACTCCCATAAATCCCTCACTAGTCAGGCTGCCTTCTCTTTCCATTTTCTTAAACTTTAAAATTCTCTCCCCCTTGTCATTCACTATGCCTCTTCCAAACACCCTCTTACCTCCCTGCTCCATAGCCACATTACTTCCTCTTGTACTTCCCCTTGATCATGCCCCCCTTTTCCTACCTAGCACCTTCCCTCCTTTTTCTCCTCCCCTTCTACCTCTTCTAGCCCTCCTTCCTCTTTTTTCCTCCCCTCTTACTCTGCACATGTTCTTCACCCTCACCTCGCTCCTTCCTCCTGTGCTCCTCCCTTGAACGCCTCACTCTCCTGGTGCCCTCACTAAATATACTGTATGTATAATGTGTAATGTACTGTATTATACTGTATGTATAATGTGTAATGCATTGCATTATACTGGATGTATAATGTGTAATGTACTGCATTATACAGTATGTATAATGTGTAATGCATTGTATTATACTGGATGTACATTTGTATTGTTTAATTTTATTGCTATTTATATTTTTTTTGCTAAAGCTATTATTCTAAAATGTTACCCGTCCCCCCCCTGGACATATCCTGAAAAGAGCTACTTTCATGCTCAATATGCCTGTCCTGGTGAAACTTTTGAAATAAATAAATAAGTGCCAGTAGAGATTGGGAAATAATAAGTGCCAGCCTGCACTGCCTCAGTACCAAACTTGTATCAATGCACTAGTTTGGATTTTAAAAGTTATGAGCTGCCATTTCTTCCCACCAATCACTAAGCAAGAGCAGTGACCGAGTCAGGACCCCCACACACACAACTGAACTCCACTATAAATTGTTTAGAATGCCATAAACAATGTTTTTTTTTAATAAATAAATAACTTCCCTTACTCAAGTCTTCATTACAGCTGGATTGGCAAATCACGTCCCCATCTTCCAGCCGCCCACCTTCTTTACCATGTGCTGCAAGCCGGCACTGTACCTCCATCTGCAGGCATGAAAAACCAAATGTACTGCTGGACTCATGCTTGAGACAGTGGTAAAGCAGAGACAGCACTACACCAGAGCAGGACTGTGAGGACTTACAATGGAGCAGAGGGCTAACCTAAATGGAGATGAGGACTTCCTCTCAACAAAAGTAACAAGCATTTGTCAATGCCGAATGTTTGCTTGCTGGCATTGGCATTGGTAGTGTAGAAGTTACAGAGCTGCATAATAGGAATGGCAGCGGAGTATTGAACTGAAGCCAACCCCACCACCACCCTGCAGAGAGTGACAGGCATTGGGGTGTGCCTTTGGGTCATCAGGCATAATGACCACGCCATTTCACCACACCCTACCCTGCAGACACTGACAAGTGTCACTGTGCCTTGGGGTCTTTGGCCCTTATGCGCACCCCATTCCATCAGGAAATACGGTGAGATGGGTGCGGTATAGGAGAATGGGGTGAAGTTTGGGCCAGAAGAGTCCAAGGCACACCTTGATGCCTCTCACTGGCCACAGGGTGTGGGTGGGGGTGGAATGGTATGAGCATTACAGGCAAGAATCGCAAGTCACACCCCTGATGCCTGTCATTCTCTACAGGGTGGGGCGTTATGGTCGGAAACCCTAACGCCTCAGGCATTCGTTGGTATTTTCACTCCAAATTTTCAACATGTTTTTTGTGACCCCCACCTCATGAACAGTGGCAATATCAGTTTGTTAGCTGAAAACTGCTTTTGCACAGCGACTATGGCATTTGGCACCACAGGTGCAAAAACACATTCCGAACAGGATGTGAAAAATGACAGCAGTACTGTTCATGGGGAGGTGTAAAAAATGGCAATGCTGAAAATCTACTGTGAAAATCTTAAAAAAACTGAAGTCACGAGCGTGCGTAGAAACTGTGCAATGCACACCCATAATGTAACTAGTTTGGGGATTTTTTTTTACAACAGATTGTTAACCCAGGCATTTTGGGACCTCCAATCATGAACAGTGTCAGTGTGATTTTCTTTATCTGTCCCGAACAATGATTTCCCACAGTGACCATGCATTTCTGCGCTGAAAGTGTGAAAACACATTTCGGCCATGTGGAAAATGACAGCTGTACTGTTCCTAAGGAGGTGTGGAAAAATGCCACTGGTGAAAATCTGGACTGAAAATATTACAAATTCATGAAATTATGAGGGTGCGTGGAAACTGCGCAATGCTCACTCGTAACACAGTCATTTTATGGAGTTTTGTCACCAAATTTTCAACACAGCCATTTTAAGACCTCTGCTCATGACCAGTGTCACTGTGATTTTCTTAATCTGTCCCAAACATTGTTTTCGCACACTGACTGTACCATTGTGCGCTACATGTGCGGAAACACATTTTGGGCGAGATGTGAAAAATGGTAGCTGTACTGCTCATAAGGAAGTGCAGTAAAATGGCACTGTTGAAAATCTGGTGTCTAAATAATGGTCGCAAACTTGCCGAAGGCAATAGGAACTGCTAACGCACGCTCGTAAAACAGTCATTTTGGGGAATTTTTTCACCAAATTTTCAACATAGCCATTTTAAGACCTCTGCTCATGAACAGTGTCACTGTGATTTTTAATGTGTCCCGTACATTGATTTCGCACACTGACTGTGCCATTGTGCACTACATGGGCGGAAACACATTTTGGGTGAGATGTGAAAAATGACAGCTGTACTGGTCATAAGGAGGTGTGGTAAAATGGCAATGTTGAAAATCTGGAGTGAAAATATTGAAAATTCGTGAACTTACGAGCGTGCGTAGGAACTGCGCAACGCACGCTTGTAAAACAGTCATTTTTAGGAATTTTTTCACCAAATTTTCAACATAGCCATTTTAAGACCTCTGCTCATGAACAGTGTCACTGTGATTTTCTCAATTTGTCCAGTACATTGATTTCGCACACCGACTGTGCCATTGTGCGCTACATGGGCGGAAACACATTTTGGGTGAGATGTGAAAAATGCTGCTGCCTTAAGGAGGTGTGGTAAAATGGCAATGGTGAAAATCTGAAGTGAAAATATTGAAAATTCACGAACTTATGAGCGTGCGTAGGAACTGCGCAATGCACGCTCGTAAAACAGCCAATTTTAGGAATTTTTTCACCAAATTTTCAATATAGGCTTTTTGAGAGCCCACCTTATGAACACTGGCAGTGTCATTTCATTAATGGGTCCTGAAAGGTGATTTCACGCAGTGACTGCGAAAGCAACCTTCCGGCCCGATTAACGCCATGACAGTGCAAGAATTCATGAGGAAGGATTCCAAAAAACCCATGTTGAAAATTTGGGCCCAAAATTCTCAAAAATGCCTGAGATATGCAACAAAGTTGAAAAAACCCTATTTATTCCATTATACAGCTTACGGCATTTCCTCAGTTCGCGGTCGGCTTTGAAGAGTGCAGATGTATTCCCGTCCACCGATGATCGTCACGCGAGCTCCGGAGGTAAGTATGGGGTGAGGGGGATGTGGGGAGGCAGGGTGCGCGTGGTGGGTGTGGGTTGTGGGGGGCAGGGAGACTGCGAGGAAGGTTTTCTTCTTTACAGTTTTTAGACGACGTTGACATTTGCCACACTGGGTGGGCTCCCAGTGTGGCAGCTGGAAAGGCTGTTTGGGGGACTGGAGCTGGCAGGGGACTGGGCACCCCCATCGGCCATAACATGCTTTGCCACGCTGGGGTGGGCTCCCAGCGTGGGACATGGAAAGCTTTTTTTTGGGGGGGGGGCGTGTAGCCGTGGAGCAGATGGGGGATTGGGCACCTCCGTTGGCTATGAAAGTTCTTGCTACACTGGGGTGGGCTCCCGGCGTGGCACCTGGACAGCTGTTGTTGGGAGGGAGGCGTAGATCCGATGGGGGATTAAGCACCCCCATCGGCCACACAGTGTGTGCATGGGAGGGGAGGGAGTGCATCAGCACGCAATATGCGTGCTTGCGTGTGTGTGTGTGTGTGGGTGTGTGTGTGGGAGCTCTGCTCACTGAAGTGGAGCTCTCCCTTTCAACTGTATGCCACTGCATTTTCCTGCTGTCATAGACAGCCGCAGCAGTGATTGGTGCACTGCGACCGTGCCTGCAAACACACTGACTGAATTGGAAGAGGATGACACACCTCTAGAAAACTTGTATGATGGCACTATGTTTCTTGCACATGCGTGCAAGCAAACATAAAAATGGACATTATAAGGAGGCAAGGTTCAGGACCTAAATAAGAAAACAAGCAGCTGTCAAGCACTGCAGTGCCCTCCACTGGCAGGTATACCAGTAAAGGGACTACTTTACCAAAAATTGACACAAAATAGATTTTTAGTAATTGTTTTATGCCCTTATTTGTTTTTAATTCTATAATAAATAATAACATTTTATTTCACTTAAGCGCCTTTCAAAGTATCAAGGCGCTTTACAATAAAACCAAACAGCAATAATAAAATCAATGCACATAATAAGATAATAAATATAGTCTGATAGGTCCCTTTATTCAATACCATAGAAGGCCTGGCACCACAAAAAGTCTTCAACGCCTGTTTGAAACCCCCCACAGTTGTACACTACCGCAGCTGATGGGATAGAGAATTCCAGAGGGAAGGGGCCTCATACATAAATGCACGGGCCCCAGAAGATTTTTTTTTAATTTATTTATTAGGTCTTGGATAACAATACCTTTGAGCCAGGCCTCTTTTACAAAGGTTCCACATCAGATTACAACTCAAAACAAAAGACATGTAAGTCAGATTACAAATTCAATACATAGGACAAGGTTGCAAAAGTGTAAGCTAAATAAAGCTACAAAGCATCTGAGAAGCAAAACCAGTTTTGGAGGCTAGGTTACAAGGAGACAGCAGATGAGGTGCAGAGAGGATAGAGGGCAAGAGAGAGGAAGAGTAAAGGGGGTGGAGAGCTATAGAGGAGGAGCACAGCCAGGGGCATTGTCATAGACATAACATGGGGAAGTGTGTGCTAAGGGGTAACCAAGTGCTAATAGGAGAGAGAACTACATAAGGTTAGGGAAATAGTTTTTAGTACCAAGGGATTTCTATTGTCTCGTCCAGGGGAAGATGTCGTTTTTCATTTTTGTAATTCAGCTAGTACCTCATTTATGTTTATTGAGTAAGGTGTTGTACCTTCCATACTCAGTACCTGTTTCCCATTTGATTTTGTATTGAAAACTGAGCTAAAATATTGGTTAAAGCATTGCACAATGTCCTTAATATCTATGATTAATTCTCTGTCCTTACATATTCCAGTGAGTTTGTTGATTGATTGTTTGTTACTGTTTATGCACAGAAACAATTGCTGTCTTTTGTTTTTTTTTGTTAGTTAACCTCAGTTCAAGTTTCATTTTTTCTTGTCTTATTCATTTCTTTAGTTTGCTTTGTTCATTTCTATACATCAGTTGATGCCTATGGGTGCGGTTCCATTTATATCTCTGGAAAGCTGTATATTTTCTATCTATTTAGTTTTTATTTTTTTTGTTAAACTGTAGTGGAATAAGACCCTTCATATTATATTTTTTCCTCATTGGTACATATTAGTCTTTAGCTTTATTTAGATAATGGGTTATCCTTTCCCATTTTGTATTGTATCCCAGTTTATGTCTTCCAGGTACTGTGACATTTCGGACCAATCAGTGTTTTTTTAATCAAGGTTTTTTGTTGTGTCTACCACTATTGCCTTTGTGTATAACAGGGTACATTCAGCCATGTTGTGGTCACTAGTGCCCAGATGCGTGATGACTCTAGGATTACTTATACGTTCGACAGTATTAGTTCACTAGCTATCACTAGGTAAATGAGGAACAAAAAAATCCAGGGCCCATATAATTGCTTCTAGTCAGTAAAAGTACAGAACTCCATATTGCCGCTTGTGTTTACATACTACAAGTGTCTAGACTCATTTTGAAATTATTTTATTTATATTAGAAATTATTGAGAAGTGAAGCTTATTTCAGAGGTCTGCATCTCTGACTATGTAGAAATATTTTCTTCTATTTGTTCTAAATCTATTTTAACTTACATTGGATGACCCCTAGTTTCTATCCGATCGATTTTGTATTCTGTTTTGAGTTCTGCCACTAAATTTGGATCGTTAAGAATATTATGGTATAGGAGAATATCACCCCATGTCTTCTTGTTTCCAGATGATACACGCCTAGCTTATCTGATCATTCATGGTATGTTAAATGTTTAAATGAGTGGATTGACATGTATATGTATGTTGGACTCTTATAAGTTTGTTTATGCTTGCTTTTAAACAAGGGCTTTATAGATGGCTACTGAAATCCAAAATTGGTCTGACATGTGATATATGGAGAGGTAGAAAACATCTGAATGTTTACTTTTAATATTTTTGATTTGATTTTTTATTTGTCTATGGGTAAGCACACTGGGGTACAATCCCTTTTATGGGTACGACCCATGGTCAATCAAAATACAATCAATATTACAACAGACAAAATTATACCAAGTACAAAACATGCATAGGAATAAATATTCCATGTCTGGACAAAACTCACAGTTAAACATAAAACTAAAAAAAACCTAATACAGTATAAACTATCCTATACAGAGTTATATCACTGATTTCTGTTTATTGCAATGATTATTATGTTGCTTGCACGCATGTGCAAGAAACATAGTGCCATCATCGGAGATTTTGGAGGTGTGTCACCTCCTCCTCCAATTCAGTAAGTGAGCTGGCAGGCATGGCCCCTGTAAGCCAATGCATTTTGGAGCTGTCTATGACATGCTCCAAAATGCAGTAACACCCAATTGAAACCACGCTTCAGTGAACGCTATAAGAAGCGTAACTCCCCACACGCGGGCGTGCAGCTCCGCATGCACTGTATAGCCAAGGTGCCCAATCCCCGCCAGCTGAGCTGCATCCCCCCAGTAGTAGGTGTCACGCTGGGAGCCCACCCAGCATGGCAAACATCCCACGACGCCTTTTTTTAAAACCTGTAAAAAACCAAAACGGTCCCGCGGCGTGTCTCCCGACCCCCCCTCCACAACCCACACCCACCCACTGCGCACCCAGCCTTCCCACACACCCCCTCACCCCATACTTAACTCCGGACTGCGATGCAACGATCTTCGGTGGACTGGGATCACGTCTGCACTCTTCAAAGCCGACCGCGAACTGAGGAAATGCCGGTAAGCTGTATAATGGGCTAGATAGGGGGGTTTCAACTTTAGTGCATATCTCATGCATTTTTGGGAATTTTTGCAGCAAATTTTCAACATGGAGTTTTTAGGACCCCTTCTCATGAATGATGTCACTGTCATGGCATTATTCGGACCCAAAGGGTGATTTCGCGCAGTGACTGCGAAATCACCCTTCGGGCCTGAATACTGCCATGACAGTGACATTATTCATGAGAAGGGGTCCCAAAAACCCCATGTTGAAAATTTGGTGCCAAAATTCCAGAAGATGACTGTTTTACGAGCATGCATTGCGCAGTTCCTAGGCACGCTCGTAAGTTCATGAATTTTCAATATTTTCACTCCAGATTTCCAACATTGCCATTTTATCACACCTTCTTATGAGCAGTACAGCTGCCATTTTTCACATCTCACCCAAAACGTGTTTCTGCCCATGTAGCACACAATGGTGCAGTTGGTGTGCTAGATCAATGTACGGGACAAATTAAGAAAATCACAGTGGCACTGTTCATGAGCTCAGGTGTTAAAATGGCTATGTTGAAAATTTGGTGAAAAAATTCCAAAAAATGACTGTTTTACGAGCGTGCGTTTTACAGTTCCTATGCACGCTCGTAAGTTCGCGAATTTTCAATATTTTCACTCCAGATTTCCAACATTGCCATTTTGCTATACCTTCTTATAAATAGTACAGCTGTCAATTTTCACTTCTCACCCAAAATGTGTTTCCACCCATGTAGCGCACAATGGCGCAGTCGGTGTGCGAAATCAATGTACGGGACAAATTAAGAAAATCACAGTGATGGCATTCATGAGAAGAGGTCTTAAAATGACTATGTTGAAAATTTGGTGAAAAAATTCCAAAAAATGACTGTTTTACGAATGCGTTGTGCAGTCTTACCATGCTGTGAAAGTTCATGAATTTTCAATATTTTCACTCAGATTTCAACATTGCCATTTTGCTACACCTTCTTATGAGTAGTACAGCTGTCATTTTTCATATCTCACCCAAAATGTGTTTCCACCCATGTAGCGCACAATGGCGCAGTCGGTGTGCGAAATCAATGTACGGGACAAATTAAGAAAATCACAGTGACACTGTTCATGAGCAGAGTTCTTAAAATGGCTATGTTGAAAATTTGGTGAAAAAATTCCCTTCAGATGTTCTGCAATATTACTAATGAAGACATTGAACACAACTGGCCCCAGGACCGATCCCTGCAGCACCCCACTGGTCGCTCCCTCTCCCTAGACTGCATACCATTTACCACCACTCTCTGCCTCCTGTCTGTTAGCCAGTTTCTAACCCAGTTTACCACCCTTTCCCCCATGTCCAGCCTACCCAGCTAGTTTATGAGCCTCCTATATGGGATGGTTTCAAAGGCTTTGCTGAAATCAAGGTAAGCGTTGTCCGCTGCCCCACCCTGATTCACTTCCTTTGTCACCCAGTCAAATAAATCAACCAGATTTATCTGACATGATGTCCCCACTGTGAATCCATGTTGTCTATGGTCCTGGGTTCCGATGACATCTAGATGCCCCACTATCCTTTCTTTAAGCAATGTCTCCATGATCTTCCCCACTACTGAGGTGAGGCTGAATGGCCTATTGTTCCCTGCCTCCTCCCTGCTGCCGGACTTGTGTAGAGGGACCACATGTGCCCTCCTCCAATTCACTTGTGTTGAATGACTCAGTGAACATGGCTGCCAGAGGTACTGCTATCTCCTTCGCAGTTCTGTTAATATCCTTGGGCGTATGCCATCTGGTTCCATCGCTTTGTCTACCTTCAATTTAGTGAGCTCCTGCAGGACTCTTTTGTCCACCTCTTCACCCCCTTGGCAACTGCTGTACTGCTGTGGCTCTTGCCCCTCCCACTCTTCTGTGAATACTGAGTGGAAAGACACAGTGGATGTCTTGGGAGGAAGGCATGACACTGTCACTTCCAAATACCTAAACAGCACATACAAGCAAGCAACATTCGGCATTGACAAATGCTTGTTTTGTTTGCTTTGGTGATGACTGAGCTGCATTGCTCTTTGAACAATGAGTTATTGTCTATTTGTATCCCAAGGCCTTTTTCATTAGCCTGCTGTGTTATTGGGATACCGTCCAGGAAATACAATGTTTTTGATTTCTCTTGCCCGCATGTATAACACATCATTTCCCATTATTTAGCTTCATACCCCATCTTTTTGTTCACTTGAGTATCACATTACTATATTTTTGTATGGCTGCCATTTGTCCTGTTGAACTACAGGGACCACATAATTTTGTATCATCAGCATATTTTAAAGACACCCTCGGCATCTGCAACAACCCCTCGTCAGCCGAATGGAGCTGTCGCTCAGGGCAGTAGGGTACAAGAAACTCTTTCAACTAGTCAGGGCCAAGTCCATGTAGGGCTTTGTAAGTCAGTAAACCAACTTTAAAGGTGATCCGCCACCGAATTGGCAGCCAGTGCAGCTCACGCAGCACAGTAATATGAGAGGATCGCAAAGTCCCCATCAACAAACACGCTGCGGCGTTCTGTACTAGCTGCAGGTGGTGGATATCAACCCCAGGTAGCCCTAAGTACAGGGAGTTGCAGTAATCAAGGCATGAGGTCACAAAGGAATGGACTAATATAGGCAGATTCCGGATGGAACAAGGTGCTTGATCCTGGCGATGTTCCTAAGGTGGTAAAAGAAAGACTTGACGACCACCGACACTTGAGATCGTAAAGTCAGACCATCATCAAGCACCACCCCCAGGTCCCACACCTGTTCAGAGGAAAGGATCTGGGAGACCCACAGGGAAGGTCCAGAAGGCTGGCCAGCCCTCATCTCCTCTGTCCGGCGACTTGGGTCCACAACCATCACCTTGGTCTTTCCTGCTTTCAGCTTTAGCCAGCTGAAATTCATCCAGTCCTGGTTTTCAGTGAGGCAGTTGTTAAATATCGAGAGAGCATTATCTTGGTCAGGCGCAAAAGACTGGTAGAGCTGGGTATCATCAGCATAGCTGTGAAACCTCAGCCCATACCATCTTACAATGTCTCTGAGGGGCAGCATATATGCTGCTAACAACATGGGGGAAATTAGAAATAAGAATAAGAAATGAGACATGTAGTCCATTTTCTAAGCACAATAATACCATCCAGGTTGGGCAGTATTGGAAATACTGAATGTTCCAGAGGGCATAATGCCAGAGGGAACATGCTAGTCCATGCATGCATGGAATCTTGGTTTCACTTTCCCAACAAAAATTTCTCTGGAAATAGCCCTCAGTTTTTTAAAACCACCTCTACGGTGCATATAGCACATACACCACATCTAAACACATTGTTTGTATTATATGCTACCAAAACTGGTGTTTGGCATTCTGGGATGCCACGCTGATGTTGGGGAGGCACGGAATGGAGCATGGGACAAAGGAGCAGAGGGATTTTTGAGCAGGATGACTGCCAGGCACTTTATTACAGACAGACACGGAAGGCACCAGCACAGCATGGGTAAGGAGGCATTATTGCTTTCAAATGATTTGGGTATAGACACTAATCACACAGATGCAGAAAGTGACAGTTAGCTGCCTCAGCTGACAGCAACTCAATCTTCTTTCACTCCCCATGCTTTGTTACAGAGGTAGAAGTAACTCAGTTTTACAAAAACACATACTGACAAGACATTTGGATTTTGGCATAATGCTTTGCTAACACGGTGTCTTGGGGAAGGGGGAACACAGTATGCACACCAAGAAATGGCACTTTTCCCTTTCAGAACTGCTGTGACTGCACTGTATTGCACAGTGTGAGTCACTCCTCTTCCATATAGTGATGTCAGCAGCACAGCCCTGGGCTCACAGCAACACTAGGCTTGCTATGGAAGCTCAGGTGCACCCTGCAGTTTTTAGCAGCTCAGAATGTAAAAAGAAACTGCAGAGGACATTAATAAAATAAAATTAAAGAATCAATGCAGAAAGGGGTAATTTATGCATGAAGGCCAAAAGGACTGGGAAAGGTGCTCTTTAAAGTCAGAACTAGCACTACAAAGAGGACTAAGTAACCTCTTAACTCATTTAAGGTCAGACCTAACATTTCAAACAGGACTCAGTCACACCCTGGTTTATATAAAATCAGATCTAGCACTCCAAACAGGACTCAATCACATCTTAGCTCATTTAAAGTCAGACCTGGCACTCCAAACAAGACTAAGTAAAATTTTGGCTCATATAAAATCGGACCTGGCACTCTAAATAGGACTCAGTAACATCTTGGCTCATATAAAATCAGACCCAGCACTCCAAACAGGACTCCGTAACATCTTGGCTCATACGAAATTGGTACTGTGACCAACAATTCCAGCTCCCAACCGCACAGTGTGCTCATTGTAAAGTATATCCAAGTCCAAGAACAGCAAACAACAGGCAACTATTGACCCATCTCCCTACTCCCTATCCTGGCTAAATTACAGGAACCACTTGTCCTGTCCCAACTGACTCTGTGCCTGGATGCCTCCTCTTTCTTCACTCCCTTCCAATCGGGCTTCTGCAAATCCCACTCAACCATCACCTCCCTACTATGAGTCACTGGTGACATTATCACCAGTATGGACAATGGACACATCACCTCGGCCATCTTCATTGATCTAGCCAAGGCTTTCGATACCGTCTCCCACTCCCTGCTCCTTTCCAAACTCACAAACGCAGGGCTCTCCAATCCAGCCACTGCATGGTTCCATGACTACCTAGTGGGCAGGAAACAAACAGTCAAAATTGCCTCACACACCTCAAACCCCCTGCCAGTTATTGCCGGTGTCCCCCAAGGATCAGTCCTAGGGCCACTGCTTTTCTCCATGTTTCTAAATGACCTTCATCAGCATGCTCCCACTCATCCATCCAGATGTATGCGGACAACACAGTCCTGTATGCCTCTGGCCCCACAACAAGTAGCATGGCAACTCTCCTACAGGAGGATTTCTATGCCATCCAGGAATGGTTCAGGTCAAACCAGTTATTTCTAAACCCAAAAAAAACCTTGTCACTAACATTTGGCTCCCAACAAAGACTCTCCCACCAAGCCCCCTGCCCCCCTTTCAAAACCCTGGAAGGGACTCTCCTGGAGCAATGCACTAGCTTCAGATATCTAGGCATCTGGCTAGACCAGTACCTAGATTTTACCACTCACATTGACTCTTTACACAAGAGGCTGCTCCCCAAACTTGGAGCACTATACAGAAACAAAAGCTGCCTCACCTGACAAACAAGGCACGCCATTGTCCAAAAAATGATTCTTCCCGTACTCGACTATGGCGACATAGTATACACTATCGCCCCACATCTGCCCTGGCCAGCCTAGACACCCTGTTCCACTCTTTCTGTCACTTCATCCTCGACTGCCCACAATCTACACACCACTTCACCTTATATAGCTCCCTAACCCTGCCATCCCTCCATGATCATAGATTAATTAACTGCGCTAGGTTTGCTGCCAAATTTTGGTCCCTCTCTCTACCCCCCATCTGGCCTCTACCCTCTCCCAACAACCTCCACCTGCTTACCCCCTCAGAAGCATGGACCCCCAGACTACTCCACGTCCCATTTATGCTCACAACCAAAGGCCAGGCTGCTTTTAACTACCGAATCCCACAGATTTGGAATGCCCTACCAGCCCCCATAAGACACGCACCAAATCCCTACCATCGCAACCTACTACTCAGAGCACATTTCTCCTCCAGCTGCTCCTGTTTCAACTAACAATTTTACTATTATGATGATGCAGCCTAGTCGCATTTTAAAGGTACTCTATTCTCCAACTTTCCCACTGAATGTATCTACCTGCCTGTCTGTAAATTTCTGCCAAATGTATGCCAGGCAGAAAGCCATTGCATTCCACTATTGAATTGTCTATGTATTAAATACCATGTTGTGTATTGGGTCTCGGCGCCCAGGTCGCATCTGGAATCGAGCATGTTGCTCAGTATGCTTTCCTGGTAAATCTAGTAAATAAATAAATAAATAAATAAATAAATAAATATGTGAAACAAGACTTTAATGCTGTTCAATAGCAAAATAGCAGACCACCACAGCTCACGCCTGTAACCTCTACTGGTTTCGCACTTCTTAGTGCATCATCATCAGGGGGATACACCCCCAGTGTCCATTGCAATAAAACAGCTGTTGTTTAAAGTGACAGTAACTTAAAATCATATCTAACAATAATTTCAAACAACATATAAATTATTACTTAATCAAAACCACCCCATAATACGTAAAAGACAGGCATAATGGCTGCCTGAAAATAGGCATCTCTGTGTCTAGTGCACTCACCCAGTTACCAAAAGCAAATAAATAAATAAATAAATATTTTTTGTCAATAAGTTGCATATAAAGTTTAAAAATAATACTGTATTCTGCAAAGCTTCCGAAGGTCAAATCCAATACTTCATTTACTCCTTCGACAACTAAAATGGAATAAGAGGAGAACAATCAGAGTTAAGATTGTTTCAAATTTACACATAACACACTCAACAGTGGCAACAATCTTCTAGAACATGTTGCATGGTTATTATGTATTATTTCTAATCAATAGCATAATGTCTATTTTATCATTTAAACCAGGAAGTTTGAGTCCCCCCAGTGTATAGATCCAATAAGCCTCTCTTTCTAATAGTTTATCATCTAGATTGCCACCTCTTGGGCCCAACCTGACTAGCTCAATACCACAAAATGTGAACATGTGCTATTCCACACTATCTTTGTTTCTTAAGCAGTGCGTAGCTAATGCATTCATCTCATCTCCCCAAGCCATGCTTATTAAATGTTCCTCTATTCTTACCTTGAAGGCTCATGCGGTTTTTACCACATAGAATGAGCCACAACCACATGTAGCTAGATAAACCAAATTGTCCATAACACAACTGAAAAAAGAGAGTGTATTGTAGTTTTTCTGTGCATTTACGGTAGTACATGTGATGCTTTTTAATACGGATGCTCAGAACTTACAGTTTCTACAGGGGTATATTCCTGTCAGTCTGTTTAGTAGCCAATGACCTGGTTCAGGGTAAAAGTAGGTTGTCTGTGCAGACTATGCACTATGTTATCCCTTAGACTGGCCCCCCCTCTTAAAAGTCATGAGTGGTGGTAATGCCAATCTGCAAAAAAGTCTCACACTGGGATGGTGGTGCTCTAGGCAAACTTCCAAATGCAAGAACTCAAAAGCCAAGTACTCACCACCTCTCATAACATGGACACCAAATTTGTTAAAATAATATTTTATTGTTAAAAAGGCACAAACGCCTGATGTGTTTCGGATCAATGGGATCCTTTCTCAGAGGCTAGTTAATTAACAACTGAACACCAGTTGAATAGAAAAAACATAGTGACATCAGTATGACAACATTAACAGCAACTTTAAATTGATAGGTCCAATTACACCATGTGACACACAATAACCTGAAACATTAAAAACCAACACAGCACACGAACAGTACCTATACAGTATATACAAGTGAAAATCCATAGCACCATAAAACTAATTCACTACTAATAATTAAAACACGTTCTTGTGCTAAACGAACATTTGTATCTTAAAAATGGTGTAATTCATCAAATAATGTTCTTAAAAATCTCCTAGCTAAAAGACAAAGGTATAAATGTTAGCAAGAGTTATTTGGAGGCGGACGTGTGTGTGTGTGAGGTGTGTCCTTTAGATAGGAGATTTTTGTAAACATTCTCTGATGAATTACATCATCTTTAAGATAAAAATGTTCATTTAACATAAGAACATGTTTTAATTATTAACTGGTGTTCAGTTGTTAATTAACTAGCCTTTGAGAAAGGATGCCATTGATCCGAAATGCGTCAGGTGTCTGTGTCTTTTTAACAATAGAATGCTATTTTAACATATTTGGTGTCCGTGTAATGAGAGGTGGTGAGTGCTTGGCTTCAGTGTTCTTGCATGTGGTGGTAATGCCGGAGCTTCTTTTAATGGAGGGTCTGTTTGTGAAATGTTCCAGTGTTTCTTTAATGTTTTTTTCAATTTCTTGAGACTTCCTGGTATATATATTGACAAAATGAAGTATTTGATGTGCCACCTCCCTCTGCTGTGGGGCCAGTAAGTCTTCCCTATTGGTGTTTAATGAATGTACCATGGCATTTCTTATCACCGGTGCTGAATAACCGCCCTGGGAGAACCCCTCACGCATGTCTGACACCTGTATCACAAAATCCTCATCAGTACTGCAATTCCTTCTAGCTTTCAGAAATTGGGCCTCGGGAAAGTTTTGCACCCTATGTCGGGGTGACAACTCGAAGCTTGCAGTATGGAGTTGTGATCAGTCCCTTTTCTAAACAGGGTAGTTTGAACTCCATTCTCAGCATCTCTTGTTATTTCTAAATCTCGGAACATAGCTTTATTTTGATCACATTGTAGGGAAAATTTTAAATTTGGGTTGCAATGTTCCAAATACTGAATGAACTGCCCCAACTCCTCTTGAGTGCCCCTCCATATCAGAAAAATGTTGTCTATAAAGTGACACCACAGGTCAATCCTATGGTAGAAAGGATTGATCTGTTCATCATAGACTGCTGCTTTTTCCCAGTGTCCAGGTTTAAATGATAAACTAGATATCATATCATTGATTAGCAATAACCATGCAGTATGTTCTAGAAGATTGCTGCCACTGTTGCCACTATTAAGTGTTATATGTAAATTTGAAACAATTTTAAAGGAAAACTGTCTAAATCCTTTGCTGCCTGCCCTGAAAGGCATAGCCCCGATTACGTTTTTTATTCGGAAAAGCACCTTTTTCTCATGCTGCAACTTAATTTATTTTTATTCCAAAAAGTCCTTGAATTGGGAATAAAGCAGATGCTGGGGGGTTCCATTTACTGTCAAGGTGTGGCACTGCACCACCCACTTCAATACATTTGCATTGAAGGGAGCTGTGCGGTGTCGCATCTTTACAATAAATGGAGCCCCCCAGCATCCACCATATTCCCAATTCATGGACTTTTTGGAATAAAAATAAAGCAAGTTGCAGCATGAGAAAAACATGCTTTTCTGAATAAAAAGCTAAATCAGTGGGTAAGGCTTTCAGGGGCAGGGGGACAAGGAGTTAGACAGTTTTCCTTTAACACTGATTGTTCTCCTCTTATTAGTTTTTAGGTGTCGAAGGAGTAAATAAAATCTTGGATTTGACTTCTGGAAGTAATACAGTATTATTTTTAAACTTTATATGAATCTTATTGGGAAAAATATAGCCATTATACTAATATACTAAAATGCCAGCAGAATAGGCCTAACGGTCTTTCGTGTCTGCTCGTTTGGTCAGCCCCCACCCTGGGAGCTGACCTAGCTGCCCCCCTCTCAGTCTCTGGCTTCTCTCTTCCCAGTCCTGGATATTCTCGCTGCACTGGTTTTTGCTCCCAGAACCCTTCCCCTATACCTGTCCCACCCCTTCTTGAACCCCTCCGTTTCTGCCTCCACCAGTCCCCTAGGTGGCGCATTCCATGGATCCACCACCCTCTCAGTGAAGCAGCACCTCCTCCTTTCCCCCCCGAATCTCCCCCCTCCAGCTTCCACCCATGCCCTCTAGTTGCCCTCTCTCCTTCCTTTGGAGCACCCTGACTGCTCCTCCTCTATTTACCCCCTTCATGTACCTGAAGACCCCTATCATGTCCCCCCCGGTCCCTTCTGTCTTGCAATGTGTACATATTTAGCTCTTCAAGCCTCTCCCCATAGGTCCTATCCCCAAGCCCCAAATCATTTTGGTTGCCCTCCTCTGGACCCTCTCCATTATGCCTGTCTTTTGTGTATTTAGGGGTGGTATTGATTAAGTAATAATATAAATGTTTGAAATTATCGTTAGATATGATTTTAAGTCACTGTCACTTTAACCACAGCCTTTTAATTGCAATGGACACTGGGGGGGCATCCTCCTGATGATGCACTAGGAAGTGCAAAACTGGTAGCGGTTACAGGCCTGATCTGTGGCAGTTTGTTATTTTGCTATTTAGCACCATTAAAGCATTTTTTCACATATTCAAGAGGTGCTGGTGTTTGCTATTCTTGGACTCATATGAAATTGGACCTAGCACTCTAGACATGACTCAATCACATCTTGGCTCATATAAAATTGGACATAGCACTCCAAACAGGATTCATTAATATATTGGCTCATTTAAAGTAGGACCTAGTACTCCAAGCAGGAATCAGTAACACCATAGCTCATTTAAAGTCAGACCTAGCACTCCTAACAGGACTCAGCCACATCTTGGGTTATATAGGTTGGGACCTAACACTCCAAACAGGACTCGGTGACATCTTAGCTCATTTAAAGTCAGACCTAGTACTCCAAACAGGACTCTGTAACATCTTGGCTCATTTAATGTAGGCCCTAAGCACTCCAAACAGGATTCAGTAACAAATTAACTCATTTAAAGCCAGACCTAGCACTCCTAACAGGACTCAGTAACATCTTGGCTCGTTTAATGTAGAACCTAGCACTCCAAACAGGACTCAATAACATTTTACCTCATTTAAGGCAAGACCTAGCATTCCAAACAGGACTCAATAAGATCTTCGCTCATATAAAATCGACCTAGCACTCCAAGCAAGACACAGTAACATCTTAGCTCATTTAATGTGGGACAAAGCATTCCGGGTAGGACTCAGTAACATCTTGGCTCATTTAAAGTCAGACCTAGTAGTTCAAACCAGACTCAGGCACATCTTTGTTCATACAAAATCCGATCGACTGCTCCAAACAGCACTCAGAAACATCTTGGATCATTTCATGTAGGACCCAGCACTCCAGAAAGGACTCAGTAACATCTTGGTTCATATAAAAGTGGAACTAGCACTCCAAACAGCACTCAGTAACATCTTGGATCATTTCATTTCATTCTGATTCTAGAACTCTGAGCTGAGTGGCTGTGTTTGACAAGAGCTCCCAATGCTAAATGCTTTTTACTACATTTTTCAGTTTAAAAATTGTTTTGTTTTATGTAAACTTAGGTGATTATGAAAGATAATCTTGTAGTCTCCAGGAAGATATAAAATGTGGGTGGTAGATATTGGTTGGAAGTTAGAAGGATCAGCACATTTATTTAGTGTGATCTTTCAACTCTGATGTGGTTAATTTTAATACTATAGTTTAAATCCTTTCTGTATGCACCTTTGGTGGTGTCTGATATTGAGAATCTAAGTGTCATTTTGATGCAGCGAATTTAAAATCCGCTGGCGAAGTGAACGCAAAGTGGCCATTGGCTCTTCGCTATGCAGAGTGCCCCATAAGAAAGGATCACTTTGCCTTGTTATTTTTACTTCGCATTGTCATGCCTCCTTAAATGTGAAGTAAGGTGGAGTGGCAACAATACTGGCAGCATCCCACCCACACAGTCACCAGAGTGAATGTGCATCTCCAAAGTACTACTATCTTGTGTCCAGAAAACTCCTCAGTGCTGATGAAGTGAAATGAGAATGTAACAAGAAATGCAAAGTCTCCCAGAATTAATGGCACACTCAGTCATGCGCACAGTGATCAGTTCACACACAAAGTCACCAGAATTAATGTGCATCCCCAAAATGCTACTGTCTTTGTCCAGAAAATTCCGCAGTGCTGACGAAGTGAAATGAGAGCGTAACAAGAAATGCAGTCTCCCAGAATTAATGGTGCCATGCAAACGCACAGACAGATTAAGATTGCACTGCACACTCAAGGAATGCATACGAAAAGGCACAACAACACCTAACCAGTGCTCACAAGTCACAAATCCAAATCTGGAAAGGAATACATTTTGCCAGTTGGGGGATTAGTGCACGGCAGTAACAATCCACTACCAGTAAAGATACCACAAAGCAGTATAAAAAATTCATGCAGGTGCGGTGGATAGCAGGTTCACACTGCTGCAATTACTCTGTAACACAATAAAAAATATCTGATTTAATGGCACGCATCGCACACACACTCACATGCACACTCAAGTAATGTGTAGCAAATTGAAAACCTTTAGTAATATAACCAAATGTTTTAAACAGACAAATTGTACACTGTTGCACCACAACAATCAGCCAAAAAATTAAAAGAATTACTGAAAATATTACTGTGTACATTAACACAGTTATACAAGAAAAATATAACCAAAACAGAAAGACTGCTCTTTTCTCCCAATTAATCTACCTACACCACAAATATGCCCCTGCCCTAAAGCACACTTCACACTGCCCTAAAGACACAGACTGACTGATCTAAATTAACATTCAAAATCCACACACAACAATAAACACTCGATGATATGAGCACAGAAGGGTTTCCTACAATCGATGTACTAAATTCTGAGCAAAAAATATTACTCAAAAAGGCATTTTAAACAACTTTTAGAGGTTTTGAATCGCAGAGCTCTGAGAGCAAACTGTCTCCAGCTACCACTGCACACACACTACCCAGGCCAGAACTGAGGCTGTGCAGAACAATCTAGAGCCCACTTGACCTGCAATCCCATGAATCACTGTAGAATTTCATTTGGAGCTCAATCAGAGGGCAAACTGAGGCAAATTACATTGATTTCAATGTACTTCCCCTTAAAATTGGTGGAGAAGTGGTTTGGGGAAGGCGGAATAACACAAAGTCATTGGTTTCAATGGACTTCGCATTCCTCATTGTGAAGCGAAGTACTCCGCTTCACATTGTGGAGTTCTCCGTGGATTCTACGTTACTCAGTGAATCACTTCACGGAACAAATTGGGGCCACTTTACCCACCACTACTTACAGTACTGTAACTCACATGCTGTACAGGCAAGAACACGAATGCCTATGGCTGTACTTCCCCGATGAGCTGTAGCACAAAACTCCCTGACTTAAAAACGCTTATTAATGAGTGCAATGGTGAAGTGGCGAAGCTTGGAGAGATACTACAAAACATGCTTACAATACATCTAAGTAACTAGTCGAAAAATTAGTGTTGTGATTCGTGACGTAATCGTGAATTATGATTTGTGACTGCATTTGTGACCGTGATGATGAAGAACATGATTCGGTATTGACAGTGTGAGATAGACAATATGGAACTGTATTGGGAATGCAAATGCCTATGACTGTACTTCCTCGATGAGCTGTAGCACAAACTCCCTGACATAAAAACGCTCATTAATGAGTACAATGGCGGGGTGATGAAGCCTGGAGAGATACTACCAAACATGCTTACAATACATCCACGTAACTAGTCAAAATATTAGTGGTGTGATTCGTGACATGATCGTGAATTGTAATTTGTAACTGCATTTGTGACTGTGATGATGAAGAACATGATTCGGTGTCGACGGTGTGAGATAACTAATATGGAACTGTATTGGGAACGCGAAGGCCTATGACCGTACTTCCTGATGAGCTGTAGCTCAAAACTCCCTGACTTAAAAACACGTCTTAATGAGTACAATGGTGGGGAGGTGAAGCCTAGAGAGTAATTAGTAAAAAAATTAATGTTGTGATTCGTGACGTGATCGTAAATAGTGATTTGTGACTACATTTGTGACTGTGAAGATGAAGAACGTGATTTGTATCACGAGTGACTCATGATGATGATCCTGACTTAAAAACGCATATTAATGAGTACAATGTTCATGCAGAGTTATGCACCACACCTGTCCAGTACTCTGAAGGGAAGCCAAAGAAACAACTGTGACTTAAGTTACAGATGGAGATTGGGCCCTAAAGAGATACAAATGCACAGACAGATTAAGATTGCGCTGTACACTGAAGAGATGCAGACGCAAAGGCACAATATCTGACCAGTGCTCACCATCAGAAATTCAAATCTAGAAAAGAATACCTTTGCTGTTTGGGGCAGGTCATGGGGGAGGCAGTGTAGGCATTAACAGTCACTAGTACTAGTACCAGTAAAGAAACCACAAAGAAGTACAAAAATTGTACAGCTGCAGTGGATAGCATGTTCACATTGCTAACATTATTATGTGGCACAATAAAAGGTGTCTGATTTGATGACACACGTCACACACATACTCACACACACACTAAGTAATGTATAGCAAATTGAAAACTTCAGTAATATAACCACATATTTTAAACAAACTAAAATTATGCACTGCTGCACCACAACAATCAACAAAAAAAGGCACGATTTATTGAAAATATTACTGTATGTACATTAACTCAGTTATACAAGAAAAATATCACCAAAACAGAAAGCACTGTCTTTTTCTTCAAGTTAATCTACCGACACCACAGATATGCCCCTCCCCAAAGCACACTTCCACTGTCTCTC
Source organism: Neoceratodus forsteri (assembly GCA_016271365.2). Taxonomy (NCBI): domain Eukaryota; kingdom Metazoa; phylum Chordata; order Ceratodontiformes; family Ceratodontidae; genus Neoceratodus; species Neoceratodus forsteri. The sequence continues at coordinate 20,689,671 of JADMNL010000034.1, read as the reverse complement.
AGTACACAGACTGAATGTTGTACATTAACATTCAAAATCCACACACAAACAATAAATGCTCGATGATATGAGCTCAGGAGGGTTTCCTATAATCGATGAACTAAAGTTTCAGCAAAAAAAATGACTCAAAAAGGCTTTTTTTAACAGCTTTTAGAAGGTTTGAATCCCAGAGAGCTCTCACAGCAGTTTGTCCCCTACAGCTTCCTGCACACACTACACCAAACTGAGGCTGTGCAGAACAATCTAGAGCCCATGTGACCTGAAATCCCATTAGTCACTGCAAAATTCGCCTTTGGAGCTTAAAAACAAGGCGAAGTGAGGTGAAGTACATTGTTTTCAATGCACTTCGCCGTAAGAATTGGTTGAGTAGTGGTTTGGGAAGGCGGAATAATGCGAAGTCATTGTTTTCAATGGACACTGTGCATTATCCATTATAACACGAAGTACTCCGCTTCATGTTGCGGAGCACTCCGTGAATTCCCCTTCACGCCACGAATCACTTCGTGGAGTGAATTGGGGCCACTTTGCCCATCTCTAGTATTCTGTCTGTTTTGGTACGTACTTTATTTTCTCTGTTAAACAACTAAGTATACCGATTGCCTAATACTATACAGTACATTATATCGTTTTGTGCTGTCTCTAGTTTTTTCTTCTTTCTCCAGTCTTTAGAGCTGTTTAGTTACTGTGGCAGTGGTGTGGTACTGTATTCTTTCTTGTAGTTCAAGGTGCTTTTGGGACTGCTGATTTTGGTTTAAAATATAAAAAAAAAATTCTAGTTTGAAAAAAGCTACATCAGCTTGGTATGTTGTCACCTGTTTGTTGTTGCTGAGTAGCAGATGTTTTTGCATTGTGTTCTGGCTCTGTGATAGAATCTGTATTAGTAGAAGGTAGATTATTGTGATTGTTGATATTTTTGATGGTAAAGTGAGATAGAAATTTATATATTTTTGAATGTTATAGTTGTTTTATAGTTATGTATAACTGGAGGGTAGGAGAAGCTGGGCTTGGAGGAAGTGGGGAAATAGGTACATGTATGGGAAGCTGGAGAGTGGTAAACCGCAATAGCTGTGGGGCAGCAGTCTTTCTGGGGGTGTTGTGGAGTAAAGAGGGATGTCCTGTGTGTAAGAGCCTGGAGCAGCTAAGGGCTGAAATAAGGCTGCTCAGATGGGAGCTGGGGAGGATGGTGTGGGAAGTCAGAGGAGCAGAGCAGTGGAGGGAAAGGCAGAGGGGTGATGCCAAGGGGCATGACGGAATCAGGCAGGGGATGGGAGTGGGGAGAAGCACCCAGTATAAAGGAGTTTCTCTTCCTCAGAGGAATTGGGAGCCCAGGGTGAAGAAATGGCAAGTGGTGAGGGGAAGGGGTGGGAATGTAAGAGTAGCATCAGGGGTTGGAAATTCTAAAGGGGTGCCTTTATTGAATAGATTTGCACCACTGTCTGGAAGGAAGGAGGGGGCAGCAGGAGGTGAGGTAGAAGGTCAGGTTGTGCTGGGGTTGGTAATAGGAGTATGGGGGCGAGTGAGTAGGGAACTAATCAGGGTGGGCAAGGAAGAGGAGGCAGGCAAAACAGAGTGGAGGAAGTGGGGGAGGGAGAGAAAAGGAAGGGATGAGGGGAGGGGAAGGAAACCTGAAAGCAGATACAGATAGTCAGAAGGGGAGAGGCAGTTTGGGAGATGGAAAAACAGTTAAGGGGATAAATTGTGAATGTGGAGATAAGTTCACCAGGGTACAGAGGGATCAGTTAGGTGGAGAAGCAGCCAGTACCGAAGATAATATAGGAAGGATGGGGAGCATGGAAGCAGGAGATGGAAGGCTGGCAATCATAGAGGACTCCATAATTAGGAGGTATTCACTGGGGAAGGAAAGGGGACCCAAATGCAAGCAGGAGGGTGGTTTGTATGCCAGGGATGACAGCAGGGAAGATGGGCCCAAAAATAACAGAAATAGTAAGGCAGGTTGGAGGAAAACCTAATTTAGTTATACATTTGGGAACCAACGACCTAACTGGGGAGGAGGTGGAGGTAGTGCAAAGTAGGTTCAGGGAGTTAGGGAGGATCTACAGGGAAGAAAGAAGTTCACTGGCCTTCTCAGAAGCATTACCAGTACCAAGGGCCAGCACAGCCAGGAAAAGAAGAATAGAGGATTTCAGTGACTGGCTGAGGAAATGGTGCAGGGAGGAGATGTTCATCTGTATTGGGGAATGGGAGGAGACATGGTCAAACAAAGCACTCTTTTCACCAGACAGGCTACTGTACACCTCAGTAGGGAGGGTTTGAGGGTACTCAGGGACAAATTGGGGGAAACATAACCACTACTACACTTAATTTAAACTACTGGGGGGTGCAGTGGGCATGCAGGCCCACAAACTCCGAGAGGAGGAGGTCAGTGAACCTCCTCCCCCTCAGTGATGGCAGAGGTCTGGAGAAATGAGGTGTAAGGGGCAAGAACACAGTTAGCAAAGGGTGGAGGGTGTGAAGAACACATAAAAAGGGTACATGGAGGGATGCACACAGAGGGAATAAATGTGAATAGAAGAATTGAGGGAAGAGAAGGATGGTCAGATTCTAGATAGAGGGTGAATGCACAGAGTCTTGGAAACAAGATGGAAGACCTGCAGGCATTATTAGCGGGCAAGAGGGTGGTCATAGCTGCAGTAACTGAGACTTGGGCAACATCACACCATGAATGGGACCTTGCAATCCCTGGATATAAACTATACAGGAGGGAGGGGTGGCCATTTATATCAGGGAGGGAATAACTTGCATGAGGGAGAAGGCAGAGGAAGGGGAGGTGGAGGCATTATGGGTTCAGATAAGGTCAAATAGAGGGAGAAAGGTGAGGTTGGGGGTGGTTTATAGACCACCAGTCAGGATGAGTAGAAGCACAGGGAAGTGAGCTCACAAATATTGAAAGCAATGGGGAAAGGAGAGGTGGTAACTATGGGGGACTTCAACCTGCCCAAGGTGGACTAGAGCATATCATCCACAACATGTGCTGGGAGTCAGGTAACCCTGAAATGATTACAGAGTGGATTCCTGACTCAGGGCATCACTGAATCAACAAGAGCTGAAGCAATTCTTGATCTGGTGCTCACTAATGGGGAGCATGTACAGGAAATAATGGTCAGGGAGCCACTGGGAGGACGTGATCATTGCACAGTTCCAGTTGGACATGGGCAGGGAAAGCATCCCAACTAAAACCAAAATCTTGGATTTCAGGAGGATAGACTTCAGAAAAATGGGTGAAGTGCTAAGGAGCCATCTGGTGGGCATCAGAGCAGATATGGGTGTGGGCCAAAGGTGGTCCATCATTAAGGAAGGAATATTGGTTGCCACAGATGAGTACATTAGGCTCAGGGGTAAGAACACAAGGGCCAAAGTGCCCAGCTGGTTCAGTTCTGGGGTTGCCCAGGCAGTAAGGGAAAAGAGGTTGGCCTTTAGAAAATTCAGGAAGACCAAGACAGAGAGAGGTGGATAGGGAAAATTACCTAAGGTTCGCTAGTAAGGCAAGTAAGAAAGTCAGGCGAGCAAAGGCACAGAAGGAGCTGCAGATAGCTGAAGGAATTAAGAAGTGGGAGAAGGCTTTCTTTTGTTATCTAAGTGAGAAAAGGGACAAGAAGGAAGGGATTGTTAGGCTTAAGGAAGGGATGGAGTGGGTGGAGGATAATGGGGGAAAGCAGAGATACTAAATGAATACTTCTGTTCCATCTTTACCAGGGAAAAAGACGGACCAGTGCCTTCAGGAGGGAAAAAAGGAGCGGGGGGAAGGGGGAACCCAGATGTAGTGATAGAGGAGGATAGAGTGAGGGAGATGCTTCTAGCATTGAAGGTGGACAAATCACCAGGCCCAGATGAAGTACATCCAAGGACAGTAAAGGAACTGGCTGAGGAGCTGGTAGGGTCACTGGCAGACTTATTTAATAGTTCACTAGAGACAGGCATAGTACTGCAGGACTGGAGCACAGCACGTGTAGTGCCACTCCACAAAAGCGGTCCCAAGGATGACCCAGGGAATTACAGACCAGTCAGTCTGACCTCCATTGTGGGCAAGCTCATGGAGATCATACTTATGTATAATACTATGCCATGTAGTACCAAGGCAAAACTGTGTCATGATGATAACCATGTTTGTAACCACCATATGCTTGTATAACCTTGTTATCAAAAGTTGTTCTCCACTGTAGTATACCTTGTATTGTTATCCCGGGTTGCCCCTGAAAAAGGGACCTTCGGGGCTCAGTGGGCCAACTCAGTCACCAAAATTTAATAAATAAATAAATAAATAAAGAAATAAAAGGTTGGTGGAATATCTAGAGGAACGTGGTCTCCAGGATGCTAGGCAGCATGGGTTCATGGTGGGGGGATACTGTGTCAAACAAATCTGATTTACTTCTTTGACTGTGTCACTAAGACAGTAGATGGGTGCCAAGCAGTAGACATCCTGTATCTTGATTTCAGCAAGGCCTTTGACTCTGTGCCCCACAAAACATTGATCAGGAAGTTGGTGGATCTTTGGGTTGGGGAAAAAATGGCCAGATGGGTGGAAAACTGGCTGAAGAACAGAACCCAAAGGGTGGTTGTGGGGGGGCGAGTTATCTGGGACAAGACAGGTAACCAGTGGGGACCCGAGGGGCTCGATGCTGGGGTCAGGGTTCAGTGTCTTCATAAATGACATTGGGGATGGCATTAAGGGCAAAATGTGCCTATTCACAGATGACACCAAGCTCTGTGGGAGAGTGGACACAGCTGAAAGGATACAGGACTTACAGGAAGATCTGGAAAAGCTAGGGAGGTGGTCCAGGATCTGACAGCTTGGCTTCAATGCCAAGAAAAGCAAAGTTATGCATATTGGAGCCAAGAATCCTAGGACAGAGTACTACCTGGGTGGCGTCTGAGTATCTGTATCAGAGGAGGAGAAGGACCTGGGAGTGATGATCACTAGTGACCTGAAGCACTCCGTGCAGTGCAAGAAAGCAGCAGCAAAGGCAAAGGCAAACAAGATGCTGAGATGCATATCTAGGGGGGATCAGTAGTAGGAGAGAGGAGGTTATACTGCCCTGGTAAGTCCTCATCTAGAGTGTGGACTTCAGTACTGTTGCCCACACCTCAAAAAGGACATTAACCTGCTGGAGAAGGTCCAGAGGAGGGCTACAAAGATGACAGCTGGTCAGCAGGGTAAGGCATATGAGGAGAGGTTGAGGGCACTGAACATGTACTCCCTGGAAGACAGGAGAGAGAGAGGGGACATGATTGGGACCTTCAAGTACTTGAAAGTGATAAATAAGGTTGATAAGGAGAGTCTTTTTAAGCTGAGTGGCAACCACAACACGAAGGGGCACAGTCTTAAGCTGCAGGGTGGGAGGTTTAGGAGGGAGGCTAGAAAGCACTTCTTCACAGAAAGGGTGATGGACACTTGGAATGCACTGCCAGAAGAGGTAATCTCATTGAAAACAGTGGGCAGCTTTCACGAGGCTGGGACAGGTATGGGGAAGGTAAGGGTCATGGGTAGGGAGGATGGGAGGAGTGGGGAGGGAGGGCAGGGACAGTAGCTCAAGCTGTGGACCCTGCAACACGAGCAGACTTGATAGACCAAATGGGTTTCTTCTGCTGGCTTCTTTGTATCTTCATATGTTCGTGTAGGACCCAGCACCCCAGAAAGGACTCAGTAACATCCTTGCTCATATAAAATTGGAACTAGCACTCCAAACAGCACTGAGTAACATCTTGGATCATTTTTGTTTTTTAGTTAGTCTGTTTATGCTCTCCTTGCCGGAATGACCCACATTTGGCAGGGCACCACAGCCCCATCCCCCGACATCCACGGGACTCTGCCACCCTTTCCCCCCCAAGGCTTTCCTCCCCTGGCAGGATTGGCAGGGGGAGGCCTTTGACCCCCACTGCACAACAGATCTGATTTGGGCTGGCATGCCTGACTGGTCAGGGGCAGGGCCCTTGAGTGCCCTCCATCATCCAGCTGCCGGTGTGTTTCTTCCTCCAATTTTCCTTTTCCCCTGCAGAGGGGGGCATGCAAGGATGCCACTGGTGGTGCCCCGCATGTTCCCATATATGGCCCGCCTGATGTCTGCCCTGCCTCTGCCCCACCATCTTACAGCATCGGTGTGCCAGTCCCTAGCCTCTGCTAGGGGTCAGACTAACCCCGATCACTGCTCCCCACCCTCCCTGGAGGAGGAGAGCTGTCCTGGGGATGCTCAATCCTCCTCCTCCTCCATGGCCAAGCCCTGGAGACCTGCAAGCACCATGAACATGGGTTGTCTGCATGGCAGGAGGTAAGGCACAGATGCCTCAGCCCTCCATACCATTGGGTCGGCTCCACATCTTGGATCATTTATTGTAGGACCTAGGACTCCAAACAGGACCCAGTAACAACTCTGGTAATATAAAATTGTATCTAGAACTTCAGACAGGACTCAGTAACATCTTAGCTCATTTAAGGCCAGACCTAGCACTCCAAACAGGACTCAGTCACATCTTGGATCATTTAAAATCAGACTTAGCACTCCTAACAGGACTGAGTCACATCTTGGGTTATATAGATTTGGATCTAATACTCCAAACAGGACTCAGTGACATCTTAGCTCATTTAAAGCCAGACCTAGCACTACAAACAGGACTCAGTAAGATCATCGCTCATATAAAACCGGACCTAGCACTCCAAGCAAGATACAGTAACATCTTAGCTCATTTAGTGTAGGACAAAGCACTCCAGGTAGGACTCAGTAACATCTTGGCTCATTTAAAGTCAGACCTAGTAGCCCAAACCGGACTCAGAAACATCTTTGTTCATACAAAATCCGAACTACTGCTCCAAACAGCACTCAGTAACATCTTGGATCATTTCATGTAGGACCCAGCACTCCAGAAAGGACTCAGTAACATCCTTGCTCATATAAAAGTGGAACTAGCACTCCAAACAGCACTCAGTAACATCTTGGATTATTTTTTTTTAGTTGGTCTGTTTATGCTGTCCTTGCCGGAATGGCCCACTTTTGGGAGGGCACTCCAGCCCCATCCCCCTGATGTCCTCTGTGATTCTGCCAGCCTTTATTCCCACAAGGCTTGATTCACCTGACAGGGTTGGTGGGGGGAAGCCCTTGACCCTCACTGCACAACAGATCTGATTCGGGCTGGTACACTTGGCTGGTCGGGGCGGGCCATGAGTGCCCTCCATCATTCAACTGCTGGCGTGTTTCTTCCTCCAATTTTCTTTTTTCCCTGCAGAGAGAGGCATGCAAGGATACCACTGATGGTGCCGTGCATGCTCCCATATGTGGCCCACCTGACGTCTTCTCCGCTACTGCCCCCATCATCTTACAGCATCGGTGTGATAGCCCCTAGCCTCCACTAGGGGCCAGGCTAAGCCCAATCACTGTTCCCCACCATCCCCAAAGAAGGAGAGTTGTCCTGGGGATGCTCAGTCCTCCTTCTCCCTGGCCAACCTTCAGAGACCTGCTCATACCACAAACATGGGTTACCTGCATTGCAGGAGGTAAGGCATGGATGCCTCAGCCCTCCACGTCACTGGGACAGCTCTACATCTTGGATCATTTAATGTAGGGCCTAGCACTCCAAACAGGACTCAGTAACAACTTTGGTAATATAAAATTGTACCCAGAACTCCGGATAGGACTCAGTAACAACTTTGGTAATATAACATTGTATCTAGCACTCCAAACAGGACTCAGTAACAACTTTGGTAATATAACATTGTATCTAGAACGCCAGACAGGACTCAGTAACAACTTTGGTAATACAACATTGTACCTAGCACTCCAAACAGGACTCAGTAACAACTTTGGTAATATAACATTGTACTGTACCTAGCACTCCAGACAGGACTCAGTAACAACTTTGGTAATATAACATTGTACCTAGCACTCCAAACAGGACTCAGTAACAACTTTGGTAATATAACATTGTACCTAGCACTCCAGACATGACTCAGTAACAACTTTGGTAATATAACATTGTACCTAGCACTCCAGACAGGACTCAGTAACAACTTTGGTAATACATCATTGTACCTAGCACTCCAGACAGGACTCAGTAACAACTTTGGTAATATAACATTGTACCTAGCACTCCAGACAGGACTCAGTAACAACTTTGGTAATATAACATTGTACCTAGCACTCCAGCCAGGACTCAGTAACAACTTTGGTAATATAACATTGTATCTAGCACTCCAGACAGGACTCAGTAACATGGTAGCTCATTTAATGTCAGTCTAGCACATCAAGCAGGACACAGACACATCTTGGCTTCTATAGATTTGGATGTAGCACTCCAAACAGGACTCAGTAATGTCTTGGCTCATATAAAATCAGACCTAGTGCTCCAAACAGGATTCAGTAACATCCTGGCTCATTTAAATCCAGACCTAGCACTCAAAACAGGACTCAGCAACATCCTGGCTCATTTAAAGTTGGGCCTTGCACTCAAACAGGACTCAACAGCGTCTTGTCTCATTTATTAAATGCAAAATGCATTTATTGCAGTGTTGCAACAGCACGGGTGTGATTAGATGAGCGGCTCCCTGCCAGAACTCCCCAGCTCTTCTTATGGTACCTTTACTGTTGAACCAAAGTGGTTTGGAATGTACCTGTGTTGCATTGTCTCTCCTCTATTTCTTATACTATGCATTTTTTTGTAAATGTCTTTCTCCTGTTTATTACATGAGTTTGTGTAATCTGTGTTATTTATGTAGTTATTGCTTGTTTATTTGAATGTATTATTTTATTTCCCTGTACAGTGTCCTGAGGCTCTGGGATTGTACACCTTTAAGTAAACTTGCCTTGCCTAGTCTTGCCTTAATTTTTGAATGCCTACTACATCCTCCATGCCCCCAGCTGTGATATGAACTCTTGGTAAACAACATAGATAAATCATTACAGGTTACTACTTTGACACAGAATAAAAAGAAAGTCAAGAAAAACACATCAAATAATTTTCCAGAGTTCTGTAAAACAAATTCCAGTTGGCACTGGCAGGACTGAAATCCTCTAAAATTATGAATAAAACTGAATTTTGGGACATTCCATTGTTTAGCAATAAAGACGTTTACATGAAAACATGTTTTTTGCCTCTTTAGGCGTCAACTGTCCCTGATGCTTTTCTTGTCCTGCATTCATAATCCTCTACTTGTAACATTTGAATCCTTACTGTGGCAAAAGGGTGTGATGTCATAAGCACAGGATTATGACCTCATTGCAGGTAAGAGCAACATGAACAGATATTATGTAATGAACATAAAAACATCTTGTAACCCGACTAGTCATTTAACTTCTTTATCAATGGGTAGATCCTGCAATAAAGAAATGCAGAACAACTCCAGCACACCAATTTACTAGTGTAATTTCCTTTAGTGTGCAAAATAGGCAGTACAAAACACAGTCTCTGTAGAGAAACAGTGTAAAAAGAAAGAACTATGACCTGATCAGCCACAGCTATTTGAGGCACTAGACTTCTTCCTCAGGGAGTGTGGCTACCACTTTAGTGTGAGGTGTTAATCTAGCAATACCCACAGGTGTTTAAAATAATTAAGATAAAATAAAACTCATCTTGTGGGAAGTAACCCTAGTTGTTATGGGGTCTTTTCGTCTGCTAATTTAACTAATTTTTGGATAAGTATCCCTCTGTCACCATTTAATTCCATGGAGTATAATAAACAGGCCGACAGACCACCACACTAGGGCTAACTTGTGAGCTTCCGTGAACTGAAGTGTTACCGTAAAACATAATTAGAAGGATTTTTGTATCAAATTCGATGGCTGCCAAATACATTTCAGAATAGCCACATTCACTTTATAGTGAATATTTATATATTTAATTTCATAACATTCATTATTTTTGAACATTTCAGTATTTCCAAATCCATTACAAAACCAGTAAAGAGGCTATTATAATTAAAAGGCGTGTCTAAAAAATGTTTTTTTTTGTTTTTACAGATGCCAGTAACGGAAAAACAAAGAGTTTAACATACATCTCACACATAATACTTTTCTGACTTATCAATATCCTGAGCTACAATTGTATTTAAAAATAAAGGGGAAAGATAGTACTTATTTGATGTATCATATTTTTTGACTTAAGTATGCCCACCCCATTTCCAATCCATGCTGAATCATTTACACAAAAGGCTCCCAATCTCAGTTTTACTCAGTTTTGTTTTATTGTATGACAAAAAATTAAAATTTTATCATTACAATAATTTAAGACATATAAAAACCACAGTCCACATAACTTTATACACAACAATTAAAAAGTCCAACATATATATAATTTAATGGTTAAGAACCTCTACACCCATTATTCCTGTCCTCTTTCATAAACTGTTTTCAGCATTTTTATTTAAATTTTTCTGAAATATTTTTAAAAATGTGTTTCTTTTTTCTTTCAGTGATCCTTCAGAATCTTGCTACTTTATTTAGCAGCTCCTTATTATTGATCTTTAGAATATGGTTTAGTTGGTATCTTGGCTCCATGTTCAAATCTGCTAGTACATCAGCCATAATTCTCTCTGTCTCTCTTTTATACAAAGGGCATAATATTAGAAGGTGTAAAAGATCATCAACACCAAGCTTACAGGAACATATACTTGGCAGAAGACACCAGGAGGAAGGAGTGCTGTGTGACTGGACTTCTTTACTGGGACTATATTGCCCACCACCCAAAGCTAGTTCTACTGTTATAGGCACATGATTTGACTGACAACAAGAACTTCCTGTTTGGGAGCAGGAAGTGAGTGATCACAGAGCCACCAAAGATGCACCATCCTAGAAGGGCAAGAGTAGCTCTCTGGCCCCCTCTAGCTGCTGGAAGTCTGCCTCTGAGCAAGTAAGGGGTCTACTGAGAAATATAGAATATTCTTGTCTCAGAACAGGACAATCAGGAGCTTGAAAGGCACAGTAACAGTAAGTAAGTAGAGAGAGAGAAGGAAGAAAAAAACAAAACAAACAAAAAAAACAGAGGAAAGAGTAAGGATTCCAAACAATAGTGAAGGGGCCAGAAATAAGACATGATGGGAGTGGTGCAGTGCAGTGGCTGCGGAGCAGCAGTCTTCTGGGAGACATTCTGAAGGATGCAGTGTTGTCCTATCTGCAGGCACCTCTCTGGGCTGAGGTTGCTCATCTCCAGGCTGATTTGGCCAGGATTTATGGGACCTTCTCTTCCATTCAGGGACCACCAGGGCCACTGCCACTGCCTCAGAGGTTGCCAAGAAAGAGGAGCGGTTGGACCACAGTGGGCTCAGGGAGGGTGAGGGTGGTGCAACAGAGACTCATCCCTCCAGTTGTACCTCTCCACAATTCCTATGCCATTCTGGCAAAGTGTGGTTCCTCTATGGAGGCACCCGCAGTGGAGACCAAGGAGGATGCTGGGAACCTCCACAAAGGAGACCCACAGCAGGGTGGCATGGGACCCCACAGGGAAATGAAACAACTCCTGGTGGGGGACTCCATTGTTAGGAAGGTAGAACTGGGGGAGGAAGGGGAGAGGGAGGTAAGGTGCTGGCCTGGTGCCATGGCTTGGAGGAACAGGGAGCGAATCCTCAGGATTGCCAGAGCAGCTGCACAGGAGAGGGAGCTGGATGTCATTGTCCACCTAGGGACAAATGACCTGGCTAAGAAAGGGATCACAGCAGTGCAGAAAGAGTTTGTGGAATTGGGGAGGGGCCTTAGACAAGTATCACACATGGTAACCTTCTCGGAGGTGCTGCCTGTCTATGGCATAGGAGAGGCTAGGGTGCTCCACACCATGGGATTCAGTCAGTGGCTGAAAAACTGGTGCAGAGCTTAGGGCTTTGGCTTCATTGGGGACTGGGGGTCCACCTGGAGTGATGCAAGCCTATACTGGCATGATGGGCTGCATCTGTCCAGGAGGGGAAACAGGATCCTAGGTGATAGGTTTAAATGCTTCATTGGAAAGCATTTAAACTAGCCAAGGGGGGAGGCACTGGAAAGGAGCAGGGAAATCCTAGCCCCCAAAAAAGTCACGGTAGTAAGTGCGGTAAACTCCAACATAGAAATGTTGATAGGGAGAAGGAAGGGGTAAATGGAGAAAGTGACAAAGACAAGAAGGACAGGGATGGGGCAAAAAAGAGTAAGGCCATCAGGAAATGGAGGGTAATGAGTACCAATGCCCGTAGTCTGGGCAACAAGCTCCCTGAACTGGTGGCCTTGATGGAAGAGGGATGCCTGGATATCACAGCAGTCACAGAAATGTGGTACACAAAGAACCGTGACTGGGATGTTAACATACCAGGGTACAAAACCTACAGGAGGGACAGGGAGGGGAGAAGAGGGGGAGGAGTAGCTCTCTATGTAAAGGAAGGGATAAAAGTGACTGAACAAGAGAGTAAACAGGGAAGAGAGGAGGCACTGTGGGTCACCTTGGAGACTGGAAATGGCACCACAATCTGCACAGGGGTTGTGTACAGACACCCATATCAGGGGGCGGGAATGGACAAGGATATGATAGAAGGCATTCTTAGGATGGCAGAGAAAGGGGAGATACTGTTGATGGGAGACCTGAATATGCCAGATGTTAACTGGAACACATTTGCTGCAGCCACATCCAAGAGCAGGGCCATTCTTGATGCCCTACAGGTGGCATGCCTCAGATAGCTAGTTTTGAAACCCACTCATGAGGGAGCAATCAGACTTTATACTCTCAAATGGAGACAGTGAGAGGATCTCAGATCTAGAAGTGGATTGCCATCTGGGAACAAGTGACCATCGAACAGTGTGGTTCACATTAAACTCAGCTACAGGATCAAGCCATATAAAAGTGAGGGTACTGGACTTCAGGAGGGCTGACTTTGGCAAGATGGGAGAGTGCCTCAGAAAAGCACTATCAAACCAGCTAGAAGGAGGAGTGGAACAACAATGGGGAATCATCAAAACTACCATCACAGAGGCAGCAAGCCTTTGTGTGAAGCAAATAAACAAATCAAAATGAAAGAAAAAGCCACTATGGTTCTAAGAGGTGGCGGGGAAAGTCAGGGAGAAAAAGATAGCATTCAGAAAGTATAAGGAAACACAGAAGGAGCAGGACAGACAGCTGTACCATTTAAGGCAGAAGGAAGCAGGGAGAGAAGTCAGAATAGCAAAGGCCCAAACTGAGGAAAAAATAACTTGTTCTATTTTGAAATTTTTACATTTCAAACTGTATAATTTCTCCCGAGTTATCTTATGTTTGTCAAATACCATATACTTGGTTTTCTCAAAATTTATCACCAATGATGCTTTTTCACAATTCTCATAGAATTTGTTTATACTTCTTTGTATTCCTAGAGAACTAGTTGAGATTAGAACCAGATCATCTGCGTATGCCAAACAGGGACAATGCCTGTTCCCTAGCCAGGGCACATGCAGCTCAGGATCATACATTTCCCCCATAACTCTGTTTAGAAAAATATTAAATAGTACTGGGGACAAAACACATCCCTGTTTTACTCCTATGTTAGAGGGGAACTTATCAGTAATATCTCCTTCTGTATTATATCTCACCTTTGTATAGGTATCCTGGTATAATGTTTTCAGTATGTTAATCATTGCTATATCCATCTCACTTTCCTCTAGTACCTCCTAAAGTTTTTCTCTGTTTACCTTATCGAATGCAGCCTTTAGGTCTATAAATACACAAAATAGTTGTTGTCTTTTAACCCATGTATATTTATGTATTTAATGGACTAAAGTGTAACATTGATCTGTAGTTGAATGTAATGGCACAAAGCCAGCTTGGGCTTCATCAATTATTCTATTATTAGTTATCCACTCCAGTATTCTCACTTGTAAGATTTCTGTAAATAATTTCTGTGAGGTATCTATCAAACTTATGGTTCTGTAATTACTAGGGCTAACCCTAATTCCCTTTTTAAAAAATTGGTATAATGATGTTTTCTTTCCAAGTAGGAGGCATATTTCCAGTCATTCGTACCTCATTATACACCATTTTTAGGGCAGACACCCAAAGCTCGGGATCATCTATCACTAAATCTATTGGCACCCCATCAGGGCCTGGGGCTTTGTGTCTTTTTGCTGCCTCTATAGCCTTATATAACTCATTTTCTGTTATCAAATCATCTAGTGGTATCCATTCCTGTAGCAGTTCCCTACTTTTCTGGTCTATGTTTTTATTAAAAATGAGGCCTTTATAATATTTCTCCCAGGTCTTTGGGTCAATATAATTTTTTGTATCCTCTGAATAGCTTTCCCACTCCTTTGCTACCATGTACCAATATTTTTTTTATTATCCTTGTCACTTACTGCCTTTTCAAACTCATTCCACACTGTTTCTGTATTTTTCCATTTTAGTTTTCAATAAATTCTTATATTTTTTCCTCATGCTATTAAGCCATTGCTTGTTTGTTTTATTCAGATTTTTATAAACCTTCCTTGCAGCTTTATTAATCTCTCTTTTAAATGCCTTACATTCTGCGTCGTACCATTTGCTTCCTTTTTTTGGTTTATTTTCTGTAACTTTCAGAAGTATAGAGGAGATAGATTTCATTATTCCCTGAAATTCTTGTAGGCAGCTTATCTTATTCTTATTGTTTACCATATTAATAATTTCTTTCCTTACCCATGCACTTTTAATATCTCTATTGATTTATAATCTTTTAATAAATCCTACTTTATCCCCCTTTTAATTCTAATTATATCTTGTTTCTTTGCTAACCTAATTTCCCTTACTTCCCCTAATTCAGTGTTAGTTTCTAAAGGAGTGTGTTCACTCTCTGCCCTCTTTCCTATCCTCATATCTATTATTTTATGGATACTATTGCGTGAGAACCAGCAATGGTCAATTACTGAAGCCCCTCTTGATCCCATGTAAGTAAAGGAGCCCCGATAATCTCCCTTTGTTCTTCCATTAAGTAATATTATACAATGGCAAGAAAGAATGCTGTAATCTCATTGGCCACTGCCCTCCTTCAGCAGTGAGGTTATCTCAGCATAACCTCACTGTCTCTGCAATGTGCACCAATGTAGAGGACCATGATAACCATTACTTACTCTTTTTTTGCATCTTCTTTCAAGAAACAAAAATATTCTTCCGCACTAACAAAAACATTCTTGAAAATATTGTTTTTTTACTCTGTATTACAGCAAGTCATTGTATAATAGCAGTAATGCAGGATGAAGGATTTAAAAACTTATGAAAGAGCAAAACAATTGATAAAGCTGATGGAGGAGAATGGGTTAATTAAGCAATAATGCACAACAGGGTGTGGGTTGTGCTGGGATAACCTCTCTTCTGGGATGTTGGACGCACTCGGCCTGCAGCCTCGAGTCCAATCACCCCAGGCATGAGGTTATCTCAGCATAACCCACACCCTGTTGTGCATTATTGCTTAATTAACCCATTCTCCTCCATCAGCTTTATCAATTATTTCCCTCTTTCATAAGTTTTTAAATCCTTCATCCTGCATTCCATGGTTATAAATAAAGGTTCCTGGACTGCACATGCTCTGGCCAGTACATCCGTCATTTCCAGGTCCATCCCAACTCTGCTATTTAAATCCCCTACTACAATTATTCTACTCTTTGGTTGCTTCTCTATAAGTATCTCTAACAAAATCCCTAGATTTTTTTATATTATTCTCACCCTCATACTTTGAACCTTTCGGGGGAAAGTGCACGTTTACAATGTAACAAATTTCTCTTTTTAAAGATACCTTTACCACTAAAATATGTTCCACATCCATTTCTACCGCTTCATGGGTAGCATATTCCATAGTCTTGCACCAGGTTATAAGCCCTGCTGAGAGCCTTCCTTATTGCCTCTTACTCCTTGCTTTTTTGTGAAATAGCTTGTACCCATTTGCATTAATTTTGACATTAACCCACATTTCTTGGATACAAACATAATCAAAAGAGTTAATGTAGTCTATAAAAGACATATCTACAAGTCTCTCTTCTATCCCTGTGACATTTCATTATAGCATATTGTAATTCTCCCTTATCTCTTCTGGTCTATCTGCTTTTAATATTGTCCTATTATGTCAATTAACCATCTCATTCAGCACTTGACATCTATTTGATGTTTTCACTAGAGATATCCAATTGGCTTCATTTGTTATCTTGTTACTTTGACTGGTTTCCTCCACTTCCTCAACTAAATGAATGCCCGCCCGATCTAGTTTCTCAATATGAGTCATAATACGTTGATGAGGCTTCCAATCCATCTGAACATTAAAACGTTGTGTTTTTTAGGTTTTTTTTTAGTTTGAAAATCCACACTGACTCTTTTTGTGATAAAGAGAGACACCTGCCCCCCCCGCCCCCCGGTTTAAGAGGAACCTGCTCCATTCCCATGTAGCATACAGTGTGAGATCACTTCTGTTTGTCTGTTATCAAATGTTTACCAATTGGATGTGAAACATCTCTACATCATATTGCCATGTAGTGCTCCTGTATTCTTTCTTTCAACGTGTCTGTGGTCTGGCCAATATATACTTTTCCACAGGAGTACCACAGGGCATACACCACATACCTGGTGCCACAACTAATGAACTGTTTGATCTGTACCTCCCCTAACTCCAGTAGCAGATGTATTAGCAAAGCAATTACCTTGCGTGGTATATTGACATGTGATACACCTTTTGCATGGGAAGAAGTCAAGGGGTTTTGGTGGAAGCCAGTTAAGTTGCTGCGGTGTGTGCTGGAAACCACTATGCACTAGAGAATCTCTGAGACGTTGGTGTCATCTAAATGTAACCCTCGGGTCCTGCATCACTAACTCCTTTTAAATCACGGTCAGTTCTTAATGGATGCCAATGATGATTAATGACTGATTTTTAAATCCAAGGCTACCTGTCCATATGTGGTGACAAAGGTCACTCATTCTATCTCTGATTGCACTACTTTTTCCCTGTACTTCAACATTTCCCATATATCGAATGCTCTAGCTCTCTAGTGCTTTTTATAGCACTGCCTGCTTCAGGACTCGAAGAAATAGGAGGAGAAAGGAACTTCAGCAACTTGAGGGAGTGTGAACATTTTTTTAATTTTTATTTTATTTTTTACTTCTTTTAAATAGGATGCCACCAAGGTGCCAACTACCAGGTGCTGCACACTGTCTGGTATGCACTTGTACCCACTGCCCGGATCACACTGCAATAGCACGGCTTCAGACCACACACACACACACAGCTTTAGGACTCAGAAGTAGGAGGAAGGAACTTCGGCGACCAGAGGGAA
Organism: Neoceratodus forsteri; assembly: GCA_016271365.2. Lineage (NCBI taxonomy): Eukaryota > Metazoa > Chordata > Ceratodontiformes > Ceratodontidae > Neoceratodus > Neoceratodus forsteri. Next base: position 20,672,455 of record JADMNL010000034.1, on the reverse strand, counting down.
TGGGAAGAATTATTTATTTATTTATTTACTTTTTTAATGGGATGCCACCAAGGTGCCAGCTACCATGGGCTGGCCACTGGTGCACTACCAGATGGCAAACACTTGCTCCCCACTGCCCAGATCACATTGCAACAGCACAATTCAGGATCACACACACACACACACACACACACACACACACACGCACACACACACTGCTTCATGACTCAGGAAGGAGGTACCACAGCAACTTGGGGAATGTGAAAAGTTTCAATTTGAAAACTACCACAAGAACAAAAAGTCAATTAAAAAAAATGTGTGGGATGCCACCAAGGTGCCAACTACCAGATGCCAGGCACAGCTGGCACGCTTTCTGCCATCTATCCAGATCACACTGCAAAAGGCTGTCTCAGGACTCAGGAAGAGGAGGAAGTAACTGCTGCAAGCAAGTCTGCAACTTGGGCAAATGTAGAGAGTTTGAAACTGCCACAAAAAGAAACTTTTTTTATGGGATCCCACCAAGGTGTTAACTACCAGTGGCCAGGCACTGTCCTGCTGCCAGCTAGCACACACTTACTGCCCAGTGAAATTAGTAAATAAAAGTAACTCCCAAAAAAATTACATTTCTGGCTTCTGCCAGGGGCATCAATCATCTGTCTGTATGCCCTGCTAACATACTAGTTCTGCAATGAAAAAAAAAAGTGTGTTACTCTGCTGAGATTAGGCAACAAGTGGGCACCGGCAGACTGCCACTTCATGCACCCACTGCCCCACCATAAGTATGCTCCTCCAGAGTCCAGTCTCTCCCCTCTCAGGCAAGCCCCTGGTCCTATAGGCCTGTTGCAACACAGCTCAGCCTGACTTTTCATTTGTTTTTTTCCCTTCTTTTTCCCTCCTAAATATTCCCCCTTCAGCAGCGCTGGTGTTTGCAGGTCTACTACATGTCAAAGTTGTCAAATGTTTAAAGATGTTCTGATTTTCTTTTGCTTTTTGAAGAATTTCCTAGCTAATCTAACTAGAACTGAATCACATCCCGGCCTGAGCTACTTAGCAGCCCAATGATAAACACACAAGAGAGCTTTGCTTTCAAGCTGGCTGGTGTCCTGGAACTGAGTCTAGCTCTAAAATGAGGCAGTGACTCACAATGTGCCCTAGTTAATTGTTTCAGGTGCAAACCATGGTTCACCAATTGACTAGTTTGCCTGGTCCGCGCTAGTCAGACCAGGGCGAACCAGTAGAAAATTGGACCAAATGTCCACCTATTTCCCCCAAAAGTTTGCCACAGTCAGAAAGAATTGAACACCCAAAGTTCGAGGTGTTCGATTCTTTTGTAGAACCAAATTTGTAGCCCTACTTAAAAGTATTCTAGGAAGTTATCCATAATGTGTTTACCCTGGGCACCATCTGAGAACGAACCCATGCAGAAAGGACCTACAGTATCGAGCTTAGAGCTCTGCAGGATTGTCAATTCTGTTTTTGCCAGAGTTCTGTGGATATGTCATTAAATCTGCCTAATTCAGCAGAATAACATTGGAAAGAGAAGCCTGAAATTCTGAGAATGCAATGTTTTTAATTTATGTTGCAGATTATTAATCTGCAGTGTACATAAACTATAACATAGTATTTCACAGGTTATATAAACTGCAGATTCATTTTTCCCAAAGAGATAACATAATCTGCAGAGCATTATTTTGGGGTTTACATAGACTTGCTTTTAAGATTTCTGTGGAAATAAAAAATAAATTCTAAAAAGCATGTTGGAAGCAGAATTGCCATTCCCCATGAATTTTACTGACAAAAGTCCATATTTCGCACAGCTCTAGTCAGGTTCCTTCTTGTCTAGTCATGTCAAGCAGGATCTTCAGTGAAAAACAGACAGCAATTTACAGAGTGATCACCTGCTAATTGCTTAATTGCTATTACTTGCCTACTGCATCCAAACATTATGAAGTGTCGTCACTTTATGTGTAATGTTTGTAATGGTGCCTTGAGTCTCCAGTGGAAGGACACCAGATAAAAAGAAAAACTGTTACTACTACCCTTAAGGCCATCGTGGGAGACGTGTCATGAAATCTCATGACATTGTGGAACCTGACACTAGGCCCTACTGTATAGTACCTTTTGTTTCGGCTCAAAATGTTATTTATCTGTGTTTATTAAAAAAAAAAATGTTTTACCAGGAAGGAACTACTGAACAGAGAACTGTTCATTTCCAGAGGTGTCCTGTGGGAAAGGGCATGGGAGTGAAAATAAGTAATAAAAAATAAAAAGCAACAGTCTTGTCTCATGCAGATTACAGTATGTTCTCAAGAGTTCAGTAGAGACAAAGAAGAGGTCTGGTTCCAATCTATGAAGCACAGAAATGTCATCTACATAGATTATATTACTTTGAAATAGGAATGATAAAAGTGACTGATACTTTCAATGACCCTGACCCTTAAACATATCAAGTGAGAATGAAACAAAAATAAGGCCTGAAGCTTCTGAAGGTACTGTGATAGCAGAAGTTTGAAATGTACCACAGAAGCATTAAATTGTGCCTTCATTTCAAGATTTCCATTACTTACAGTTGCAGCCAATCCAGATATTTCCTGACATTTCTGTGTCATCTTTGGAGAAAGGTTCTGTCTGCCTGTAGTACTGTTGCAGGGCCACCAGAGGGAATCTATTTAGAAATATTGTTGCAGTCTACAGTACTGTGGTATGGTTTACTACCAAAGAGACTCCTTCTGTAAATACAATATTGCAAAATGTCTGGAAATTTCCAGACAACTTGATTGCTATAGCTGTTGAATTTTCACAACTATTTACCTGGAATAGCCCAAGTACATAGATACATAGATACATAGACAGTGTCAGCAGATAAGGGCCTACAACCCACCAGTCTGCCCATTTGAGCTTGTAAGTTCACTTTATGTTTTTCTAGAAGTCTGTTGCCCCTTACTCCTGACCTCCAGAAATCCTTTATGTCTATCCCATGCATTCTTAAATCCTGTGATTGTTTCAGCCCCCACTACTTCCTCTGGCAGGGTGTTCCACTTCTCCACTATCCATTCTGTGAATAAATTCTTCCTCATCTTTCCTCTAAATTGTCCTCCCTCCAACTTCATCCCATGCCGTCCAGTTCTGGAACATCTTTTTCACTTAAAAATAGTGTATTCCTGCACTCTATTCCTCCCTGTAAGATACTTGTATGTCTCTATCATATCTCCTCTCTCTCCCTCCTCTCCTCCAGGGAGTACATATTCAAGTCCTTCAACCTGTCCTCATAGGATTTGTGATGCAATCCATGTACCAACTTTGTTGCCCTCCTCTGAACCTTCTCTACCCTGACTATGTCCTTACATAGGTAAGGTCTGCAGAACTGTACACTGTAGTCCAGGTGGGGCCTCACTGGTGTCTTGTATAGTGGAATTATGACCTCCCTTTTCCTGCTGGTGATGTCCCTGCCTATGCATCCCAGCATCCTATTTGCTTTACCTGCTGCCTTGTCACACTGTTTCCCTACCTTGAGTTCATCAGAGATGATAACCCCAAGATCCCTTTCCTGCTTGGTGCATGCTATATCCTCACCCCCATCTGATATATTGTGCCAGGGCTTTTGTGCCCCATATGTATTATCTTGTACTTCTTTGCATTGAATTTTAGCTGCCAAACCCCTGACAATTCTTCAAGTTTCTGCAGGTCCCTTCTCATTCTATCTACACCCTCTGGTGTGTCTACTCTGTTACAGAGCTTTGTGTCATTAGCGAACAGGGAAATTCTGCCTTCTAGGTCCTGTGCAGTGTCACTGATGAAGATGTTAAACAGGACCAGTCCCAGCACTGATCCCTGTGGTACCCCACTGGTCATGCTTCCCTCTGTGAAGAGACAGCCATTTGCCACCACCCTCTGTGTCCTGCTGCCCAGCCAGTTACCTACCCACCACACTACTGTCCTACCCACACCCATATTCCCCAGTTTGTGTAATAGACTTCTATGTAAGATGCTATATGTTAATTTTCAATAGGGTCTTATTTCTACTCAGTTTTACAGCTGCGAGGGAATGAAGGGCAGGCAGAGTAGGTGATTTTGTCTGAATCACAGGGTGAATTAGTGGATATAGTAGTAGCATTTAAACTCCAATGTTCTGCTTCTCCATCCTCCACTAGTACTATAGACAGCACTTTCCCCTGCAAGTATAATGGTGATGCTGTTGCTGCCAACACCCCCCCCCCAGTTTTCATATTTTCCAGTTTGGTGGCTATCAGGAACATGTACCAAGAAAACTGGTTAAGAAATCAGGAAAAATCATGCTGCTGAAACACAAAGTTCTAATTTATTAGGCTTCTGGCAGTTGCTATAGTGAACATATTCAAAAGCATTGTGAAAAAAAAACAGATTACACAAATACAGCAGAGCAAGCCACAACACAACACAGTTTACCTATAACGCTGCACCCCCTGAACCCCCCCCCCTTGTGATGGGTTCCACCCCTCTGCACACCCCGGTCTCTAAGATTCTAACTCCAAGTTGGAGTTGGATGGGGGGGTCAATCACCCAGCGAAGCAGTCCCGATCGCCACATGGACTACCACAGCGACAGGCTGATTTTGCCCAATGTCTGGTGCTGTGGTGGTCACAGAAACATAGAAACATAGACTTTGATGGCAGATAAGGACCGCTTGGCCCATCTAGTCTGCCCATTTCCCTACCTACAGGATAGGCTGCAGATCCTAGTTAACCAACAGCCTATTTCTTCCTACCCCCCACAAGAATTGCCTTATGTCTGTCCCATGCATTCTTGAATTCTCCCACAGTTTTAGACCCCACAACCTCCTCAGGAAGGCTGTTCCATGCATCCACTACCCTCTCTGTGAAATAATATTTCCTCACATTGCCCCTGAACTGCCCCCATCTTTAAATTGTGTTCCTTGTTCTTACATGTCTCTTTTCTGAAAGATGCTACCCTCTTGGACTTTGTTGATTCCACTGAGGTACTTAAAAGTTTCTATCATGTCTCCTCTCCCTTCTTTCCTCAAGGGTATACATATTAAGCTCCTTTAGTCTCTCCTCATATGGCTTCTCTTGCAGACCCTGCACCATTTTAGTTGCCCTTCTCTGGACTGCCTCTATCCTGTCTATGTCCTTGCAGAGATGGGGTCTCCAGAACTGGATGCAGTACTCCAGATGGGGTCTCACCAACTGTCTGTACAGAGGGATAACAACTTCCTGGTCTGTCCTGGTCTTTGTGGTCAGTGAGTTGCTGCTGTGACGGTATACGACACACCACAACACAGTAACTTGCAGTAAGTGATGTGTCACAAAATACTGCATTAGAAAATGCTTAGTTGCCATTTAATTACACAGTTCCCTGCAGCATACTGCAGCATTTTGTGATATACTGCAGCATTACTTTGTTGCATCTGGTCTGGAACCACTGTACCTCAAACTGCTAACAGTTTTATCACACAGATATAATCTTGGTTACAGAGACACTGTCAACTCCCATAGGCCTCAAAGCACCTCTAGTTTTAAAAAAGCATGTTATGATTAGTCATATTCTTTAGAGATTGCTGATGAACCTGGTAGTTTGATTTTGATGCCTTTTTAGTTCATTTTAAAGGTGAAAAATAGACCTACCACCATATTGGTGTTACCACACAAATGTGTTTGTTTACTGTCCTTGATCAACTCCCACTGCATTTTTCCTGGACTTTGAAACACCTCCAACACAGTCTAGTCACCATAATGCAGTGGGAAGAGAGAGAAGACTACTGTATCATGAGTGGCTGCACAGTCTGTGGGTGTTTCTAATGTTCAGGAAGTATGCAGTAAGAGTAGATCAAAGATTTAAAGCACAACAAGGTTGGGTATAATAACTTCATTAGCATGCATTTCAGTTCTACTAAGAAAAGAGGCAGATAAAACAACCAGCAGCATCAAAGAATTTCAGAAAAGGTTAGCAATAATAAAATGTGGGGTCTCAACTAGAAACAGTGTGATGCAAAAGGTGTTGACTGTGTTCCTTTAAAAGTTACAGTTTTGTGAAATACAGATCTATCTCATCACATCCAATGCAGGATAGTGACATGCATGAGAAGTTAGAACATACTACTGATAACAATTGATCACGCAATTCATACTGTAATTATCTGTCATGCATATTTTGCAACAGGTTGCCTCTAAGGACAGCAATAAAGTTCCCATGAAGGCCCCTCCAAAAAGCAGGCATAGACAATGTTTGTAACCTCAGTAATCCTAATGAACAACTGTCCAATCTACTGCTGAGCATCTCCTCTTGATTCCTGATGGACTGCAAGCCACAAGTGGCAAATTTAATTGAAGGCTCTAATCTGGCACAAAACAGATGATTTGATCAGATAAATTATTCTGAATAAAATTGTACTTCGTGACTTCAGAAGTATGTTGTAATGAATTATATTATTCTTTGACATTCTAACCCTCCACCCCACCAAAAGCATAAGAAAATGTACAATAACAACCCCTCATCACAGACTTGTGTCTGTCACTCCAGTCCCTGCTTTCTTTAATTCTCTCCAAAGTTACAAATGATTATACGTTTGCCACAGGCCATTACACATTTGCCACAGACCACCATCACCTACTTTGAAGTTATCCTGGGTTGAGAGTCTGTCCAAATCCTGCTCCAGTTACTGATCCTTTGTGGTCTACTGCAGTGGTTCTCAAATAGCAAATTCTGGGGGCCTCAAAGTGCAGCCAACAGATCTTATCGCTGGTGTCACTTTTTATTTTTTCACCCCAAGCCCCCTAATATAACAAATGTCTTTTTTCACACGGTATCCAGTCAATTAGGTTACTGATGTATTTTACCTTAAACTGTATCTCCTGTGCTTTTTAAAGGTAAGACATTGTCAATTCCATTACCTTTGTAATTGTGACTCTAAAGAGCTCTGTGGCTGCAGAAAACTATGGTAGTGGCATAGTGGCCAAATGTAGCCACGGTGACCTTAGTTAAGAAACACTGGTCTAGTGGAGATGCCCACCCTTGTCATTGTCATGCCTGCTGCTGGTGCTGTGAACATCAAAGCAGCCCTCCATTTCACCCATGAGCTTGGTTGCTTACCCTAGGATCACTGAGGCCTTTATTTCTCTGAACATGATTACTGAAGAGTGTTATTGTGTTGTTAGCTGACAGGTTCAAGAAATATAGTTCTCCAAGCAACAGAGATCAAATTCATTTATTAAATGTTTTGGTTAATAAAGATAGACTGAACTGGTGCTCATTTCCAGGTGTGCCCAATGCGAGGGGCAACAAGAGAAAGGAACAAACAAATATGAAGTTTAATAAGTGAAAAAAAGCATCAGTAATTTACAAAATATAGAATAAAGTATGGGTCGGGGTGTGTAATGAGATTTTACACACACCCGAGTTGTGGGATGCTACATAAACCCCAAGGGCAAGCCCGAGGGGTTTGTGAAAAGCATCCCACAATGAGGGTATGTGTAAAATCGAGTTTTATACCCCGACCCATTTTTTATTTTATATAATTGCCGGGTTTCCCTCTTTTGCCTCAGCAATTATATAAAATAAATAGCTCTGTGTACCCTCCCAGTGTATCCTAACAGCTAGTCCGGTGCCTAGATTTTTGTATTTTAACCTGCTGCTTTTTTTTCCCGTTTCTTGAGGTTTTCTGTGTTTCCTGGGTATAAGGGGAGAGAAAAGAAAATGATTTACCACCGTTCTTGTGGTGGTTCTATTTCCAGTAACAGGCGGTGAACAGTCGGCTGAGTCGTCGCTGCTGCCAGAACATGCATGAGGAAGGGAAATCGTGTACGTGTTTGCCGTTATAAATGCTCCTTTATAACGGCAAATTACGCCACAGTTTCCCTATGGGAAAAAGGGAGAGCCGGTTATTATGAAGTAATTATGTACAAGAATGTGGTGGAGGCATTGTACATGCATGTGATAATAAGAAACTATGTACTGGAAACTCATATCTAGGGGCAGTGAAAAAATGAAAAGCAATAAAGGATAGGGCAGCAAGGGTGGCACAGTTAGCCACAAGTGCAGAATTGAGAGAAGGGATTATTGAGCATTATAGCATGTGGAGAAGTCTCAGTCAACCAGACTGCGTATCTACTGTGCAATTAAATATGTATATGGGTGTTGTAATCTGTGTCTCTTATGGTGTAATGATCTCTCGTGCTGATTGGGAGAGAGGACCACAACACGAAACTGAGTGGTTCTGTCTATCCAACCAGCAAGACAGACCCTTGTTACATCATAAAAACTAAGATTAAAACACACATACACAGAGTATATGGTTAGGGCTTATTGTCCACAGAAAATGGTGGCTTTCAAAATTTTGATGTAGGACAATTCAGAGGTCACTGAAAGTTGTTGTATTATCATTCTGATGTCACAACAATACTACAACTTTTACCCTTTGAGCTGGTACCTGATTGGTGGAAACAGTGCTGCTCAAAAAACTCAAATGAACTAAAATGGCAGTACCAATTAGTGAGCGGTTGGGCGAGCGATTCATAAAGGCAGTTTGGACATGGACATGCATAGATGACTCCGTGTGTCCAAACTACCAGTTTGTCAGTTTTCTTGTTTTTAAAATCACTGGTACTGTTAAACATTGGGGTTGGGAGCACAGCGGGACAGCAGTGAGAACCGAGATCTCCAGGATAGGGAGCAGAGCGGGAGCGCAGCGAGGACTGGGTGGAAGCGGCGCATGAATACAAGGTATGAAACCTTGTGAAATAAAACTTTTTACATTTCTGGGAACCATACACTACAAAAAACAGTGTATGAGTGACCATACACAACCAGGTAGGCGAGAGCTTCACTCTCGAGGTCTGTATGATGTCATCACATCCCTGAGATGGAAACATAGCCTTGTTGTGTATAGTCACCCTTACGCTATTCTGTTTACAGTGTATGAGAGATCATGATTATGAATGGAATTCAATGAATTCCTAAGCTTATTGTATCATCGTAGTGACATCAAACTGCTGTTGTACCATCTTGAGTATGTCACTATAATGGTACAACAACTTAAAATGCCCTTGTGCTCCTGTTACCCTGACAACCACACTGATCACTCTATTATTTTTACAGTTTTTTCTGATAGTTTGGGTGACAGTTCTAAGGAGCAAAATGAGCGATGGGCAATTACGCTATATTTTCAAACCATACAGTGAAAAAGATACTCATCCCGATTCTAGAAGAGATATGTCTGGGGTAACTGTACTTGCACCAAAAAGAATGGCGCAAGTAGCAAGTTAGCCAGCAGCTGTGACAAATGGTATTCTACAAAGTGGCCTGCTACATGCGGCAGGCTACTTGCACCAAAGTGGACTTATGCCAGCAGTTACGTTGGAACCCCCCCTGCATCATGGTGCTAGTGGGTTTATGGCAGCAGTTGCACCCTATTCTGGAAGGGCAGCAACAAAGTCCACAGTGGAGCTATTCTAGAACAACCCCTGGAGGACGTCCATCAAAGTACAGTTATACCAGATTTTAGCTGCTGTAAGTGTACTTATGCCATCCGGGGGTTGTGCAGATCTTCCAACAGCCAGCCCTGACCACCTGTGGCAGCCCCCCCATGCCCCATACCTCCTATACTGCAGCAGCCAAGGAGGGCTGCAGTGTCCTCCATCTCTGAACCCCCAAAGTGATAGTGCCTCGCAGGGCTGCAGTGTCCCACACCCCGATCCTCTGATTGCTTATTGCTCCACAGGGCAGCAGAGGTCCCCGACCCTGATCCCCCGACATGATATTGCCCCACAGGGCATCTGTGTCCCCCCAACCCATTCCTGGACCCCATCCCCCTCAGTCCCTTCTGTGCCATGCCATGTACAGTAGCTGCAGACTCCACACTCCCTTGTAGTCTAGTGGCCCCCCACCCAGTAGTACCAGTCCACCCCACACCCCCCCAGCCATCTCCAGCTGGTGACTGGCATGGCCCACCTCCCACCACCATGGCCAGCCACCGACTAAGCTCCATAGGAGTGCTACTGTACAGTATATATGCGCTTATAAATGACTATACTGTCAGCCATTCATAAGCGCATATATACAGTCCACTGAGGGCTGTGACTTGCTTCATGTCCATCAGGTACGCTGTTCATTTGGTGTACCATCCACAAGTTGCAAGTCACAGGACTTAGCCATGGAAACCCCACCCCTTCTAGAATTGGGTGCAGGGTCCTTGTCGCAACTGCGACTGGCGCAAGTCACCTTTGGAGGAGGCTTGCATCAATCTTCTAGAACTGGGCCCACTGTTTTTTGTGAACATTTTAAAAAGGATTACAACGGGATACTTTTAAAAACTTTGAAACTATTCCAGTTCAATATGCACTGTATCTGCCAAAAATATATTGGTTTTAAACTTTTACTTCAAGAAGAAAGTAGCTCTCAGAATGATTGTCCTTATCAAATCTAATGCCATCAGTTAGAATGAAAAAAAAAAACAAACTCCCTGAAACCAGGGCACGGGGGTCAGTCAGCCTCCTCTCAAACTTCTCAAGATGTGCTCTGCTGTTGGTCACTGTCACCAATACACTATAAAAGACATTAGATGGGTTATGGTGATCAACAATGCTGAGCTCACTTTTCAAGGTTGTCATGACAATCATAGACCTCTCGAGCTTTGCTCTTGAGGTCTATTTGGTTGTCATGACAACCTCTCAAAGTGAAAGCAGCATTATTATTCTCTGTTGCCCATCCATTATCCTCTATATTATAAGACAATGGAATGCCTTTAACTCTATATGCCTACTGAGTGTTTTTATAACTGAGTTCTGATTGTTTTAATCTTTGAATTTACTGCCCCCCTCTTTTGGCATGTTCTGACGCAGTGCAGTGTGGGCACTGTGAAGGTTAGTGAGTGAGACAGATGCACAAACTCAGGTCAAAGGTGTAGAATGCACTTTGCAATATTTATTTTCCAAAATAAAATAATAAATATACAGAAAGGAAATAGGTGATTAGTCCTTCAGTTCTGCAAGAACAGTGCACAATTCCCTCAGTGCCCAACTTCCAGGCTTAGTTCCAGCCAAATACATGTAGATTCCTAGCACATGAAAACTTGCATGAACTATGAGATGCTTCCTCCACAACAGTCAGGTCTCTACTGACTGACCCATCTGACTCATCTGTTTTGCATCTCAGGAGGTAGGCTTGTATCCCTGTCTACTGATGATGTCAGCACCATGTGAGTTGTCTGACTCACAATATTGTAAGTAAACACAGGCAGGCTGACTCATTCTAAATAAACACAGGCAGGCTGACTCATCTGACATGAGATCATGATATTTCTTTAGAAAATAGGGTATAGCATGTTTACACACCTAGATTATTACAGCACAAATTCGGACAGGGGCTCTGACCCTGTCACAGACACTAATGGCACAATGGGGTCCTTGTGGGTTTGGGCGGTGGTGCATGAGGCCAAAGGATACTGGCTTCAGCTGTTTTAAAATAGCAAAATGCAAATTTTAGTCTTGGGTTCTAGTGGAGTAAACTGCAACTGCTCAGATTTTGGTTGTAATGCATGCTCTTCCCCACTGTCTGAGTTTTAAAAAGTAGCAGCTAACAGTTTAATAGTCTGCAAAAATGGGAGCAAGCACGGCAAATGTGCAGTGTGTGGAGACAACTGGACACTGAATGAGATGTTCAGATGTTTCCCCTTGCCGATTGGTTGATGACATTCCATTGCCATATAATCTAGCTAGATTCTAGCTACAAAACCACAGCAGATATATAAAAGAGAAGAAAGGACCTGCTGGTATGCAAATGGACTTCTAATGTAATGTTCGACTCATGAGCACTCAGTCAGTACCTCTCAGGAAAATTGGAAAAAAAAATAGCTATAACTTCCTGTCTTGAACTGCTGTCTGAGGCAGTAAAAACAAGAGTTTATAAAGGATAGCTAGCAACAAACAACAAAAACGAAATAACATATAGAATAACATATGGGGTGGTGTGCATAACGAGAAGTTTACAAAACACATCCGAGGTTTTGGATGCTACATAAACCCTGAAAGTGAAGCTCGAGAGGGTTGTGTAACCATCCAACACCAAGGACGTGTGTAAACTTCGAGGTTAAACACACCACCCTATATTTTATTTTATACAGTATAATTGCTGGGGATTGTTTTTTGCCTCAGTAATTATATAAAATAAACAGACATCACTACAGAGATGTGGTCTGGTCGGGGTTCAGCGCAATCCATAGCGGCTCTTGAAAGAAATGTTTAGTTTACTTTTTTTAAAGCAGTGCAATATAAAAGTTAAAGAAGCATATTTTATTACCCTAGTAATTTTTTATGTTGATTGTGCGCATGCGCAAGAAACATGTTACATCAGCTTTCTCCACAAGCAGGTTGTGGAGGCATGGCACTGTTGTGCCCAATGCCCCCACAGCCTGCAAAGGCTTGTCCCCCATCCCCCAATGCTGTGGCACGCTGCTGCTGACACTAGTTCAGCCAGCATGCCACAACCTTCTAAAAAAATCAGCCGCTGCAATCAGGGGCCGCCTCATCATTGCAGCGTCAGCCATCCGCTGCAATGAGGGATTGACCTGTCATTGCAGGGCGGGATGTAGGATCCCTGATATTGTTTGTGAACATGGCGGCAGCTTGCCACCATATTCACAAACAATATTTACCCCCCATGTTTATTTGCCAATGGGGAGCCTACTCCCCGTTGGCATAATGTAACCCCTAGTTTTATTGTCTGCAGACGGGTGCCCAATCCCCATCAGCAGAAAGAAATTCCCCCTTTGTTGTTTGCCAATGGGGTGCCCAATCCCCATCGGCTACAGCTGCCCCACACAATACCTCGGTGGCACGCTGGTAGCTACCCCAGCGTGCCACATGCCCCTTTTGTTGCGATGGGGTGCCCAATCCCCCATCGGCTACAGCTGCCCCCCCAAAGTAAGACTCTGGTGCCATGCTGGGAGCCCACTCCAGCATGCCACATGCCCCTGTAAAGTTAAAAATGATCCCGTGACATTTTTTGGTTTTTACCTGAAAAAAAGGAAACGGTCCCTCGTAGTATCCCTGCGCCTGTCCCACAACCCACAACCACCCACTGCGCACCCTGCCTCCCCACACCCCCTCTCACCCCCTACTTACCTCTGGAGCTCGGTGCGATGATCTTTGGTGGCCCGGGAACACGTCTGCATTCTTGAAAGCCGACCGCAAACTGAGGAAATCCCAGTAAGCTGTATAATGCAATAAATAGGGTTTTTTCAACTTTAGTGCATATCTCGGGGCATTTTGGGGAATTTTTTACCAAATTTTCAACATGGGGTTTTTGGGACCCCTCCTCATGAATTCTTGAACTGTCATGGCGTTAATCAGGCCCGAAAGGTGGTTTCCTGGTCACTGTGAGGAATCACCCTTCGGGGCCAATTAATGAAATGACAGTGCCAGCATTCATGAGGTGGGCTCTCAAAAGCCTATTTTGCAAATTTGGTGGGAAAAATCCAAAAAATGACTGTTTTATAAGCGTTCATTGCGCAGTTGCTACGTACGCTTGTAACTTCGCGAATTTACAATATTTTTACGCCAGATTTTCAACATTGGCATTTTGTCACACCTCCTTGTGAGCAGTATGGCTGTCATTGTTCACATCCTGGCTAAAATTTGTTTTCGGACTTCCAGCGCAGAATAGCGCGGTCGCTGTGAGAAATCAGTGTTCAGGACAGATTAAGAAAATGACAGTGACAGTGTTCATTAGTAGAGGTCCTAAAATGCCTATGTTGAAAATTTGGGTAACGATACTCCATACAATGACTGTGTTATGAGTGTGCATTGCACAGTTGGCACGCATGCTCGTAACTTCACGAATTTATAATATTTTCACTCCAGATTTTCAACATTGCCATTTTACCAGACCTACTTACGAACAGTACAGCTGTAATTTTTCCCATCCTGGCCAAAATGTGTTTTTGCACTTCTGGTGCAGAATAGAGCGGTTGCTGTGGGAAATCACTGTTCGGGACAGATTAAGAAAATGACAATGATACCGTTCATGAGCAGAGGTCCTAAAATGCCTATGTTGAAAATTTGGTGATGATAGCCCATCAATTGACTGTGTTACAAGTGTGCATTGTGCACTTTCCATGCACCCTTGTAACTTTGCAGATTTGTAATACTGTCACACCAGATTTTCAACAGTGCCATTTTTTCACACCTCCTTATAAGCAGTACAGATGTCATTTTTCACATCCTGACCGAAATGTGTTTTCACAGTTCCGGCACAGAATAACGTGGTCACTGTGGGAAATCAGTGTTCGGGACAGATTAGGAAAATGACAGTGGCACTGTTCATGAGCAGAGGCCCTAAAATCCCTATGTTGAAAATTTGGTGATGAAACTCCATAATGTGTTACAAGCGTGCATTGAACTATTTCCCACGCACCCTTGTAACTTCGCAAATTTGTAATACTGTCACGCCACATTTTCAACAGTGGCATTTTTTCATAACTCCTTATGAACACTACAGCTGTCATTTTTCACATCCTGGCTAAAATATGTTTTTGCACTCCTGCCGGACAATAGCACAGTCACTCTGGGAAATCAGTGTTTGGGACAGATTAAGATCGACCCAGTGAGGGGGGGGAGTGACCAAGCTCAACTGAGCTCTGTCAGGATTGCTGCGGATTTGTTTGTGGGCAGGCAAAGGCCCCAACACAAGAGCCTAGTACAAAAGGGCAGCCTGTAGCACTGGGAGAAACAGAACGAGAGAGCGAGTGAGGGAGCGGGAGTGAGCAAACTCACCGAAGCGCTGTCAGGACTGCTGCGGATTTCTTTGTGGGCAGAAAAAGGCATTAATACAGGCAGGGGCCCAGTACAAAAGGCCAGCTTGCAGTGGTGGGAGAAACAGTACGAGCTAGTGAGACAAGGGGACTTAGTGAGCTCAACGGAGCTCTATCAGGACTGTTGGGATTTCTTTGTGGGCAGAAAAAGGTGCCAGTGCAGGCAGGAGCCCTGTACAAAAGGGCAGCTTGCAGCGCCAGGACAAACAGAATGAGCGATGAGAGAGGAAGACTGAGCAACCTCAACGGAGCTCTGTCTGGACAGCTGCGGATTTTTTTGTGGACAGACAAAGGTACCAATGCAGCCAGGAATCCCATACAAAAGCGCAGCCTGTGGCGCCAAGAGAAACAGAATGAGAGAGTGACAGAGCGGTAGTGAGCGAGATCAATGGAGCTCTAGTGTGACTGCTGCAGATTTCTTTGTGGGCAGAAAATGCAGCAGTGCAGGCAGGAGCCCAGTACAAAAGGCCGGCTTGCAGCGCTGGCAGAAACAAAATGCGAGAGTGACAGAGGGGGAGTGAATGAGCTCAGTGGAGCTGTGTCGGGACTGCTTCAGATTTCTTTCTTTCCAGAAAAAGCCGCCAATGCAGGCAGGAGCCCAGTACAAAAGGGCAGCCTGCAGCGCCAGGAGACACAGAACGAGCGAGTGAGGGAGAGGGAGTCAGTGAGCTCAACAGGGCTTTGTTGGGACTGCTGCAGATTTGTTTGTGGGCAGAAAAAGGCAGCAATGCATGCAGAGGCCCAGTACAAAAGGGCAGCCTGAAGTGGCAGGAAAACCAGAATGAGCGAGTGAGTGAGCTCAACAGAGCTGTATTGTAACTGCTGCAAATTTCTTTATGGGCATAAGAAGGCAGCAACGCAGGCAGGGGCCCAGTAGAAAAGGGCAGCCTGCAGCACCGGCAGAAACAGAATGAGCGAGTGAGAGAAGGGGCATGAGTGAGCTCAAGGGAGCTTTGTCGGGACAGCTGCAGATTTCTTTGTGGGCAGAAAAAGGCGCCAACAGAGGCAGGAGCCCAGTACAAAAGGGCAGCCTGCAGCGCCAGGAGAACCAGAATGAGTGAGTGAGACAGGGGGAGTGAGTGACCTCAATGAAGTTCTGTCAGGACAGCTGTGGATTTCTTTGTGGGTAGAAAAAGCCACCAACACAGGCAGGAGCCCAGTACAAAAGGGCAGCCTACAGCGCCAGGAGAAACAGAATGCACTAATGAGAGAGGGGAGTGAGCCACCTCAATGGAGCTCTGTCGGGACAGCTGCAGATTTCTTCCTCAGTAGAACAAGGTGCCAATGCAGGCAGCAGCCCAGTACAAAAGAGCAGCCTGCAGCACCGGGACAAACAGACTGAGCCAGTGACAGAGGGCCACTAAGCAAGCTCAACAGACCAACGCAATCAACATTCGGCATTAACAAATGCTTGTTTTAAATGAACTTGTTGCCGACTTTGGGTGGCTGTGAACTGACCAACACTGAGGAATGCTGTCTGGTGCAGAAGAGGGGAAGAGCAATGGCTGGCACATGCGCAGAAGAAGGGAAACCCAACACATGTTTGCTGTTATAAGCACTCCTTTATAACGGCAATTTATGAATCTGGCTTCTCTTAGGGGAAAATGTTTTAATCTTACATTTAGCTTCAATTCTTTAATTTTTTTTGACCCCTTTAACATCGTAATGATAATGCTGTAGTGTAACAGTTAATGTACATATAAGGGTACTGAGTGATGGTGATAATGCCAATGGCCAGCCAAGTGCCCTTATCATCTTGTACAACCACTGCACGAGCACAAAGCAGTAATAGGCCGCATTCACCTGGAGTAGTGGCAGGCAAGTGACACGCATACTTAAACTGACCGGCGGACTTGGTGACTGGAGCTGAGGCAAAGTTCATCCAGTACAGTTCACCTGGAACCTGAAACATTCGTTCCTCCTAACTGCACTGGAGAGATACTCCAGTGTGCCGCAGAGACAGAGAAACCATCACAACAGAACCAGCAACAGTTAAACTGAAAAGCAAGCAGCATTTTGTAAGAGTCAAGCCATTTCCTTGTGCTGGGGGGGGCAATTACTGCATGATGCTTGAGAGGAGCGAAGTGGAGGATAGAGAATTGCTGTGCCGATGCAGGGAGGCTCAAAGTGCCCATTTCAGCTGCTCTGGATGTTGGGTAATTACAGTGCTTGGTGGCAGTCAAAATGCCCAATTCCCATGCCAGCTTTGGGACAGGGTGGGTCAGTGACCGTCACTTTAAAGGGGTGTTGAACTAACAAGTTAATGGGCTGAGGAGAAGGGTGCTTGTTTACTGTACTGTAGGTAGGTTTGTTCAAAAAGTCATTTACAATGCTGTGTAGGGAGGGGACAAAAAAAGTAATTTACTGTGCTGTGGAGGAGGCAGAGGAGGGGTCAGGGTAAAGAAATCATTTACTGTGCTGGGGGGCAGGGGTTAAAATTGCCTTTTACTGTGGTGTTTAGGGAATGGGGATGCACACATTTTACTCTGCTGTGAAGGAGTATGTGAGAGAGACCAAATGGCCATTTACAGTGCGTGTGTGTGTGTGTGTGTATGTGGGGAAGGGGTGAAAAGTGCCTATTTACATGCTGTGTGAGAAGGGGTGAAAAGTGTCCATTTGCATGCTGTGGGGGAGGGGGTGAAAAGTGCCCATTTACATGCAGGAGGTGAAAAGTATCCATTTACATGCTGTGGGAGAGGGGGTGAAAAGTGACTATTTGCATGCTGTGGAACCGGTGAAAAGTGCCCATTTGCATGCTGTGAGAAGGGGGTGAAAAGTGCCCATTTACATGCAGGGGGAGGGGTGAAAAGTATCCATTTACATGCTGTGGGAGAGGGGGTGAAAAGTGTCCGTTTATATGCTGTGGGAACGGGAGAAAAGTGCCCATTTACATGCTGGGGGAGAGGTGAAAAGTATCCATTTGCATGCTGTGGGAAGGGGTGAAAAGTGTCCGTTTATATGCTGTGGGAACGGGAGAAAAGTGCCCATTTACATGCTGTTGGAGAAGGGTTGAAAGGTGTCTACTTACATGCTGTGGTGGAGGGGGTGTGATGAGGCCTAATGCCACAGGTGACGGGCCTTATAGCCCCTGGAAGGTCCGGTATAGCCCATACCACCTACCCTGGAGTGTAATATTGCTCTTAGAAAATGGGTATTAGTACAAATTTAAATTTAGTATTAAAATCCCCCCCCCCCATGGTTTGATCTCCTCTGGGGGACAAACACTCAGTGACAGCCATGAGGTCACAGACGCCTTCCACAGGTTTTTTTACTGACCTTGGCAAAGACAAGGCTGACCTACCTCCCTTCCTTCCTCCACTGGGCATCTGTGGGCCAGGAGGCTCAAACGTAGCCATCCGGAATTCCACCTGAAGTTAGCGAATCTAAAAGATGCACTCCCCCTACTTAAGACAATTAAAGCCAGGGGTTTTGCTGGCCCAGATGGTCTTGAGCCCCAGCTGTTGAAGGCCGCCAACCTAGCCATAGCCTTACTGGTCACATGACTTGTCAACAAGTCCCTCCTTGAAGGGACTCTTCCAGCCCAATGGAAGCAAGCCCATGTGGTTCCTATACACAAAGTGGGCCCCAAGGAGCAGGTCTGTAACTATAGGCCTATATCCCTCCTGTGTATACTAGCTAAAATCCAAGAGAAGGTAATGTATGGACAGCTCTGAGACTACCTAGAAACAAATAAATTGCTTGCCTGCACCCAGAACAGGTTCAGAAAAAAGCATGGAACGGACACTGCACTGATCAAATTCTCCACTGATGTCCTCCTGGCCCTTGACAATGGCACCCCTCACTTGGGACAGTTTCCACTGATTTAACCAAGGCCTTTGACTTGGTGGAGCATACCCTTCTTATGGATAAGTTGAAGTGCCTTGGTTTAGACAAGCATGCCCTTAACTGATTCTCCAGTTATTTACCCAGTTGCTCACAGCAGGTCAAGTGGCATGATGCCGTATCCAACCTGCTCCCTATTAAGAAAGGGGTGCCCAAGGGCTCTATCCTGGGCTCCTTTCTATTTTCGCTATTTGTAAATGACCTTAGCGCATACTGTGGGGGAAGTTCTGTAATCCAGTATGCAGACAACCCCGTGCTTTACAGAACCTTGGGCAGTGTAACTGACCTTGGCGGGCACCTGCAGAAAGATTTCCTGTCCTTGGAGAGTTGGCTCCAGGCCAACAGACTTCTCCTAAACACCACCAAAACTAAAGCAATGTTGTTCATCCCAAGGTCTCTTGGCCCCTACCAGAGTACTTTGCTGCCAATCGCCGCTGCCTCAGTCTAGGTGATTGACGTCATAAGCCAGTTTAAATACTTCGGAATGCTGCTGGACCAGGGCTTCACATTATACCCCACATTGACAAAATCACCAGAACCATACACCAAAAGCTGGGGATGCTCTATCGGTTGAGCCCACAGTTGATCCCTGAAATTAGGGCTACTGTTGTGAACAGCCTCCTACTCCCCAATCTCACCTACACTGTACCAATGCTGCATTCACTCCAGAAACAGGAACTCAGTAGGTTACAAACTCTGCATAGCAAGATAGCCACGTTTACTGCTAATATGTACCCGCGATAACACCACTGTGATGTCCTGGCATCCCTAAAATTGCCTTCCCATAGCCACCAGCTCCAGTACCTGCTTCTGTGCCTTGCCTTCAAACTGACACAGGACCCTCCACTCAAGGGACTCACTGACCTCCTTAAACACAAAAACTCCAGCAGCCTGCCACACACCACTGGCTTGAATTTACTGGAGGTGCCTAGAATAAAGACAGCAGCTGGCAGTAAATTATTTACCCACTCGGCTCCAGTGCTCTGGAACAAACTCCCTCCCTCCCTTCAGCTGTCCACTTCCTTGCGGTCCTCTCAAAAAGGGCTGTTGTGAGAGCACCTGCTAGAAAGCAGCACTTGTTCCTGTACGTAAGCACTGTGCCCAACCTGGCTGACCTACATTTGATCTCCCAGCCGACTTGTGGTACTTTACGACCGAAGCTCCATTTTCAATGGGTTGCCTGGTCAGCTCCTAGCCATGATTTTTGCGTTCTTCTCTCCCCTGCCAACCAGAATCTGACCTGTTCTTTGTCTCTTGTTGCTCTCCTCATGTGTATCAGTCTCTACTTTGCATTTTCTAATGAACTGTATTGTGTGATCCTTCTGTACTATTGGCACTGTTTTCTCCACTCTGTGACCTGTATGTGCATAGACTATCTATTCCAAATTACTGTACATGTGACTAACTCTCAGTCACCCCTGAAAAACAGTCCTTTGGGATCCAGTGGGCTTACCTGGTTAACAAAATTGAAATAAATAAATAAAATAATAAAAAAATCACTTTGAAAATTAATTGCATGAATAGGAAAAAAATGTTCTTTTAGTAAAGTAGTCCTTCCCTTTGAGTGCTGTTCTAACTCCTGATACAACCCCACTTGGCACGCACAGAGATCCATTCTCTTCTTGGGAACCCTCCCCCTGCTCCCACTAGCAGAAGAACAGATAGTTTCTCCGAAATGTTCCCCAACTCAGCACACACAGAAGTAACTTTATTTTTGGCAGCTAATTGATGAAGCGTGGTCACCACTGTAAGAGACTAGCAGGACTTCATTCAATTTGTCTCCCACAGATGGAGACACGCTGCCGGTTAACAGTGAGCGAGTGGGCAGCTAGCTGGAGTATGGGGTGTGAGAGTGCAGTCAGCTGTCTGAAAGTCACGATGTTGGCAATCAGCGTGATTTAACAGAAATGCAAGATTGCAGTGCCAGTCACTGTCTGCCTGCTGAACACTAAATAGTGTATTTTACAGCACTTACATTTTAAGATGGAAGCCCGGTGTCTGGAGACGGACTTAGGATGCCATGGCAGGGATCCCTCGGCAGCAGCATATATGTGACATGAAAGTACTATTAATAAAAAATAAAAAATTAAAAAACTGTATCAAGAATTGAATTCAGCTAGAGTAGATTTGCCATATTGATAGGCAGTTGGCACTCAGCTACTGAGCATAGAGGGGGGCAGTATATCTCGCTAAGTGAGAGAAAGAAAATGGTGGCTGTAAAATACTGAAAATTCCAAGGGCACAGTGATTTTAGACTGTAATCGGGCAGCCAGGAACTAGGACTCATTAATTCCTGGTCTCTGTTGCCTGATACTGGACCGGCTAGTTGGTGGCATTAGCCATTCAAAAGTGAGAATGCTTCCTACCCATTTTCTAAGCAGAACCATTTCTGCTGCAGAAAATGATTTATTTCAATTTGAGGAAAGAGAACAGACAAGGAAAGAAGTCAGGAATTTCACTTCCAGTGATTGTTAGAACACACTGGACAAAAAGGAATAATTTAATACTGCACTTACATCCAAACCCCACATCCTTACTAAACGTGCTCACCTAGAGGATGCCTAAAATAAGTTCGACTTCCATCAGACTCTAATAGGTATAATGTATATTCAAAGAGTTCCTAATTACTGAATGTCCATGGCAGATCTGCTGTGTGATATCCGTATTGCTTTCAGGGCTTTCCTCTCAACAGTTTCAGCCCAAGTGCCGATTCTGAATAAGCTGTGTGTTATCGTGGGCCACTGCAACATGTCGACATGTCTTCTGACAATACTGATATTTGTTTGTGAAGGGTTATCTGAGTCATAGCAGTTAGGAAAGGAAATCAGGACATTTATTTAGTTTTATATAGTATCAGCCATACACAGTGTATCCCAAAGTCCTTTACAACCCAAGAGCAGTGTGTAGCTGCAACTAAGCATGCACACCCTTACAGACATACAAGTGCACAGCACATGTGCAGCATGCATGCTACATGCTTATTAAGCATGGGACATGCATGCTGCATGCATGCTGGACACTTGGATTTCTGTAAGGGCAGAGTGGTTTAATGAGATTAAGTCAGACTTGATAGATTAATTGGCCTTCGTTTGCTAACAGTTGTCTACACATCTATAAGTAGGGGTTTAAGAAAAGGTCAGTGGATAAAGAACAGAGAAAAAAATTAGTATGAGAGAGAGCGAATGAGTGAGGGAGAGAGAGGAAGAGAGAAGTTTGTGCACATGGAGGTTAAATGACTTGCTGAAGGCCACACAGTGAGTATGTGATGGTTGAGGGACTTAAACCTGCACCTCCTAGTTCAGAGTCCTACAGCTAAACCACTATGCTTCATTTTCTGTCTAGTGGCTGTTAGTTGCTGCATAGTATACAGTTATCTGATGGAATCATTTAAGTATAATACAATGGGTGAAAAGAATGCTGGCTCCTGATTGGCTAAGAGGTACTTTCACCCAGGTTGCTATCCCCTCATAACAGTCCTGCTGAAAGTAGCTCGACAGAAATAAGTTTAAAGGAAGTTTCTGATATGAGGTATTGGGCTTCATAGCCCATTACCTTATGCCACGTGAGCTGATTTTTATTAAAACAATTTTTTTAACTAAGTCTATGTATGAAGTTTTAGAAGTGATCGTACCTGACTCCATAGCCACCACCAGTTGACCCCTTCCAGCTTCTTAGTTCATCTGCTCTGCCCCCACGCTGCAAGGTTTTGTGATGTTTCAGCAGGGAGAGTGGGAGGTTGTGCCCTATGCAAGTCTATGGGGTGGTTTTTCAATGCTGCTTTGGGAAAAGAAAGACACGACTCTACTAATAGGGTAGAGCGGTGGCTTTTATTTACCTCTCAGATTGCTTAAGTTTTCACAAAACGGCATCGAAAAACCGCTCCATAGACTTGTATAGGGCGCTAGAACGATGGCTTTAATTTCCCTCAGATTGCTTAAAGTTTCACAAAATGGCACTGAAAAATGACCCCATAGGCTTTTTGAGGCATGCCCCCACTCTCTCACTCTCTCTCTCTCTCTCTCTCTCTGATGAAACATCACAAAACATTGGAGTGCTAGGGCAGAGCTGATGAACTAAGACGCTGGAAGGGATTGACTGGTGGTGGCTATGGAGCTAGGTATGATCCCGTCTAAAACTTCATAGACTAGTTAAAAAATTACTTTTAACAAAAATCAGCTCACACTGGCATAAGGTATTGGGCTATGAAGCCAAATGCCTTATAATATTTGGTTGGAAATTCACTTTAAAAAAAGACATCCCAGTTGTTAAACTGGACTAATTTCATAATCAAAATGAAGCACACCAGAGGATGCGTTATGGTGGGCTAATGGCCCTTCTCAGGTGGAGGAAACAATTGGCTTTGCCTTGTGCTTCAAGCCAGCCATGGAGGGCCATAATCCCATCATAAAGCATCCCTTGGCATGCCTTATTGCTTAAATAAGGCACAACAGGGTGTGGGTCATTGTGAGACCTACCCCTGCCTTGGATGGTGTGGCTCACGGTAACGCTGAGTGCCTTAATTCACCCAAAAAGTGGATCAACCCTACAATGACTCATGCCATAGAACACCATATTACTCTGTCTATCACGTTTAGTTCAAGTTCAAGTTTATTGGCAGGAAAAAAAACTCCGTTGAGCAGGCTCACTGACAAGGAGGTCCTGATTAACAGCAGGGACATTACACAAGCATATACAAAGTAATATGCATTAAACACAGGAATAATCCACGAGAAGAAAATAGGACAATAATATTTACATCATATATACATAGGTGCACTAAAGCTAGGAGTTAAATAAATGGTCAGCACTGGGTAACAGGATAGCTCCTCATGAGGGAAGTCGAATTACAAGGCCAGCAAGGAAAGTAAAGATAGTGGCACAGGCGGGTGGAATAAGGTCAGATGGGAAGGGGGGACAGAGGATGGTAGGATGGAGGTAGGAGGCGGCAGACAACAAGGTGGAGGGGATGGGAAAAATGAATCTAACAGGGTGGCTATGTTGGCTGGGGCAAGGGCACTATGGAGGTGGCAAGGAGAGGAGGTAGAGATAGAAGGTAAAGAAGGGATAGCTGTAGATAAGGGCAGGGAATGTTGATTGACAGTAGTGTGGGATACAGGCTAGGGGTAGATCGTGTGATGGTGGTAGTGTAACATGGAGAGAGGAAGGGGAGAGGAAGAAGGGGGAATGTAAGTATAATGTAAAGTTACTGGGGTGAGGGAGGGGGTGAACAAGAGGACAGAGTGGTCACTGCAATAGACCAGGCAAGGAGAAGGTGCTTTATCAACTGCAGTCACTGAAGTCCTATAGGTTGTCATAAACAAGTCTTTTGAAGCTATTCAGGGGGATTATATATATATATTTATTTATATATTTATATAATTTTATCAGGGATGGGCGGATATCCGACCCGATAAAACAATCTGGTCGGATATCCAAAGTTCTATCCAGGCGGATAGTAGCCCTTTAAGAGGTTGGATCCCTTTATTTACTTTGATTAG
Source organism: Neoceratodus forsteri (assembly GCA_016271365.2). Taxonomy (NCBI): domain Eukaryota; kingdom Metazoa; phylum Chordata; order Ceratodontiformes; family Ceratodontidae; genus Neoceratodus; species Neoceratodus forsteri. The sequence goes on along the minus strand of JADMNL010000034.1, from coordinate 20,648,335 downwards.
ATGAGCACCTGTTAATTATGTACCTGATCACTTTTAAATTCCCTTTATAAGTGGTGCTTTACTGCGAGGAGAATTGTGCTGGGGGTGGGACGAGAGACCAAAGGATTGTCTGACAGATCAAAGCGCTCAGTGCATGCAGAGGTGAACAGGAACTTTCAACTATAATGGCAAACAAAAGTCTAGTATGGATTTTTTTTGTAGTTGACAGTCTGAGGCTAAAGCTAAGTGTTGTCTCTGTCTTAATCCAGCTTATATAAATTGAGGCTCTTCTGTAGAAAGTTTTGGCACCTCTGGCTTGCCAAATCATTTACGAAACAAACATAGAAAAGAGTATTCTGAATTGCAAACTGAAAAAGCTAAAGTAGAACTAGAGCAACTGGCTGAATATGTTAGTTGCCAGCAAAGAAAATAAAGAGGGAGTTTCAAACAATTGAAAACTGCATTGTACGTTCAAATCCATAGCCCAGCGAACATCTGGGGCTCTTGAAATTGCCTGTGCTGTTGCTGAGATGATTACCCTAGATGAGCAGCCGTTCACAATAGTTGAAAATGATGGTTTTAAAAGATTACTTACAGTGCTTGAGCATAGATATTGTTTACCCTCGAGCAGTCATTTCTACAAAGTTAAAATTCCTGAAATGTATAATAAACTGAGATGTACGATGCAGGTCAAATTAACTAATGTTACCTCGTTTGGCTTTACAACTGACACCTGGACAGCAGTGTTCTGTTAATATCCTACATCCCTATCACAGCCCACTGGATAGGTAACAGCTTTAAAAGATATTCTGCCCTGCTTCATCTTAAGCACCTCTCAGATAAGCACACAGGGGAAAATCTCTCTAAAGAGTTTTTGCAAGTTCTTGACACCTGGGGAATAGTGCCCACGAAAAGGTACCTTGTCATTAGAGATAATGGCATCAATATTGCTAAGGCAATGAAACTCAGTGCTATGGTGAGTGCTGGTTATGTTGCTCATACCCTGCAGTTAATCGTGCATGATTCCATATTAAAGCAGCATTCCATTGAAGAATTACTTGCAACCGGGCGGACAATAGTATCACATTTTAAGCATTCTGCATCTGCCATGGCTAAGATGACTGACCTACAAAAAACACTACAGGTGCCACAACATCGTTTAATACAAGATGTTCCAACAAGGTGGAACACTACTTTTCACATGCTAGAGAGACTGCTCGAACAATGTAGAGTACTGACTGTCTATGCTGTGGAGTGTGAGACCAGAACCTTCAACTCCTCTCAGTGGTCATTGGCTGAAAATGTTTGCACACTTCTTCAACCATTTGAAAATGAAACACGCAGACTGAGCTCTGATAGTGCCAGCATTTCTGATGTTATCTCCACTGCTACTGTCCTATATCACAGTATTGAAAGTATTAAGGTCCCTCGGCTACTATCAATGACAAACGCCTTACTAACATCTATGGAAAGATGACCAATGCACTATGAGTCAACAAAAGAGGTTGTTGTGGCTACAGTGCTGGAATTCTCAATATAAAATTTATTTATTTCGCACTGAATGTGGCAGAAGTTTTGCAAGGGCCATTCTTAAACAACTTGTGGATGAACTCTCAGATGATCAACTGCCACCACCGAAAGCACAACTGGACACCCCTGCAACTGACCCTGAAGTAGAGGCTGATGATCCCTGGGAGGTGTACTCACAAAATAAAGCTCTACCCGAAGACTGTAAGTTAGCCCACTTATTTTGGGATTATTAAAGTTCACAATCGGCCAGAATAATATCATTTTTTTTCCTTTCAACTTCAGCAATTGATTGGGTACCACAGCGCAACATGGAGCTGGATGCACATCTTTCAGAGAACATTGTGCCAAAAAAAAGCACACCTGATGCATTGCTATTTTGGAAATCCAATTCTTGCCATTTCCCTACTCTTGCGAGGATAACAAAATGCTATTTGGCTACACCCCAACCAGTGTTGCCAGTGAACAGATCTTCAGTGTGGCGGATGATATAATAACAGACCATTGGTCCCGTCTGTCACCAGATACATCCAACATGCTTCTGTTCATTAAGCAAAACTTGGACAATTTTCGATGAACTTACTTTGATTTTAAAAATATAAATTATATAATTTTTCTACTGATAACAAAAAAAATATATAGCGAGTCATGTATCAGTGTATCTAGTTCAATAATGATCCGAAATGATAAAATCAGATTCCAATCGGTTATTGCTAAAATAAAATCCAGATCTGATATATTGCCCAAATTTGGTATCCGCCCACCCCTAAATTTTATTAAGAAAAATAAATAAAATCTACTAAACAGAATGCAAGATTTGAAACCATGGGTCATGCTGAAATTTTCCCATGTGTTCTAATCTTCATTGGCCAATCATACTGTCTATACAAATAAACCTTTCTAAAACTAAGAAATAATATGTGGTTTGGTATATCATGGAATATTGTCAAGCATTGGGAGCACTGTGATGCATAAAGCCATAGGCCAAGTGCCTCATGTCCCCAAGAAGTTGTGATATCCTATGCTATAACACACCCTGAATCACATTATTGCCATTATAAGATACAAAACTTGTAATATTTAGGTTTTAATTGACCTTTATGACATTTTTAAAACAAAACAGTTTCTTTAAAAAAAAAAACTTTATAGCCAGTTGATGGCGCTGTAGTGCTGTGGCACTGTGGAGAAGTTCAGGTCTGAGGAAAGGTGCTGTGGATAACTGAGGGCTTGAGGAGAGCCATGCTAATCCATGGTTTATGAAACGGCAGATTACGAACTCACAGTTTAAACAACAAGCTTCAAACTGCTTTCAGACTTTCAAACTTCCATTTCTGACAGAATCAAACTGAATAAGGCAGAATTTCCAAAATTCCATGGATTTCTGTCAGATTTAGAATTTGAAACTTCTGCAGTCTACTTTATAAAACTTTTTAATTATAGGTGTGTAATGGAATTAACTTAAAAATGCTTGATGCCAGTCCACTAGGATATATTTATAAAATTACAAGTCAGCATTACCAAAAAAAAAAAAAGTAGCCGCAGAGGTCTCTGTTAATTAGAGAGGTACACAGGGCTGTTACCTTTGGATGAGACTAAAGCTGCAGATTGTATCATGACCCAAAAGACCACTCTCCAGCCCCAACCCTTCCCATGACCAATGGAAATGCTGTGACTCACCCAATGCCATTTGCAGCCTTAAAAAGACATTCCTAGAGCAGTAAAATGTAGTTACAATAAAACTGTGGAAACGAATATTGATAGCTTAAACAGTATAACAAAATTGTTTTTAAAGGTCTTAACAGCTGTACTTTTCTCCTACTCGTTTTCCGTCTGAATTTTGAATATTTATTGCAGCTTGCTTGATCAATGACTGTCTTCACCAGCATGACAGAAGGCACTGCAGTTAGGGTCGGCCCCTACCAATGTAACAGAGGAAAGACTCCTGTTAATTGGGAGTGCCTGATACAAAGTTCACGGCTGGCTAACATTTATTTCTTTCCTCACTGAAGTATCAGTAACTGTGAGATGCAAAACATTTTATCAAATAGTTTTTTATTTAAATCAGGAATATACTTCTGATATCCTTTTATTTATTTTATTTTTTATTTTATTGAAATCTAGGATTACAAATACTTTGAGCAGGAACTGCTCGTTTACAAAGGTTCCACGTCGAAGGAATGGGGGGGGTATACATACATACAAAGGTCGACATAATAATACATAGTTACACAATAAAAAGAAGTAAGAGACTGAGGCTTAGAAAATTCCAGTAATTCAAAATGTGCCAAATGATAGGTAGCAATCTTAGAAATAAGCACTGCAGGTAGAGGGAAGGGGTATGCAGGCAGGAAGGCCATTCTCAGAGGGTAGAGGGTAGAGGTGAGGGTAAGAGCTCTAAAGGGGAGGGAGGGAGGGAGGGTATAAAAGTCAGGAAATGCCCGGGGGGGAGGAAAGGGAGAGGGGGCAAGGGGATAGGCAGGTAGAAGGGGGCAAGGTGAGGAGAGGTAGCTGTCAAGACTGAAGTGGAGGGCAGTGAGTGTTGGGCCCCTGATTAGGCGAGGCAGACACAACGACTAGTTGAAATGAGATGAAGTCAGAGTTGTCTTTTAAAAGGGCCAAGAGCAGCAGCAGCAAGAGTTTCTTTGTTGAGAGTATTGTACCACTGTGGTGCTCTTTGGGCAAAGGCCCTCTGGCCCATGGCAGTCCAGCATCTGGGGACAAAGAAGTTTAGTTGTTGTGAACTTCTAGTTCGCTGGGTGCTGTGGTGGTCAATGAGGAGCTTTTCAATGCCCAGAAGCATGACCCCAAGGAAGACTTTTTTGGCTAAGAGGCAGGTATGATACTGTATCCGGCTGATGAAAGGAAGCCATCCTGCCCGAGTGTACAGCTCACAAGTGTGTGTAAGTCTGTCAGCCCCAGTTAGCAGCCTGCATGCTTTGTTGAGTGCAACTGTAATTCTGCGGAGGGCAGAGGCGGAGGCAGAGCCATAAATTGCTAGCCCGTAATCGGCGATGGAGGGAGGAGCTGCTGGACAGCCAACCGGAGAGGCCAGAGTCATGCAGTGTTTGTGCCTGTAAAGCAGGCCTGTACGGATGTTGGTGGCTTTGGTGACAGAATCTATGTGCCGATGGTAGGAGAGTGAGCTGTCAATGTGACACCTAGGTATTTAAAATCAGGAACGTGTTCAGTAAGGTCCCTGTTTGGTTTAGGATGGTGAGGTCACGGGATTTGTACTTGCTCCTGGCATTGTAGAAGGTCATAACCTTTGTTTTGCTGTAGTTCATAACCAGTTAGTGTGACTTGAACCATTCTTCGATGCGCATGAATTCAAGCTGTAATTGTTTCTCGAGGAGCTCTGCATTTTGGTGGTTGGTGAACATGACTGCGTCATTGGCGTAGAGCAGTAATTTCTGGTGGCAGACACTGGAAAGGTCATTGAGGAAGAGGCTGAAGAGTAGTGGCCCCAGGATGGACCCCTGTGGGACCCCTGAAAGGACTGGCTTTTCTTCCGAGGTGACACCAGCAATCCTAACCCGCTGGGCCTTCTCCCCAAGGTAGCTTGAAAACCAGAGCAGCGCTTCATTGGAGAGCCCAATGTTTGATAATTGCTTGAGTAAGAGTGGGTTGCTTTCGTAATACTGCCCCTACACAGTTTCCTTGATCGAGCGTGGTATCGATGAAGCCCGTTAATTCTAATAGTGCAGTGGTGATACTGTGCCCTTTTCAGAAACCATGTTGCTCAGAACACTGGATGTCGTATTTTTCCAGGTACTTGACTAGTTGGTCTGAGGCGATGCGCTCCAGGGACTTAAACAATGGAGGGAGGATGGAGATAGGTCTGTAGTTGGAGTGCAGTGATTTGTCTCCACTTTTGTGTACCAGTGTGATGGTCGCCTGTTTCCAGCGAGATGGGAACTGGGACATCCTTAGTGATAGGTTGTGGACCTTTGTCAGGGGTTCAAAGACTTTTTCAAGGACAAGTGCTAACAACTTCAGGTCAAGGGAGTCACCGCTGTAGACTGCATTGTGAATGGTCTTCCGAATATAGGTTCTGGCTTCATGCACTGGGATCTCCTTGAAGTAGAATTGTGGGGCAGGGTGTAGGAGAGGAGTAGTTGCAGGAGGGTTACTACCACAGGGGGCATCAAAGAAATTAGAAGGGAGGACACTATCCAAGTTGGAGAACGCATTGTTAAAGGTGTTGGTGATTGTGTACAGGTCAGATGTTGGTGTTCCATTTATGCTGAGCATGGTGGGTGGTGACTTAGGGTCCTTGCCTGTAAGGTCTTCCAAGTTACTCCAACATTTTTTTCCATCACCCCAGGAGTTGGAGAGAGTGTCCTTGAAGTATTTGCTTTTGGCACTCCTAACTGCCCACATGCACTCATTTCTGGCAGCTTTATATTTATGAATATCCCCAGGTTTGGACGTTGCACGGGCACAGTGCCAGAGATGATCCCTATGTTTGAGTAAAGTGATTAGATCAGGGGTTATCCAAGGGTTAGCTCTGCCCCTGACCTTCAGCTTTTTGAGAGGTGCAAAGATATTGCAGGCTGCAGTGAAGTGGCTGATGAAAAGGTCTAAGGCTTGGTTTACATCAATGGCAGAGTCGATTGGTGTCCAGTCCAGGTGGCTTAGGTGTGTCTTTAGTAGCTCAAGGTACCCCTGCTTTAACACTCTGGTGTGGATTATTTTAGGAGGGGGCTTAATGAATTTGTTTGTCCAGGTACATGTGACCGGTGAGTGGTCACTGATCCCATCAGGGAACACTGAGACTTTTGAGATTCATTCAGGGTGATTGGTAAGGATCCAGTCCGGAAGTGTGTGCGACCCTGTCCTATAGTTGCATCTGGTGGGGGTGGTAACAAGCTGGGTGAGGTTCTGTGATGTGACAGCATCCTTATAGTTTCTGACCTCCAGCGATAGCCAATTTATGTTGAAGTCGCCTAGTACTATGAGTTCAGAATTACAATGTAATCCCTGTAGGCTTTCCAATATGCTCATAAATCCATTGGGCTGATCTTTAGGGGGTAGGTACACAGCAGCATTGGTGAGCTCCTGTTGTGCGCCCCAAGTAGAACTTTAATAATGAGAACTGCGAGGGTGGTTTAGAGTTTGAGAACGGGAAGACTTGACCCAGATAGGAATTCCTCAGGTAGATGGCCAGCCCCCACCTCATTTGGAAACCCTGTCCTGCCTGAATATAGAGTATCCAGGGATGGTGACTGCAGCGTCTGGTATCTTGGGGTTAAGCCATGTTTCGGCAACAGAGAGTGCATCAGGGCTATGTTGCTGGACCCAGGTTTGCAAGATGTCAAGTTTCTTAAGGAGGCTGCAGACATTGATTGAGGCTAATGTGAGGGACCCCTCCCGCCTTTTTGTGGCATGGGGTGCTAGGCCGGTTGAATCTCCTTAGATTCATCAGCTGAGTATTTTTTTTATTTTCTCAGAGATAAATCATTTTTATTAGTAATTTTATTTCCAATGACTCCAGTCAGTGAAGATACAGTAGCTTCCACTGTTAACCTTTAGGCTACCACCAGATTTAGAATGTATAGGAATTCTGGACTGATATATCAGTCAACGGCACAACAAGGGTTACTTTTTAAAAATATCTTTCACTGAGGTTACTTTTTGACTGTATAAACTACATTTGTACTGTCAATATAAAAGGATGGTGCTAACACATGATTCTAATGGGAAACCAACACAGCATCACACCAACATATTCAAGCTATTTATTTACAGTAGACAGGGCAAGTGACATAGAAAGTGAGCAGGAACTTCTAAAAACTTCAAAACCACAAATCTCAGTGCAGAAATGAAATAGAATAAACAGAAAAATGGATACTGTATATTGATGTTTCTTTTTGCCAGAAGTACATAACTACTAAAACAAAGAAAAACTATATGATGAAATAGTTTGCTGCTAACAGATACTTTCTGGGGTTGGGGTGGGGGCGCACTGAACTTTGTTTGTGGATTCTGGTCCTCCACTCTTCAGGGGCACCTTAAAGTATGACTTTTTTTTCAATTTAAAATTTTTATTAGATTTCAGTAAATACGATAACTGAAAACATTCCAAGGGTACAACATAAAACATATGCACTAATTAACTGCACTAATAAAACATACACTAATAAAAGGATAACATTAATACAAACAAATACAAACATATTACCGGTGAAGTGCATTCCAGGAATCAGGTGAGTGAGGAAGCATTTCTGAAGTTGAAAAACAGTTCCCATATTACATTGAATAGAACACTTTTATTTAGTAACAGATAACTAATGCTTTTGATATTGGCTATGGTTCCTAAGGGGTCTATTAATTTTCTAACTGAAGATATCTTGTTCTCTTTCCAGTTTTGTAGGATTATCCTTTTATATGCTAAGGCCAAGGACAAAATCCACATCAGATGAGGTCTATATATATATGCGTTGAAGTGAAGAAGAGTCACCTAAAATAAACTTGGGGGGGGCATATATGTTTTTTTTTATAATCTTTTAACACAAATCATGAATTTCACCCCATCTTGACCTTATTCTGGGGCAAAGCCAAAAAAGGTGACCTAAAGAAGCTTGCAGGCCCCACATTTCCAACATGCATGTTGGGCATTTTCATCTATTTTGTTTAGCCTCTGAGGAGAATAGTAGTACCTGTGTATTATTTTGAATTGGGATAGTCTCCCATTTACTTCCCTACTACACTGATATACAAATCAACTTCTTTTCTCAGTGCAGTTAACCTGTATGAGGCAACTCATGAAGGAAATGTAAAAGGAAAACGTGTGCCCTATACTGGGATTTGAACCCAGGCCCCTAGCATTCTGTGCTATGCTCTAACTACCTGAGCTGTAGAGGAACTCAGAACATTAGCAGAGCCAGTCATCCCTTTCATACACACACATTCCTTTCTAGGTATTGCATAAGCCAGCAGCTAGGAATATCAGAGACATAAATCAACTTCTTTTCTCAGTGCAGTTAGCCACTGCAAGGCAAATCATGAAGGAAATGTGAAAGGAAAATGTGTGCCCTCTACTGGTATTTGAACCCAGGCCCCTGGCATTCCGTGCCTATGCTCTAACCACATGAGCTATAGAGGAACTCAGGACATTAGCAGACCCAGTCATCCCTTTTAGACACACACATTCCTTTCTAGGTATTCCGTAAGTAATACCTGAGTTCCTCTATAGCTGATGTGGTTAGAGCATGGCATGGAATGCAAGGGGCCTGGGTTCAAATCCCAGTAGAGGGCACACATTTTCCTTTCACTTGTTCCATTTCTTAGGTGAGCTACATCCAAATCTGGTTCCAGTTTGAATCAGCAGAGAAGACAAAGGGTGTATGGTTGATGTATTGTTGGATTTTAGCACATAGTTGAAGGAACAGCCAGAAATGAATATTAGGGATATGGTATTTTTTCCAATGTTTGGTAAAAGATAGCAGCTCTTTAGCATTTCTATCTAAAAGGCCTTTAATTTGAGATATTCCTACCGTATGCCAACCAAAGTCTCTAAATTGTTTTGCGTTATATGTGAATCTTGGATTATTCCAAAGTGGAGTCAGGTCATATGGAATAGGGTCCAGATGTAATTTTTTTATTAAGTATTTGTATAACCAAATTGTTGAGAATATAGTCAGATTGGTTTTTAGGTGAGAGGGAAGTGGCCTAAAGAAGAGGTCTGTTAGTGAATGTAGTTTACCTAATGATTGTTCTGTGTGTAGCCACATTGAGTCAGAATTTCCACTACTATTGTTAAACCAATGCTGATTGTTTCAAAATAAATGCCCAGTGATAGCCTTGCCACCTTGGGTAATTAAAGCCTCCTACTTTCCAGGGTGCCCTTAATTTTTGAATGTTTAGTCTGTTTTGTTATCCCACAAAAACTTAATAATGAATCAAGTGTTTTATATCGATCACTACTAACTCATAATGGGATATTGTTGAGTACATAAACGAGTTTAGGTGCAAGGTTCATTTTATTGAAAAATAGAAACATAGATGGTGATGGCAGATAAGGACTGTGTGGCCCACCTAGTCTGCCCTTTTTTTAATTCAATATTTTTTTTTTAATTCATATTGCAGATCCTAGTTGACTATGGCTTATCCTCTCTTCCCTATTGCAAGAGTACTCTTATATCTATCCCATACATTCTTGAATTCCACTACCATTTCTGGCCCCACCACCTCTATGGGGAGGCTGCTCCAAGCATCCACTATTCTTTCTGTGAAAAAGTACTTCCTCATGTTGCCCAGAGCCTACCCCACTCTAGCTTCATATCATGCCACCTTGTTCTTGTACACCTTCATTTTTGAACGATACTACCCTCCTGTACTTTATTTATTTATTCAAGAGTTTCACCAGAAAAGGCACACTGAGCAATAAATTGCATGTCTCATGGTGGATCCTGGGAGAAAGGGTAGAGGGAGGCAGGTAAACCTGTGAACAGTACATCAGAGTAATAGTCAAGTACAAACTTATTAACAGAACATCAGAGTAACAATCAAGCACACAACAGCAGATTATATAACAGTTTCGTAGCATGGTACGGCAGTCAATACGTTTTGAGGGGTATATACAATAACAAAAAGTTAGTGGTGTAGCTGAAAACTAAAATAATAGATACAGTCAAGTGCAAGTTAGCTTGTAAAAACCGAATACAATTTAAATGCTTGGGAGGAAGCCAGGGTTGTTTGGCTGGAGGGTATGCAGAACTAGTAGAAATCAGATAGGTGAAGCAACATAGACTGGGCAGGATAGTGTTGCATAGCTAAGAGCATAAGCAATTCAAGGAGTAGAAGTTAGCAAGGGCACTTGAGACAGAATAAGGGGAGGAGGAGTGCCTGATTTGAGGAGGTAATGAGTTCCATAATTTAGGGAAGGAGTAGGAGAAAGCAGACTGGCCAGCAGAAGTGAGCCTGCAAGGGATAGCCAGGGTCCTGGCATCTGAGTATCTAAGTGAATGTGCAGAGGGAGGAGGTATAGACAATGAAGAAGAGAGATGGGGGAGAGAGTTGGCCCAAAATTTGGAGGTAAATTTAGCCATATAGGACAGGCAACGGTTTGTAAGAGCAGGGAATGCCAGGGAGTGGTATAGGTCACAGTGGTGAGTGAGGGGTGAAGAGTTCAGTGCGAAGTGACAGAAGGAGTTGAAGAGAGAGTCCAGTCTGGTTAAGGTGGACTTAGGGGCGGCACCATAAACTATATCACAGTAGTCAAAAATGGGGAGAATCATTTTCTGGACTAGTTCTTGCCTGGCCATTAGAGATAGACAGTAATGGTTCCTGAAAAGAGGACCTAATTTAGGCACAGTTTTTTTTTCAGAATGGTGTCCACATGCCCAGCAAAGTTGAGGTGCTGGTCTAGCCAGACCCCAAGGTATTTGAAGGAGGTGGTGTCCTTCAGTGAAGTCCCATCTAGGGTATTGAAGGAAGAGAGTGAGGATAGCATAGAGAGTCTTTGCCTTGTACCAAAGGTCATAGAGACAGTCATTTTGGCATTTAGGGAAAGTTGATGAGTGTCAAGCCAGTGTTGGAGCTTGTCAAAGTCCAGTTGTAGTCTGGTTTCGACTTCAGAGAAGGTGTGGCCGGAGGTGTACAGGACAGTGTCATCAGTGTACATATGGATCAAAGATGTAGTACATACTGATGGGAGACCTTGTTTATACACTGAGGTACTTGAATGTCTCTATCATATCCCGACCCCTTCTCTTCCAGGGAATGCATAATGAGGTCCTCTAATCTTTCCTCATAAGACTTTTGGTGCAGCTTTTACACCATTTTTGTTGTCCTTCTCTGGTCTGCCTCTGTCTTGTCTATGTGCTTCTGGAGATGTGGCCTCAAGAACTGGACACAGTACCCCAGATGAGGTCTCCCTAGTGATCTGTACAGTGGCATAATCACCTCCTTTTTTCTGCTGGTGATACCTCTCCCTATGCACCCTAGCATCCCACTGGCTCTCCACACAGCCTTGGCACATTGTTTGGTTACCTTTAGGTCATCAGATATGATTATGCACAGGTCCCTTTCTTGATTGGTGGCCATCAGTACCTCTCCTCCCATTTTGTACTCCTCCCTTGAATTTCTGTGCCCCAAATGCATGATTTTGCACTTTTTTATATTGAATCTTAGCTGCCACACTCTTGACTACTCCTCAAGCAAGTTTAGGTCCTTTCTCACCCCCCCTGGAGTGTCAACTCTGTTGCAGATCTTAGTGTCATCTGCATAGAGGCATACCTTCCCCTCCAGCCCCTCTGCAATGTCACTTATGAAGACATTAAAGAGGACTGGCCCCAGCACAGATGCCTGTGGCACCCCCAGTCACTCCCTCTCCTCAGATTGAACGCCATTTACCACTACATTCTGTATCCTGTAACTCAACCAGTTTCTCACCCAGTTTACCACCTTGGGGCTCACACACAGGCTGCCCAATTTATTTGACAACCTCCTATGTGGGATGGTGTCAAAGGTCTTGCTGAAATCTAGGTAGGAAACATCCACTGCCCCTCCCTGATCTACCTCAGTGGCCACCCAGTCAAAGAACAGAATTATTCTTTCCCCATAATGAAAGATTCAGTTCTGAGAATTTCTCCAACTCTGTTTGTAGTTTATTAATCAGCAAAGTAAGACTGTGGTGGACAATGTTGATAATAGAGTTGAAGATGTGAACACCTAAATACAATATTCCTTTATCTCCCCATGGAAAATTAAAGGCCTTAGACAATCTTTCTTTTTCAGGTTGAGAAATGGCTAACACAATTCCCTCAGATTTTTCCCAATTGACAGACAACCCTGAGACTGAGCTGAATTTATCTAATAATGGGATAAGAAATGAAACTGAGTAGTAGGGTTGAGATAGAGTAAGCAAAAGATCATCCGCAAATGCAAAGATTTTATTTTCCCTTATTCCCTACTTTAATGCCATGAATTTGGGTGTTGTTGTTAATATACTTTAGGAGGGATTCTAATGGTAGAATAAAAATGAATGGGGAAAATGGGCATCCCTGAGATATGTCTGTATATAGCTGAAAAGGTCTTGAGGTGACTCCATTAGTAATTAAAGCTGACTTTGGGGAAGTGTAAATAGTTGGGACCCATTGTTTGAAAATTGGACCAAAGTTGAAAAAAATCTAGAACACTCTGTAACTAGGACCAGTCTAAAGAGTCGAACACCTTTCTGATATCTAAAGACTAGGCATTTGAAGGTGTTGTTTAGTTTCTGGCTGACCAAATGGCAGAGAGACGTCTGCATAAATTATCTGATGCTTGACGTTCCTTAACAAACCCCACTTGTTCCTTGCTTATTAGATTCTGTATCATAGATATTAGCCTGTTAGCAAGGACTTTAGTTAATATTTTGTAATCAAAATTAAAATGAGATATGGGGTTATAATTTGAAATTTCTAAAAGATCTTTATTTTTCTTGGCATTCAGGCATATATAAGCATCATTAAGTGTACCTGTTATTTTTTCTTTGTTGTAGAATTTCTTGATAAAGTTGACATAAGTAGTCTGTAAGTATTGGATTGTTGTGTTTATAGAATTCATTGGAAAAGCCGTCTGGTCCAAGGGTTTTCTGAGAGCATGCTGTCTGAATTACTTGATTCATTTCTATTCTGGAAATAGGTTTGTCTAAAGCATATTTTTCTAGTTCTGATAATCTAGGCAGCTTAGCAGCTTGTAAGAACCCCAGAAGGTCAGAGTTACAGCGGGGTCCCGAAGGTTTATATACATTTATGTAGTATTCATGAAAATATTAGTTAATTTCTTGAAGGTCATGCATGAGGGTTTTATTATGTCTGCGAATTCCAGAAATCATATTCTGATTTTGTGTTTCCTTTAAGCAGAAGGCCAGATGCTTCCCTTGTTTCTCTCCTGATTCCCAATAGTGTTGTTTTGTCTGGAAGAGGGCAAATTCCTCTTTACTTGCATAGATATTATTAACTTCAAATTTAAGTTCAGTTAGTTGATAGACTAGATCGTAATTATTTTTAGGGGAGTGTTTCATTTTTGACTCTAACTTTTTAATATTGTTATTCATTAACTTCCAGGTCCTTCTGTTTTAGTCTCTTTTTATTGCACAGAAATCTTGTTATATTCCTCCTGAGTATGTTTTGTAGGCATCCCATAGATTTTGATAAGAAATGTCCTTAGTATCATTAGTTTCAAAAAACAAGGAAGTCTCTTTAAAAAGTCAATCTTTAAAATCTGGGTCCTGTATTACTGAGGAACTGAATCTCCAGCTGAACTGTTTTTGAAAAGATGTTTTGAATAGGATTGAAGTTTTGAGTAATGCATTATCTGAGATTACAATAGAATCATATCTTATCTCAGATGCCATGTTGCATAAGTTAAGGGGCATAAAGAAATACTCTAGTCTACTAAATATTTTGTGGCTTGGGGAGAAAAAGGAATAATCTTCATCTTGTGGGTGAACTAGTCTCCATACATCTAATAGTCCCAAATCTTTAACAGTTTCTTGAAAATATTTGTTGGGGGTAGAGACACTGCTATCCTTAGATAGTCTTATCTAGCAAAGGATCCATGACTTCATTAAAATCCCTCACCTAAAATTATCTCATAGTCTTTAAGGGTAATCAATGTAGACAACAGGTTATGAAAAAAAGTTGATTTCTCAGTACGTGGGGCATAGACGTTACATAGTGCAATATTTCTGCCAAACAAAGTCCCTGTAAGAATTTGAAACCTGCCGTCTTTATCACTCACATGTTTAATTTTAACAAAGGGGATCCCTTTCTTGATTAGTATAGCCAAATCTCTTTTCTTTGAGGAAAAACAATTACAGTAACCCCTCGCTTTAATGAACAGCTTGGGAGCCATAACGTATGTTCATTATAGCAAGTTGTTCCTTAAAGCGAGGGATGATATACAGTACTTGTATTGTGATCAGAATGTTTTCTAGTAGGTGAGGATCGAGTTTATAGTGGCTGGGGTGCAATTATTTATGGATTGTGCCACTTTAGATAACTTTTTATTGTGCAGCTGTAACTTTGTACTTTCTTTGCAGCGTTACTACTGATTTCACAGTTTGTCCTTCTCTGAAGCTGCTCCTAGCCCTTTGCAGCTTGCATCCTGTAAAAAAAGCAGTACTGTGCCTTTTGTTTTTCAATGCACCTCTGTGCGTCAGCTCTCTCTCCCAGTCTCTCCTGTTCAGCACACAGTGAGAGCAACCATTTTAAAATAAAATAAAATAAATAAATTCGCATTCCCTGCCCCAGCCAGAGTCATCCAAGCTGCAGCAGTTCCAGCTACAGTATGCCTCCCTCGCTCACCTCACCGGTGTCTCTGATGGTTTCGACTACACTGCAGCTCCACTCCTTCTCTCAGCCTCATGTTTGTTTTTTATTTAGTGTGATGCTTCACTTGGCAGTAAGTTTTTTTTTCCTTTTAAGTGTGAGAGAGCAAGAGAATTTCTTGAGTGGCAGCCGGGAAGGGGGCAAAGGACCAGCAGCTGACTGTGATGGGAGCCAATTGGGAGCCAAACAGACTATTCGCTATAGCCGAGAATTCACTATAGGCAGGGCCCCTACTTTTCTGCGGCACAGTGGGACCCATTTCTGCGGCAAGACTACCATTTGCCGCAGAACTTCTGTGGCGGTGGTTTGTAATTTCTGCAGAAGTTCTGCGGCACTAACAAACTACCACGTCACAGTGTAAGCTTGTCATCTTGACTTCACTTTCATGGCAGTGGTTATAGCAATCAGGATGGTGGAAAACACAGTAACACTAGTTCAAAAAATAACAGACTTATAAAAATAATTTTATGCCTAAAAAAGCAAAACAAATGTGTCTCCTTTAAGGTCCTAGCATGTTGCATAATTACATATGCAGAGGGGATCTTATGTGATAAATAAGGTATTTCTATATCCATGCTATCTATACCACTAATGAGGTCTCCACTGTCTATCACTTATATATTTGTATGTGCTTTCTACACCACTCATGAGATTCCCACTGTGTATCACTTATATATTTATATGCAATCTGTAACATGCATACAAATATATGTATATGTGTGTGTGTGTGTGTGTGGCGAGAGAGACAGAGATATTGTATGTGTGTGTGTGTGTGTGTGTATATATATATATATATATATATATATATATATATATATTTATTTCCATGAACTTGCATCCTCATTCATACAGGTCCCATTGGAACTGGAATAGAGGAGTTATTGCAAAACTCATTTTTCATGTCAACCTGCTTTCCCTGACACACTGTGTAACAACATCAGGCTATGACATGCATGTGAACTGATTGTGAGATAGAGCTCTCCAGCCCATCACAATGTGTCCACCATGCGACAGAACACTGCACCATACCTTCCCAAGCAATGATGTGTTCCACCAATCCTTGTGCTGCCCAGCCAGCTCCCAGAGCTAATCTCTGAACCCGAGTTGCCGGCACGGAAACACAGCATGCTACCCTCTGGCCCAACAGCTGTCCCTGCACACAACATTTCTCCATAACTTTTAGGTGATTCTATCAACCAATGACAATATGTAATCAATAACCCTGGCAAAAATGCGTACAGGGCAATTATTTATTTAACAGATCTATTCTTTCAACAGGTCTACACATTATTATATTCCACTTTTCAGGGCATAATTACTTTATTTTTCTTAAAAATGAGAGTTAAATTCATTTTACCAATTATTCATTTCAGATGGTGTCTCTATACCTTAAAGGCACAAACAGGTTTGTACAAAGTGAGGTATTGACTTAACAGGTCTGTGCTGTTGGCAAGGTTTTGTTTAAGTTGGCCTTAGTGCAATAATTTAGGACTGAAAATTGTATTAGGCTGTAGTGCAGGTTGAGCAAATATTACCATGCATGATGTGCTGTGCCACTGTCTCTGGCAGTGGGAGCTGTGGTAGATAAGTGACTGTTCATTTCTGTTGTAGAATGCAGTAATTTAGCTAATGTATGATGTTATAGCAATGATAACATCAAATTCTGAGCATATAGGGGGGGTTTGGATATAAAAAGAGGTGACAGGAACCAGATTCTATGGATAAACAGAAATATTAATAAAAAATCACCAAGAAGAGTGAATTCTGCGGCACTGCAGAAGTTCTGCGGTAGATTGCAAGTTCTGCGCAAAATTCTGTGGCCGCAGAATTCTAGGGGCCTTGACTATAGGGAGATTCGTTGTAGCAAGGGGTTGCTGTATGCCCTACTTGGGCTACACACTGCCTTTCCAGTTTCTCAGCTTCTTCAGATAACAAATGTGTTTCCTGGAGGAAACCTACATCTGTTCTATGTTTTTAAAGATGATTTAGAACCTTTTTCCTCTTTATTGTGGAACTAAGCCCCTTTAACATTCCAAGTTGCTATGTTCAAAGCAATCATCTTAACTACTGAGTCTGTGGACTAAATATATACAGGAAGGAAGAACCAAACTGTTAAACTAGTGGTAAATGTTTGCAAGTTCAGGTAAGAAAAACTTTATTGTTCACAAATACTATGATCTTGTAAAATAATATAATGATTAGGTAAGCTGTAGAGATCTGAAATATTTCAAGTATAACTGTACATTCAACACTACAAAAATGCTAAATTATACCATAATCTACTATACTCTACTGTATTGTCTTCAGCTATACTCTTAAAGCAAAGCAAATCAAACTTTATTTGTAAAAAGCGCCTTTCTAACAATTGAGGCGCTTGTACAATGCAATAAATAAAATGTATTAATAATTAATAAATACAACAGCTTAAAATTCAATAAATAGAACAGCAGCTTAATAATCAGAGTAGGCTAGGCTAAATAAACAGGTTTTAAGAGCAGTTTTAAAACTCTGGATGGTCAGGCAATCTCGTACTTAACCAGAAACTTTATAAGATTCTATATCTAGAAAAGAAAGGGATTGAAAATAAAGGAGGGAAGTGGTATAAATTGTAAATTAGTAGATGATGGAATAAAAGTTTTGTCACAGGATATTATTTACAATAGTTCCTGTCCACAATTGACCTAATCTTTACAGGTCTTGTTTCTCTCTCTCTCTCTCTCTCTTCGTATAGTACATACAGAATTAAATGTTATAGTTTACTATATTTAAGGTTGATTCTACATTAGATATTGTAACAATGGTATATATTGTATAGGTTATGCTGGTATTACTGTAAACATACTCTCTTGTACATATATGGTCAGCTTTGGTTGTTTTATTGTTAAAAACTTGAATTCAATAAAATTATGAATTAAAAAAAGAATAAAGGTTTAGTTGTACTGCAAAGGAATAAGAACTGCAGATAAATGCACTGAGTTGGTTACCCAATGTACTATTATTGCTTATTCGATAGGGATGTGAAACCAGCTATATATCCTTGTTGCAGGCACACTGGGTGGAAATAGAATATTACGAGTACATAGAAGTCCATATGGTAGTCAAATAGATATGTTAATTAAAAACAAAATATATCGCAGACATAAGATTGGAAAAGCAGATGGTTCTTGAAACCATGGGCTTCTGTTTAGTTAATCTGGAGACTAGCTCCAATTCCAAAGGAACTCAAGGGCACAGTGAAGTAATTTCTGCTGAAAGGAAACCACATACATCTTTGGATAACAAGTATTTGAAGTTAGCTGGTTATGGGATCTGACTAATAGAAGACACTACTATAAGCTCCCTGGGTGACTCGAGCATCTGCTCTTCTTCTAATCTCATTCACTACCAAGATTGTTTCTTATTGTTATCTTGGAACATCTCAAGATGGGGATCCAAAATGTTAGACAGTGATTGGTTAAACTATGTTAAAAATTTTGATCTTTTGTGCTTTCAGGAAACCTGACATAGTCCAGATGATGATATCTCGTTGAATGGGTATCAATCTTTCCAACAGGGAGCCCTAAGAAACACAAAGTATGGCAAATCTGCTGGTGGTCTAATTGTTCTCTGCAGAATTGGCTCAGTACAGTCAGCCAATTGCATTCATATAAGCAATAACTTTATTAGTATCTGCATTCAAAACCATAACAAACAAGCATTTGTCAATGCCAAATGTTGCTTGCTTATATGTGCTATTTAGGTATTTGGAAGTGAAAGTACCATGCCTAAGAACTGTCGTGTGCCCCCCCCAAGACATCCACTATGTCTTTCTGTTCAGTATTCACAGAAGAGGGGGAGAGGCAAGGGCCACAGCAGTACAGCAGTTGCAAAGGCGTGAAGAAGTGGACAATAGTCCATTCAGAGGCAGAAGAATCCTGCAGAAAGTGACTAAATTGAAGGTGGACAAAGCTGTGGGACCAGATGGCATACACCCAAGGATATTAAAAGAACTGTGAAGGGAGATAGCAGTACCTCTGGCAGCCATGTTCACTGAGTCATTCAACACAGGGGTGGTACCAGAGAATTGGAGTAGGGCACATGTGGTCCCTCTATACAAATCCAGCAGTAGGGAGGATGCGGGGAACTATAGGCCGGTCAGCCTCACCTCAGTAGTAGAGAAGATCATGGAGACATTGCTTAAAGAAAGGAGAGTGGGGCATCTAGAAGCCATCGGAGCCCAGAACCATAGGCAACATGGATTCACAGTAGGGAGATCATGTCAGACAAATCTGGTTGATCTCTTTGACAGGTGACAAAGGAAGTAAATCAAGGTGGGGCAGTGGACAATGCTTACCTTGATGTAAGCAAAGCCTTTGACACTGACCCACATAGGAGGTTGATAAACTAGCTGAGTAGGCTGGGCATGGGGGAAAAGGTGGTAAACTGGGTTAGAAACTGGCTAACAGACAGGAGGCAGAGAGTGATGGTAAATGGGGTGCAGTCTGGGGAGAGGGGTGACCAGTTGGGTGCCACAGGGATTGGTCCTGAGGCCAGTTCTGTTCAATGTCTTCATTAGTGACATTGCAGAAAGGCTGAAGGGAAAGGTCTGCCTGTTTGCAGATGACACCAAGATCTGTAACACAGTGGATACCCCAGAGAGGGTGGAGAAAATGAGGAGGGACCTGGGAACACTTTAAAAATGGTCTGAGGACTGGCAACTGAAGTTTAATTCAAAAAAGTGCAAAATTATGCACCTGGGACACAGAAACCCTAGGGAAAGATACAGGAATGGGGGGGGGAGGGAGTTGCTAACAGTCACAAAGAAGGAAAGGGACCTGGGGGTTCTTATTTCAGATGACCTGAAAATGTCAAAGTGGTAAGGAAGCTGGGAGTGCCAGTGACATGCTGGGGTGCATAGGCAGGGGTATCACCTGCATAAGGAGGGAAGGAGGTAGTGATGCCATTATATAAAACCATGGTGAGGCTTCACATGGAGTACTTGTGCAGTTTTGGAGGTCGCACCTTTGTAAGGATATTAATAGGCTGGAGATGGTCCAGAGAAGGGTGAATGAGATGGTACAGAGCTTGCAACACAAGACTTATGAGGAGAAATTAAGGGACCTCAGTATGTACTCACTGGAAGAGAGGAGGGAAAGAAGGGATATGATAGAAACATTCAAGTACCTCAAGGGTGTAACTATAACTACTGAGAAGCAGGAGACAGCTGCTATAGACACATGTGCCAGCTTCTGTGTGATATTCTTTTGTTCTTGTAAATCTGTAATCTCCAGTATTTCAGTAACCACATGACCACACTGCCTTCTTTAGGCAATTTTATGCTGGTTGATGCCTGGTGTCAGACAGCAGACAGAGGGCTCACCAGATTGTGTTGCCATTTGAAAAACTTCATGGAGTGTTCTTTTACTGGTAAGCATTTTGGAAAGCTGGTGAAGGTCTCACAATTTTTATTATGATTTTATTTCATGTCTGTCCCCTTTGGTCCTCCCATCCCCACACCCCAACATTCATCAGTGGCCACCGCTGCAGCCTTCTTCTTGCCAAGATGGTGGGTGAGAAGCTGCCTTCACAGTCTGTAAAGTCTGATGTCTTTCAGTGCTGCTTATTGGTCATCTTCCAACAAAGGCGATGTGCTGCCAGCCCCAAACTAACTCAAGACAAGCAGGTTTCAAAGTGGGGAAGAAATGGAGTGAACAAGAATCAAGTACTCATTCAGATGCAGTGGCAATTTTAAGATCAGCATACTGGTGTGGACACTACAAACAGAACTCCAGCTCTTTAAGCAGCCATATGAAAAGTAAAGGCTTCTCGAAGCACTGGGGTTCTGTTTATTGTACTGTAAGTGGGCTGCATCTAATTTGATAATTTACTGTAGCTTACATCTGGATGTATGGTGGGACCAACCTTAGATAAACACTGTGCCTGAATGAACACATGATTCCATAGAAACATAACATTTGTCAGCATAAAAGAACCACTCAGCCCACCCAAGTTTTCTCTACCTACTTGTAACTCCTGCCTGTATATGTTACTGCATGTCTTATTCTGCCTGCGTCCATCAGGACCTCCTTGTGAATGAGCTTGCTTAATGGATTTTTCCTGCAATGAACTTGAATCTACTCCACTTCCATAGCCTTACTGATCTCCGTTGACCCCCTCCTTCCCCTTTTTCTAATATATCCCTATGTTTATCCCATGCATGCTTCATAACCCCTACCATTTTGGCTTCCACCACTTCTCCTGGCAGTCTGTTCAAGGCAGCTACCATCCTTTCAGTAAATAAATATTTCTTCACATCTATCCTGTATCATTGTATGTCCCTTGGTTTGGGTGCTCATCCTCATTTGAAGGAAACTCCCCAACTGTACCCTCTTTACCCTTGTGAGGTACTGTGTTGGTCTTGATAATGTCACCTCTCGCCCTCCTCTCTTCCAGAGTGTACATGTTGAGATTCTTCAGCTTTTCCTAGTAGGGATTCCTGTGAAAATTCTGAACCATTTTAGTTGCCCTTCTCTGTAAAACCTCCACCTTATGTTCCTTTCTGAAGTGTGGACTCTAAAACTGGACACAGTACTCCAGCTGGGGGGTATACCAGGGAGTGATACAAAGGCAGCACAACATCCCTCCTCCTCCTACTGGAGATGTCACTCCTATGCACCCCAGAATCCAATTTGCCCTGCCCATAGCCTTGTCATACTGTACTGCCACCTTGAGGTCCTCTGATATAATAACCTTAAGGACCCTTTCATGTCTAGTGAGTGTAGTACCTCCCCATCCCCATCCTATACTAAGTATCGGGGTTCCTATGCCCTAGGTGCATGATTTTACGCTTGCTGGCAGTGAACCCCAAGTAAGTAAGAAAATGGAATTGATCTGAATGAATTGCAGGCTTTCAAGCAGCTTTTCAGGGAGTGTGTGTGTGTGTGTGTGTGTGTGTGTGTGTGTGTGTGTGTGTGTGTATGGTGGAGGGCTCTGCTACTGTAACTATTTGCTTTTGATTTGGTATAACGTGCTAACAGATTAACCCTGCTCCCCACTCCATGTGCTGTATTGGAGATAAAAAACCCAAATAGCACCAGGCCAAGCACTGATTCCTGCGGC
Source organism: Neoceratodus forsteri (assembly GCA_016271365.2). Lineage (NCBI taxonomy): Eukaryota > Metazoa > Chordata > Ceratodontiformes > Ceratodontidae > Neoceratodus > Neoceratodus forsteri. The sequence goes on along the minus strand of JADMNL010000034.1, from coordinate 20,626,412 downwards.
ACACCGCTTGTCACTGCTCTGGGTGCCGAGAGAGCTAACCACCACCACCATCTGAACCTTCCCCTGTAAGCAGTTCTCTATCTATTTAGTCAAACCACCTTCCACCCATACCCCTCCTTCTCCTCACTCTTCTCCTCCTTGGCCTGTGTCCCTCCTCACAGTAGTCTGTACCCTTTCTCCTCCTTATTCTTACCGGGTGGTGGTGCCTTCTGTATTACACTCAGACCACTCTGTCTGCCCCCTTCCAGGGTTACTATGCCTCTGCGTTTACCTGTATCTAGGGCAGTGAGCTCATTAGGCTCCCCTGTCTGGACCTTTCCACCAACCTCAGTCTTTTGGCCACCCTCCCCCTAGTTTAAATCCACCTTAGTAGAGATAAAACCTCTAATCCTGCCCTTTTTTTTTGTCATATTTTCTCCCGGGCTACAGTTGGCTTGGTCATCCGGACTGACCTCCCCGCCCTGCCCGACATCAGGCCGGCCTGCTTACCTCCACGGATTACCCCCCATGGCAGGGGTGGTGAGGGCTTCCAGCTCGACCCACTGGGTAGGATCTGGTTGAGGCGCCATTCAGGGTGGGCAGGAGGAGGTCGGAAGCTTATTCTGCCCGACCATAGCCCATTTTACACTTTTCTCCTCTTTGGGGAGTGTGGGAGTGCAATGACGCTTAGGCACAGTGTGCCAACATCCACCACACTCTGTCCCCTTTACTACAGCGCTTTAGTAGCACCCCCGGTCATTACCAGGGGCTGCTACAGAGCGGTGGGTCCCTGGATCCCACCCTGGGATAGGAGAGCAGTCCTCTGGACACTCAATCCTATCTCTCCCCTGCCGACCCCTGATGGCCCAGGGTCATGTCCAAACCCGAGCCGCCAGTGTGGCACGAGGTGTGGCATCCAGTGCCTTAACCCTCAGTGCCAGTGGGCAGGCAGTAATGCTGCCTTTAATACTCCCCTCTCCTTCCTGCTCCAGTGTACCCTGTCCCCTGCGTACAAGTCACTATTCCCCCCAAACTCCACCCCAGTTAGTCACTAACCCATAATGTTTGGTGTGGCACCAATCCCCCAGCCACTTGTTGAACTCCTGAAGCCTACCCTTCCTCCCCATGCTTGCACATGGTACCAGCAGTACCTCCATGAATGCCAACGACTTCCCCACCCTCTCACACTGCCTGCCCAACTACTCAAACCTCCCCCTCACTACTTCCAAAGTGTCCCGCCAAGTCGTTTCTACCCACATGCAACAGTAAATGAGGTTTCTTCCTCCCCCTCGCTGCACATTTGAGCAGTGCCCACCCTGCCCCTCCTGCAGTCAACCTGGGGACAGCTTCAATATGGCTGTGTCTTTCCCCCTTTCTGCCCCATCTCACCCATTTTCAGTATAGAATCCTCCAGGGTGAGTACCACCCAATCCCTTTCCCCCTTTCCCTTCTAATGCCCCTTCCACCACCCCAGTATTCATTCTTCCCTGCCCCTTACCCCCCACCAGCTGCACCTTCTGTGACTTCTGTATCTGCACCCCCTACTTCTGCCTTACCCCTTTTCTCTGCCTTATTCCTCCCATCTTCCTTGAACCCCTTCCCAGCCTGACTACTTCCTACTGGGCTTCCCATGTTGACCTCCCCTCCTCCCTGCTGATTTCCAGCCCCTCTCTTATCCCCGCTGTTGTTGATTTAGAGCCCCCATTCCCTTCTACCCCGATAGTGATGCCCCTCCCATCCTTCCCCCTTCCCGTTGCCTTCTCTCCTCCAGTCACCACCCCTTCTTTCCTTACTAGCCCCCGTCTACCCTTTCATCCTCACTATCTCTTCCCCTACCTGTTGCCATCCCTCTCATGCCCTTCTTGTCCTCCCCCCTTCAGTTTGTTCCTGCTCCCCTTTTCTCTCCCACAGCAAAGGTTCAAATCTATTTCTAGTTGATACCCCTCCTACATCTCTTCCCCCTATCAGTTCCCCCCTCATACTTGTTCCCCTTCGTGCCACCCCTGGTCCCACCTCTGGTCCCTCCCTACCTTCAGCCATCTGCTCTCTTCCTGGTACTCCTCATGGTCTCTTCTTCCCCATCAAGAGACTGCCCCTTGTCTTGAGCACCTCCCCCTTCTCCTGTCTTGTCTGTTAGTGCCTCTGATACTGGGGTCAGTTTCACTCCCTTATTGTTCTTCCTTCGTCCCCATTGCCATCCATTCCCCCGGATGCCTACCACTCATCTGCCCTGCCACTAAGACTCCTCCCTAACCTCCGAGTTCCTCCCTCAAACTAGCCAGTCATCTACAGACCATATACCCCCCATCCTCCAAGCCCAGTCCAGGATCATGGCAGACCCACACCCTGTACACTCCACCACCCTTCCAAAGATGCCCGCCCTATTGACATGTGGCACCTGCCCCATTTTGGCCCCCATCTTAAGTTACGGGCTCTTACTCCCAGGTTCTGTACCCTACTACAACTGTTAGGCTCCTATTTACTCAAAGTCCTGTCCCCCCCACACTATTCCCCCTACTGCCCCCTTGCTGACCAGGTTAATTCAGTCTCAAATCTCATCCATTAGTTACTGTATTATGGTAGCAATCCTAAAGCCTCCTTGTCCGTTTTTCAGCCCTCAGCTACCATACTTTTTGTTGTCAGCTCTCATATAGTTTCACTTAGCCCAGTTAGAAATCCTATTGCACTCCAAGTATTACTCAGCTCTGTTGGAAAAATAAATGGAACAAATAAATATGTATTATTACAGCAATCATAACAGTATATCTCAGTACTTAGCTCAGTTAGAGAAATAAACAGAGCAACTGAATCTGTATTATTACAGCAATCCTAAAAGTATCCAGTCATTGCTTTGTCTCCACTCCAGAGACCCTGCTGTAATAGAGGACCACAGAGGACCATGGGCGGGAGGGTGGAAACTCTAAAGTCCTGGAAGAGCTCCGTTGAGCTTGCTCACTCCCCCTCTTTCACTCGCTCGTTCTGTTTCTCCTGGCGCTGCAGGCTGCCCTTTTGTACTGGGCTTCTGCCTCCATTGGCACCTTTTTCTGCCCACAAATAAATCTGCAGCAGTCCCGACACAGCTCCGTTGAGCTTGCTTACTGCCCCCTCTCACTCGCTCGTTCCGTTTCCCCTGGTGCTGCAGGCTGTCCTTTTATGCTAGGCTCCAGCCTGCATTGGTGCACCATTTCCTCCCAAAAAGAAATCCACAAGCAGTCCTGATAGAGCTCAGCTGGGCTCCACCCTCCCCTCTCACTTGCTCATTCTTTTCTCCCACCGCTGCAGGCTACCCTTTTGTACTGGGCCCCTGCCTGCATTGATGCCTTTTCTGCCCACAAAATCTGCAGCAGTCCCGATAGAGAGCTCCATTGAGCTTGCTCACTCCCCTCTCTCCTCGCTCGTTCTGTTTCTCCGGCGCTGCGGCTGCCCTTTGTACTGGGCTCCTGCCTGTGCTCTCCTTTCTGCCCACAAAGAAATCCGCAGCAGTCCCAACAGAGCTTTGTTGAGCTCACTCACTCCCCCTCTCTCACTCGCTTAATCTTAATCTGTCCCAAACACTGATTTCCCAAAGCAACTGTGCTATTCTGTGCTGGAAGTGCAAAAACATATTTCAGCCAGGATGTGAAAAATGACAGCTGTACTGTTCATAAGGAGGTGTGGAAAAATGGCAGTGTTGAAAATCTGGAGAGAAAATATTATAAATTTGTGAAGGTATGAGCGTGCATAGCAACTGCACAACACATGCTTGTAAAACAGTAATTTTTTTGGATTTTTCCTCCAAATTTGCAACATAGGCTTTTTGAGAGCCCACCTCATGAACACTGCCACTGTCATTTCATTAATCAGTCCCAAAAGGTGATTCTGCGCAGTGACTGCAAAATCACCTTTTGGGACTAAATAACGCCTTGACAGTGGCTGAATTCATGAGGAGGGATCCCAATAACCCCATGTTGAAAATTTGGTGCCCAAATTCCCCAAAATGCCTGAGATATGCACCAAAGCTGAAAAAACCTATTTATGCCATTATACAGCTTACCGGCATTTCTTCAATTCATGGTCGGCTTTGAAGAGTGCAGACGTGTTCATGGTCCACAGAAGATTGTCGCACTGGGCTCCGGAGGCAAGTATGGGGTGAGGGGGGTGTGGGGAGGCAGGGTGTGAAGAGGGTGGGGTGGATTGGGGCAGGGCCATGGCCTCAATGAGGGACTGTTTTGTGGTTTACAGTGTTAAAAAAAAAACATTGCAGAACTGTTTTCCTTTCAGGGACATTTGGCATGCTGGAGTGGACTCCCCATCTGCAAATTCATCTGGGAAGGGGGGACTGAAGCCGACAGGGATTGGGTGCCCCATCGGCAAAGAAAGAGGGGGGCATGATGCCAAGGGGGATTGGGCACCCCCTCAGTGTACAGCAGGAACTTAGATGTGGGGGCATTATGCTGATGGGGACTGGGCTCCCTGTCAGCAAACTAGGTCGGGGGCATGCAAGGTACTGCCCTGCAATGACTGGCCGCTCTCTCATTGCAGCGGAATGGCTGATGCTGCAATGACGAGTTGGACCCTGATTGCAGTGGCTAAGATGTTTCAAGGTGGTGGCACACTGGCTGAACTAGTGTCAGCAGCAGCATTCCACCCCATTGGGGAAAGTGGGCCAAGCCTCAAAAGGCAGTGGGGGCATTGGCCACAACAGTGCCACACCTCCACAACCTGTTTCTGCAGCAAGCTGCCACAACATGTTTCTTGCGCATGTGCGCAAGCAACATAAAAATTGATAATAATTAATAGCTACATATCTCCTTATGACTCTAAGTACTATACAAAAGACATTTGGATTTCCCTGAAGGAATTGATTTCAAACTGTAAGATTCGTTTCCCTGATACAGAAATCTTGCTCATAGGAGATTTCAATTTGCATATAGGTGAATTTGATGGTTTAAGGTAAAACTCTATTCTACTGTACAAGAACACTCTTCCAACACTACCTAAAAGAGCAGCAGCTGATATTCTTATTAATAAAATGGGTAGATACATTATTGAGATAATTGAATAGATGGATCTCTACCTTCTAAATGGAAGAATAATGGGTGATCTAGCAGGGAATTTTACCTATTACAAATCATTAACTAGGTCCACTTTGGATCTTGCTCTATGGTCTGGTCCTCTTAAATATTGGAACTTATTGACAATTCCCACCAGAGCAGATAGTGACCACATGCCATTAATATTGAGCACAAAATAATTATTTAATAGACATGTACTTGAGAATTCTATAGTGTTTATTGACTGTAGAATGACTTAGATTGGAACCAATATTGGAAAATCAGATCATTGAGCAAATAACTATTTATATGGGTCAAATAGATACGTCTGACCTGCTTAATCATAATGCTAAGAAAATTGGGGACATTCTATATTCATTATTTGAACAAACTGAAAATTGTTTATACAAACAAGTAATGAAATTTGGACCAAAGGGAAAAAATCAGACTTGCTTTGATTCAGAATGTTTAGCATATAAAAGACATAAAGAATTATTTAATAGTCATATACTTGAGAATTCTTTAGTGTTTATTCACTGTAGAATGAACAGATGACTTAGATGGGAACCAATATTGGAAAATTAGATCATTGAGCAAATAACTATTTATATGGGTCAAATAGATACGTGTGACCATCCTAATCATAATGCTAAGAACATTGGGGACATTCTATATTCATTATTTGAACAAATTGAGAATTGTCTATACAAACAAGTAACGAAATTTGGACTACAGGAAAAAAATCAGACTTGGTTTGATTTAGAATGTTTGGCATATAAAGGACATATAAGGAAACAGATAAGAAAAGTTAGAGACTCTAAAGATAAAGCACAGTGCTTAATTTTGAAAGTAGAGAAAAATAAATACAAAAAAAAATTTCAGAAATAAAAATTAGCCTTTCACAATGAAAGATGAAAACAAATGTTGCAAGTAATTGAAAAAAGGAATATAGGGTTTTCTGGCAACTGGCAGTGAAAGGATCCAAGAACTTTAAAAATATGTCATATTCATATATACCCAAAGTGCAATGGATGCAGCATTTTGAACAGATCTTCTATGATCCACAAATAGATGACTCTTATTTCAGTCAATGTGAGAACAATAATTTTAGATTGATTACCAGCAAGGAGGTATACTTTGCTATCAAAATCCTCATGTCAGCCGAGGTCTTTTTATGCCATACTAATTTTTGAAGTGTATTGCTGGCTGCCTTTTTTTACAGATGTATACAGGAAAAATACATTCCAAATTCTTGGAGGGGGCCATAAATTGTCCCCATCCATAAAAAGGGGAGTCTTATGGAACCTTCTATGTACCGGCTGATAAGTCTTTTTGACACAAATGTAAACATTTTTCTCCAGAATATTATTAGATTACTTACTGGTACAAATTGAAAATACTGGGGGGCTATGTGAAGCCCAATCTAGCTTTTGACATGGTTATTCCACATGGACAGTTGCTTTGTCCTAAGCCACTTAATTCATAAGTACACAGTCAACAGGAGACAGAAATTACATGTTGTCTATATAGACTTATCGACTGCTTTTGATACAGTGCACAGACCACTTTTGTGGAAAATCATGCTTGACCGAGGAACTGACCCAGTTCTAGTACCTATATTAGCCTCCTTATATAGCAATACCTTGGCCAGGATCAGAGTTGGGGGCAGGGACAACTTTCAAAATCTTTTAGAATAAACCATGGAGTCAGACAAGGCTGTATCCTTGCCCCCTCTCTTTTTAACATATATATGGACTGGCTACTCAGGAGGCTGGAAAAAGTGAATTCTGATGTCCCAAAAATAGAAGATAGATTTACTCCCACATTAGCTGACACAGACTATCTTGTGTTAATGTTACTCACCCAGAGTGGCCTACAAAAGCAATTAGATGCCATGGAAAAATAAACACACGAGTTAAAATTAAAAATAAATTATGGTAAAATGAAAATAATGCTATTTGGTTCAAGAAAATTAAGAAAACAATGGAAGATGAGTACTAATAGTTTAAACAATATACATATTTAGGTTTTACATACACATTTAGCAATAAACAGACGCAACATCTGCAAACAATTTATACTGAAGTTAAAAAGACAGCAACTGGTCTAAGAATATTTGACTTTGTTTAAGGAGGGCATACCATTAAACCACTTATTACTGCTTTAAAAGCCAAATATTGGGCCCAAATACTCTACGTGGCTGAACTATGGGAGAGTAATAAAGGGGAAGCCCTTATGACCCCAGCTTACACAATTATTCATTCAACTTTGCAATTAACTCCATCCTGCCTAGCAATATACCTTAGGGCAGAGCAGGGACTTCTAAATATAAACTCCCATGTAGATGGGAGAAAGCTAAAATTCTGATTATGGCTAACTAGACTAACAGATACTTGACTACCCGAATGATGTCTCATAGAACAAACAAAATGGATCAGAAACAAATGTGGGAATAATAATTGGCTCCAAAAGATATATAATAAGTTGGCGCAATATGGATTGATGGTACTAAAGCATTATACAGAAAAGAATATCTCTTTAAGCTTGAAATACAAAACTTATATACAAATCAAGATAAATAATTACTGGATACAACAGGATTTGCACAAAATAAAACTTTGGAGCTATGCTAAATAGTATGCACTGAACAATCCAAGTTTTAACTTTAAGTATTACTGGGATATATTAACAGATGTGACTGAAAAATGTATTTATCAAAGCAAAATTAGAATTGTTGGAGAGTAACTTGCTCAAAGTTAGATATAAGAAACTACATAAGACACAACAGATTTGTGACTGCCACACAGGGGAGAAGGAGAACATACTCCATATGTTATGGAGATGTCCTTGGTATGATAAATCCAGGCACTATTGGCTAGGACCATTCTTGGACTGGCCTAATTTAACCAAAAATGAGTTAACATTTATATTGTTTAATTCTGAAGATGACAATATGATCAAACGTCTGACAAAATACCTGTATACTATTGTCCGGATAAGAAGGAAAAAGAACAAGCATTTGTCAATGCCGAATGTTGATTGCGTTGGTGTGTTGAGCTCGCTCACTGCCCCTCTGTCACTTGCTCAGACTGTGTCTCTCCGTGCTGCAGGCTACTCTTTTGTACTGGGGTTCTGCCTGCGTTGGCACCTTGTTCTGCCCAGTAAGAAATCTGCAGCTGTCCCGACAGAGCTCCGTTGCGGTAGCTCACTCCTCCTCTCTCACTCACTCATTCTGGTAATCCTGGCACTGCAGGTTGCCCTTTTGTGCTGGGCTCCTGCCTCTGTTGGCGTTTTTTTCTGCCCACAAAGAAATCTGCAGCAGTTCTGACACAGGTCTGTTGAGCCTGCTCACTGCCCCTCTTTCACTTGCTCATTCCGTTTCTGCCGGCGCTGCAGGCTGCCCTTTTCTATTGTGCTCCTGCCTGCGTTGCTGCCTTCATCTGCCCACAAAGAAATTTGCAGCAGTAATGATAGATCTCCGTTGAGCTTGCTCACTCCCCCTCTGTCACTCGCTCATTCTGGTTTTCCCGACACTGCAGGCTGCCCTTTTGTACAGGACCCCTGCATGCATTGCTGCCTTTTTTTGCCCACAAACAAATCTACAGCAGGCCCAACAGAGCTCTGTTGAGCTCACTCATGCCCCCTTCCTCGCTCGCTTATTCTGTGTCTCCTGGCGCTGTAGGATGCCCTTTTGTACTGGGCTCCTGCCTGCATTGGCAGCTTGTTCTGGCTAGAAAGAAATCTGAAGCAGTCCCGACACAGCTCCATTGAGCTCGCTCACTCCCCCTCTCTCACTCACAAATTCCGTTTCTGCTGGTGCTGCAAGCTGGCCTTTCATACTGGGTTCTTGTCTGCGTTGCCGCATTTTCTGCCCACAAAGAAATCTTCAGCAGTCACAATACAGCTCCGTTGAACTTGCTCACTACCGCGCTGTCACTCACTCGTTCTGTGTCTCTTGGCGCTGCAGGCTGTGCTTGTGTACGGGGCTCCTGGCTGCATTGGCACCTTTGTCTGTCCACAAAGAAATCCTCAGCTGTCCTGACAGAGCTCCGTTGAGGTTGCTCAGTCTGACTCAGTCACGTGCTCATTCTGTTTGTCCTGGCGCTGCAAGCGGCCCTTTTGTACGGGGCTCCTGCCTGCATTGGCACCTTTTTCTGCCCACAAAGAAATCCGCAGCAGTCCTGATAGAGCTCCGTTGAGCTCACTCAGTCCCCCTGTCTCACTCACTCACACACACTGTTTCTCCCACTGCTGCAGGCTGGCCTTTTCTACTGGGCCCCTGCCTGCTTTGACACCTTTTTCTGCCCACAAAGAAATCCGCAGCAGTCCTGACGGTGCTCTGGTGAGTTTGCTCAGTCCCCTCCCTCCTCCTCTCCTCGCTCTCTCATTCTGGTTCTCCCAGTGCTGCAGGCTGCCCTTCTGTACTGGGCTCTTGCACTGGGGCCTTTTTCTGCCCACAAACAAATCCGCAGCAGTCCCGATAGAGTTCAGTTGAGCTCGGTCACTCCCCCCTTTCATTTGTTCGATCTTCATCTGTCCCAAACACTGATTTCCTATAGCGACTGTGCTATTCTCCGGCAGCAGTGCAAAAACATATTTTAGCCAGGATGTGAAAAATGACAGCTGTACTGTTCATAAGGAGGTGTGAAAAACTGCCACTGTTGAAAATGTGGCATGAAAATATTACAAATTTGCGAAGTTACAAGGGTGCGTGGAAACAGTTCGACGCGCGCTTGTAACACAGTCATGTTATGGAGTTTCGTCACCAAATTTTCAACATAGGGCTTTTAGGACCTCTGCTCATGAACTGTGCAACTGTCATTTTCTTAAACTGTCCCGAACATTGATTTCCCATAGCGACCACGGTATTCTGTGCCGCAACTGTGAAACCACATTTCAGTCAGGACATGAAAAATGACAGCTGTACTGCTCATAAGGAGGTGTGAAAAAATGCCACTGTTGAAAATCTGGCATGACAATACAGTAAAACCCCAGTTATCCAAACCTCAATTATCCGAAACTCTCAGTTATCCGAAACTGTGGTGTGTCTCCCAGCTTAATAGACTTAAATGTAAAGTTCCCTCACTTATCCGAAACACCCATTTATCCAAACAATTGTATCATCCCCCAGCATATTAGGATAACTGAGGTTATACTGTATTACAAATCTGTGAAGTTACAAGGGTGTGTGGAAGTGTGCAACGCACACTTGTAACACAGTCATTTGATGGGCTATCATCACCAGATTTTCAACATAGGCATTTTAGGACCTCTGCTCGTGAACAGTATCACTGTCATTTTCTTAATCTGTCCCAGACAGTGATTTCCCACTGCGACCACTCTATTCTGCGCTGCAAGCGCAAAACCACATTTCCGCCAGGATGGGAAAAATGACAGCTGCACTGTTTATAAGTAGGTGTGGGAAAATGGCAATGTTGAAAATCTGGAGTGAAAATATTATAAATTCGCGAAGGTACAAGCGTGCGTGCAAGCTGCTCAATGCACGCTTGTAAGACAGTCATTTTATGGAGTATCATTACCAAATTTTCAACATAGCCATTTCAGGACCTCTACTCATGAACAGTGTCACTGTCATTTTCTTAATCTGCCCCAAACACTGATTTCCCACAGCGACCATACTATTCTGCGCCACAAGTGTGAAAACACATTTCTGTCACAATGTGAACAATGACAGCTATACTGTTCACAAGGAGGTGTGAAAAAATACCAATGGTGAAAATCTGGCGTGAAAATATTGCAAATTCACGAAGTTACAAGCATGCGTAGCAACTGTGCAGCGCACGCTCGTAAAACAGTCATTTTTTGGATTTTTTCCACTAAATTTGCAACATAGGCTTTTTGAGAGCCCCCCTCTTGAACACTGGCACTGTCATTTCGTTACTAGGCCCCCAAAGGTGATTCCACTCTGTGATCACGAAATCACCTTTTGGGGCCGATTAATGCCATGACAGTTCAAGCATTCATGAGGAGGGTTCCCAAAAACCCCATGTTGAAAATATGGTGAAATAAATCCCAAAAATGCCAGAGTTATGCACTAAAGTTGAAAACACCCTATTTATTACATTATACAGCTTACCGGCATCTCCTCAGTTTGTAGTCGGCTTTGAAGAGTGCAGACGTGTTCCCGGTCCAGTGAAGATCGTCGCGCTGAGCTCCGGAGGTAAGTATGCTTTGAGGGGGGGTGTGAGGAGGAAGGGTGCGTACTGGGTGGGTGCAGTTTGCGGGTGGGGGCCACGGAGACTATGAGGGACCATTTCCTTTTTTTCAGGGAAAAAAAAAAGACGTCATGGGACCATTTTTGCCTTTACAGGGGCATGTGGCACGCTGGGGTGGACTCCCAGCATGCCACCAGAGGCTTTATTTTGTGGGGGAAGCAGTAGCCAATGGGGAGTTGGGCACCCATTGGCAGGAATAAAGGAGGAGGGTGTTACAGAATGCGACGGGGAGTGGGCTCCCCGTCGGCTTAACAAAACGATGGGCACCAAAGGTCGATGGGGATTGGGGCCCCTGTCAGTAACTAAACATGGTGGGGGGGGGTTATATTGTTTGTGAACATGGTGGCAACCTGCGCTATGTTCACAAACAATATCAGGGTTGCTAGATCCCGCCTTGCAATGATGGGTCGCTCCCTCATTGCAGCGGATGGCTGACGCTGCAATGACGAGGTGGCCCCTGATTGCAGCATCTGATTTGTCACAAGTTGGTGCAAACGTTCCAAACTTGTGTCACCAGCAGCATGCAAAGGCATTGGGGGAAGCGGGATGAGCCTTTGCAGACTGTGGGGGCATTGGCCACAACAGTGCCATGCCTCCACAACCTGCTTCTGAGAAAGCTGCAACAATATGTTTCTTGTGCTGCGAGCAATCAACATAAAAAGGATTAGTATCCCCCCTGGTGACAGGTTACATTTTATCCATTAGGGTTATATGTTTGCAAAAATGTTTTATTTGTAATTTTATCTCTGCATGTCTAACTGATTGCACAGATATCTTTGTCATATCATAATTGGAATGAACTCTTTCTCCCGTTAGGAGTAACCATTTCCCTGGACTTTTTAATATGTCATGAAGTAGATATTTTAGCTATACAGTGTCTGTTAATTTTTTTTATTTAGTTGTTTAACCAGGTATAGCACACTAAGCTGAAAGCTTTTTTACAGGAGCGACCTGGGAGCACAAGGAGGTTAAGTGACTTGCTCAGGGTCACACAGTATGCAAGTGGAAGCTGTGGGATTCAAACCCAGGTCTGGTCTGTTGGATGTCACCAGATTAGCAGCTCAGAGCCTTAGACCACTGCACTATACTGCCTCCATTTACATGATTTACATCATGTTTGTGTGTTTTAAATATTGCAAGGCTTTTTATGGTTAACAAGAAAGTACTGTTGTTATATATCCTGAAAGTATAGAAAAGGGGATTATCCGAACTGTGTTTTCAAAGTATTCCTTGTGATCTACAGAGTATGCTACAGAGAAAGGAAAAATATAAGTAAGCTAAGGAGATCATAAATATACATACAGAAGATAAATAATATTTATAAATAATGGTTATCATTGGCCTTCAGAAACAATACCAAAACAACTTTGTAAGGTAGGAGTCCATCAGTGTTGTTCATCACTACTGAAATCAACTGAGTCACTCTTAGGGAATAAGCAGTTAAGGTCAAATAAATCTGAGCTATGTCATAGCTCTCATCTGAACTTACATTTGATTGCATTATCTTTCATAGGAGACCTGGGTGAACCATTCCTACTGCTTGCATTGGACACCACCACCACACCTAAAATGTTACATAGATACATCAGCCCTGGTACCTCTCAGGTTGCTCAGTAAACAGTACTATGAGCCACTCCTAGTGTCAGGCCCTGTCTTAAAGACTGACTGTGTGCCTCCTTTATTGGTGATCTGGTTGAACCATTGCAAGTCCGTGGAAACAACACCCCCACAGGGATATGCAGGGATCTTGGGAAACTCTAAGAGTGGTCAAAGACACGGCAGTCGGGATTCAATGCCAAAAAATGCAAAATCATGCACTTAGGGTATTGGAACCCTGGTGCTGAATATAGGATGTGTGTGTGTTGGGGGGGGTACTGACTGTCACAGACAGAATACGGACCTTGGGGTTATCATATTAGAGGATATCAAAGTGTCAGGACAGTGCGACAAGGTGAGTGGGAAGGGTTAGTGAGATGCTGGGATGCACAGAGAGGTGTATCTCCAACAGGAGAAGGGAAGTGGTGTTGCCTGTCTATCAGCCCCCGTTGTGCCCACACCTGTTGAACTGTGTCCAGTTTTGGAGACCACACCTCAAAAAGTACATAGACAGGGTGGAGGCAGTCCACAGAAGAAAACTAAAATGGTGTAGGGTTTGCATAGAAAGCCCTTCAAGGAGAGGGACTTGGATGATGCATGGGATTAACATAGGGGTAGTTTAGGAAAGAGGAAGGGTGGTGGGAGGGTCGCTGGAGACTAGTTGGGTCTGCAGAGGAAGAATAGGCAGGGAACACTTGGGCAGACTGGGTGGAGCAAGTGATCCTTTTCTACCAACAGATGCTATGTTTCTATGTGTCTATGTAGCAAAGTACCTGGAAAAGATCAAGCTAGATAAATCCTAATTTGCAGCTGGGATGGACCCCAAGATAACAGTGGTGCTAATGGAATAATTGTCAGGGTGTTCAGTGATAATCTTTTGGGAGTCTGTCTATGCAGATGTGGTTACCAGAGGATTTCAAAAATTGGTAACGTGGTTCTCATTTTTAAGAAGGGGGCAAGGTTAGACATATGCAAGTATTCTTTTTTTTTTTTGCAAATGTTTAACCAGGTGAGACACACTAAGCTGAAAGCTTGTTTACAGGTGCAACCTGGGAGCACAGGGAAGTTAAGTGATTTGCTCAGGGTCACACAATATGCAAGTGGGAGCTGTGGGATTCAAACCCAGGTCTCCAGATTTGCAGCTCAGAGCCTTAAACCACTGTGCTATACTGCCATCAGTCAGCTGAACATCAGTGCTGGGCAAGGTCCTGGAATCCAATAAAAGGGACAGAATAATGGATCAGTGGACTGAGGCCAAGGTTTCACCTCCTGTCAGCATGGCTTTATGAAGGACAGTTCATGCAAAACCAACCTGATCACATTCTTTGAAAGGGAGAATAGAGAGGTGGTAAGGGTGAGATCATAGGTATAGTCTACAACCTTCCCCATTCTACCATATTCAGTGTCAAGAGTTTTTGCCCCTCGTGCATCACCTTGCACTATTTGGCATTAAACTTTAACTGACATACTTTTGATCACCTCTCCAGTCTACCCAGATTGTGTTTTATAATTTTGGCATCCATATCACTATCCAGCCAGCCACAGATCTTAGTATCATCTGTGAAGAGACGTATCTTAACCTATATCCCAATCCCTATGTTGTAGATAAAGATCTTAAAGAGGACCAGTTCCAAGATGGATTCCTGTGGCAACCCACTAGTGATCCCTGACCCCAAAGAACACGTCATTTATTGCTACCTTCTGGGTTCTGTCATTTAACCAATTTCATACCCATCTACTGATTTTATCCCCTAACACAAGGTCCTGCATCTTTTTAACCAACTGTCCATGTTGAATGTTATCAAAGGCTTTACTTAAGACAAGGTACAGTGTGTCCAGTGCCTGTCCCTTGTCCACTGCCTTTGTCACCCACAATTGAAGAAGCTGATCATTTCTCTGACACAACCTCTCCCCCAACCCCATAAACTCATGCTGCCTTTGTCCTGCAGTCCATTTAATAATTAACTTTATTCATGATAAACAGATACACTAATTGAGTCAGTAACTTACTTACAATGGTTTTCACTAGATTATTTCCAGGTGTGTCCTGGGAGGATAGGGCATTTACCTGACTTACTCAGGGTCACACAGCATGCAAATGGAGGTTGTGGGAATCAAACCGAGGTCTGCTGGATGTACCAAACTCATTCACAGATCATTACTCTAACCTCTAGGCTAAACTGGCAGTCCATTTGCATCCAGGAAACGTACTACTCTTTCCTTTATTCTAGTCTACAGCAGTTGACCCAGAATAGAAATTAGGCTGACAAATCTGTAGTTCCATTGCTCAACCCTGCTCCTACTGTTCAGCAGGAGAAATGCATTCACTATTTTTCCTTGGGTACTATCCTTGTCTTTAGAGAGCTATTGAACTGCTCAACTAGGAATGATCCTATCTCCTTAGGGACAGGGGGATGTAGCCTGTACAGGCCCATGAACATATCCACTTTCAGTACACATAATTCCTCCAGTACCCTTTTACTGGAATGGGATCAACATTGACTTCTTCTTCCCCCCCTTCCCTCATGGTACAGTCAGGCACCAGTCCCTTTTCCTCCATTGTGAAGACTGAGCAGAAATATTTGTTCAGCATATCATCTACCTTACCTTTATCCTCTCTGTCACACTCCTGTCACTGCTTCAGTCTGATTATTCCTTCCCAAGTCTTCCTCGGCTCCCGTATATCAAAAAAAGTTTTTGTGTCCTTTCATACTGCCCACAAGCTTCAGTTCTGTGTTAGCTTTAGCCCTCCTACTATCTTGTTGGACTGTCTCATCCCGCTGTGAAACAACCATGTTTCCCTCTGCCTGGCTTGTTCTGTATTTTTGTAATGTTTTTCTGCTTCGTTGTCATGGTGACCCCTACTTCTACTATTACCCACAATGGTTTTATCCCTCTTTTTACCTGCTACCCTTACACAGAGATTTGCAACCATCATGATCCCATTCTTTTACTAATTCTCAGTCAGATTCCTTTCGCTCTGCCACTCCTACCTCCTCTAGTTTCCCTGCAACAGCTCCCTCATCCTACCAACATCAGCCCTCCTAAAGCATGGGACATCAGGCTGGGAGTGATTGATTTCTGCCTCAAGTTTGATGTCAACTCAAAGTGTTCGATGGTCACTGGTTCCCAGTGGGTTAGTGCTGTGTGGAATGTGGAATTCCACTGGTGGAATTCATGCAGAATGACAATTCAGCTTTGGAAATGCTTTTTGGAATTTCTTTTTACATTCTGCAAAATTCTGAAAAACATTTCTATGTAAATGTAATCTGCAGAATGTTATTTTGTTGTTTATGGAAAATGGATTCATGGTTTAGGTTTATATAAACTATGGAATATGGTGTATATAAACTGTAGTTTACTAAACTAAAGTTAAAAAAAATAAAATCCTGTTGACATAATTCCATGGAATTAAGTGAAATTTCTGAAATTCTGTGGAATTTCAGCAAAAACAGAATTTAAAAATTCCACATATCTCTACAGTGGACTTCATCTGCATTGTCACTGTTAGTAAGCACAAAGTATAGGATGGCGGCCACCCAAGTAGGGTCTTCCCTTCTCTGTTCTTGGAATGCTTCCTGGAAGACGTCTGCTAGCTGTAGGCTTTTTGCACTTGCTGCTACTGGAATCCTCACGTCCATGGCTGGAATGTTGAGGTCCCTCGTCAGCAGCACCTCCCCTAGCCATGTTGCTGTTTTACTTTCCTCCCCTAATTCCCTATCTGCTTACTCCTTTCAAGATAGTGGTCTATATACCATCCATATCCTGATATTTTCTTCCCCCTTCTGTTACTATCTGCACTCATACTGTTTTTATATGTTCGCTTTTCCTGTATCCTTGATCTCGAAAGCATTTATACTGTCCCATACATACAGTACCACCCTCCCATCTCTTTCCCTTTCTGTTCCTTCTGAGTACAGTATACTCTGGCATGGTCCTGTCCCAGTCATCGTGCTGCGTAGTCCATGCTTCCCTGATCGCCACCATGTCCAGGTGTGCCTCTGCCACCACTGCCTCCAGATCACCAGTCTTGTTTCCCAAATTCCTGGTGTTCATACGCATAGCACTCCAGTGTAGCTGTTTTCCCCTCCTTCTGTGCCAATCCCATTTCCCTTACCCGCACCCTCCTATTCATCCTTGCCACTTTCTCCCTTCTCCCACTTCCAATCTAGATTACCAGCAGCTTCTCTTCCTCAGCTTCTCCCAGAATTCCCATGCCCCCTTCTTTTGCTTTCTGGTTCTTCTTCCATGTTTTCTAGAACTAGGGGAGGTCATCCAGAACTCCCTCTGTTGAGTAGGTGCAACTATTCACTTTCAATTTGCCCAATCCCTCTGCTAGTTTAAAAGGCCCTCAGTGTGCTGTTTAAACCTGCAACTAAGCCTCCTGGTGCCCTCATCAGAGGGGTGACAGCCATCCTCCCCTTGAATGGCCTTCTAGCTGTCTGAGTGGCCCTACTCCCCCAAGTACACCACCCCCCTCTCCCTGAGCCACTCCTTCAGCCATGTATTAAAGGGAGTGATCAGAATGTTTCTCCTATCTCTCCATCCCAAACTGGCAGGACTTCATAAAAGGTAACTGAGGCTGCTGTTTGTCTGAGCATCCCCCCTACTTCCTAAAGCTATCTGTAACCTCCCCTATAGGTTCTGCGAGACAGATCATTGGTTCCCCAGGTGGATGATGATGTCAACCTCACTTCTCCTCCTCCCAACTTCCCTGACTACCCTTTCTACTCTACCTGCATCCCTCCCAACTGAGGCTCATGGCAGGCACCTTACCCTTCTGTACCCATGCCCCCCTGGTCCTCACTTCCCCTTTGTTTCCCATACAATGGAGTCCTCTGTCACAAGTACTTTCCTAGTCCTCTCTTTTCTCTTAGACTCCAGTTGTGCTTCATGTGTCCTCTTATAGACACACCTGATGTCCTAGGTGGTCACCATCCACACTGGAGAGATAGGAGCAACGTAATTATGCAAGGGCGCAAATCTGTTTGCTGCCGTATCATTGTTTGGGAAGTGTAGAAAGGAGAATCCATTTTGGTTTTGTTATATTATTTCTACTACACTGCTTGTTTTATCCGTTTTTGTAATTTTTGGTGTTTATGCTTGCAATTTCTGTTTTGCTTTCAACTACTGTCACTCTTATTTTTAGATATTGTATAGGCTTAGGTTGGGTAGCGCTAGATGCGGGTTACAGTGAGGAAGTGTTAAGAGCTAGATTTTTTGTTTTTAATTAGGGTTGTTTTTTACTTTGAGTCCCACTTGTTATCTTTGGTGCACATTTTATTCTCAGTATTATTGTTGGCTTACCTCTCAGCTGTGATTGCATTTACTCCTAGAAATCAGCAGTTGGTTTTATGGCTATCTCTCAGGAGGCAACCCATAGCAGAGTTCGGAGTTTGCAGAGCAGGAGTTCTTTCCAGAGCCTATTCAGCATTGGACCTAACCCGGATGTGATTCTTTGTGTTGCCGGTTTGAGCAGGAGGTTTGCCAGAGTTTTTGACCAGGATTCAACCTGGACACAATTCCTGCTTTCAGCCTATGAGGCTACCAAAGCTTCTCTGTTTGCCTCTTTATCTGGATTAACAAACTGTTTCACTCTGAACTGTTTGAACCCAAGGCACTCTATTCTTTGAACTAGGTCTGCCTGGGTCCGCCAACTACTTGTGATGAGTCTGGTTCCCCATAGGTTGACAGAGAGTCTCTGGGGCTGAGAAAAACTTGCTACAGCTTGTTGTATTACTACTTACTTTCTGACACTTTGCTTAGTGACATTGTTTTTTGGCCGAACGAGGGGGATGAGAGCACCCTCAGTTATAAGCTGCTTATATCTGTTATTTGCTCACCGCACTGTTATTTCAGTCTGTAGGGGTGAGAACCCTACTGACATTTTGGTTGAAGAAATGCAGCTTTACTGCTACTGAAGATATAGTACCATAACTAGGATGCTATTACTTGTTTCACTGCTGCTCTATTAGGACAGTTAATTTTTACCTCTTGTGAGAGAAGAGGACTACCAGAACTATATTCAATTATCTTCAGCATAACTGGGACTAATTTTGTGACCATGCAGCTTAATTGCTTGTTTTGGATTCACATTTGTAAATTAGTTAATGTATCTATTTTATATTCTTGTTTGTTCGATTCATGGAGGGTGGGGGTTTTAGTGGCTGGTCAGATGTCTGTGTGCATATTGTGGCTGAGTATTTTAATTAGGTATATTTGGTGTGTGTGAGATTTGTGTGTGGCTAGTGAGTTAAAGTTTGGTGTGTGGCTAGTGAGGTATAGTTAGCTGGTTGGTTGTGTGCACGGTTTTATTATTTATTCTATTTTTCAATTCTGTTTTTAGTATTATTGGAGCTTGCAGGTTTTCCTGTGTACTGTGTGTAAAGGCTTTCATTCTCAAAGGCACACCTGCTATGCAGACCACCTGCGATCACTCCGCCCTTTTGTTGGGGTTCCACTGGTTCTCCTGGCAGAGGTGCTCAGCCGCTACCAGGAACTGGGAATTTTATGCTGGAGTAGCACTTGCCACAGTGGAAGTCTTGGGTATGGTGGTTGTGAGGGTAGGATTGGGTGATTCGGACCAGGAGACACCTGGGGAGGAGATGGAATCAGGACCAAAGACCATCACACCTGGTTCCCCTCCCCGGACTCTGCCAAATTTTATTGGGCAGCAAGTAGTCCAGCCATCCTGCACTGCTTGTCCCCTTCAGGCTGTTCACTGAGAAATAAATGGAAAATTTCATTGCCGATTCCTCAGCTGACCTTGTCTGCATCATGGAGACCTAGTTGGGTGATGATGCTGGCCCTGTGCTTATGGCATCTGTTCTTACAGTTATTCTATAGTGCATTGCCCGAGGAGATATTGTAGAGGGGGTGGGCTGGCCATCTGTTTTGGATCCACCCTGGGACTCACTGCACTCACAGTGAGAACATTTGAATCCTTTGAATATGTGATGGCCAGATGCTTCTCAAGTGTCAATGGCAAGATCATTGTTATCTACTGGCCTCTGGATGGTGGGAATGTGTTCCTGCAGGAGCCGGTGGTCTCATCACCGAACAGGTGGTGGAGTCCCCTAGGTTAATGGTACCGGGGAACTTCAATGCCTGGGTCGATGATGAATCCTCCCGGTTTGGACAGGAGCTTCTCCATTTAATAGTCTCTCTGGCATTGATGCAGGTACAGTTAAACCCCGTTTATCCGACCCCCGAAATACCGAACCTCCCTAACTAGCGAACCTGACCTGTGTCCCCCAATATTACAGCTTCCCTGTCATGTTTCGCCTGTCAGTTCAACTTTGCTTCTGAACTGCAGTAATTGACATGTAAGCTGACCTCCTCGACCTGGCGAACACAGATTCTCCTCAGCAGAAATAATGAATCGGAGACAGAAGTGTCTCACGTTTGTTCTCAGTGTCTGGCGCTACACAGGGTTAATGCTGATCTCTCCTTCCCCTTCCCCCCCCTTACCTTATTTTGGGATTTCAGTCTAGATCTGATTTGCAATCAGTTTTCCTGGTGGGGGGGGTGCTATTCCCCCTGCAGCAACGGGCTCCTTTTTACATCGTCTCAGAGTCTGCCAACTCCATCGCCGAGGCAGTGCAGCACCTGGAAAAATCATGCTACTCTGGAGTCTAAAGCAGCGCGCAGCTAGGAAGCAGCATGATGCTCTGAAACAAAAGTCGATTAATGACTACAGTACTGTATTTTGATCATCTATACCAGAATCCCGTTTATCCAACCCCCCGGTTATCCGACCATATCGGATGTCCCCCAAGCAGGTCAGATAAACGAGGTTGAACTGCAGTTATCTGTGAGATGCATAAACATGGTCACACATTAGATTTAATCTTCTCACTTGGACATCACTGTGGTCAAGGATGATCTGGTCATCTGGTTGGATCATCATATAGTTGAGTTCCAGTGTGGGGTTCGCTGCTCTAGTACCATCTCTGTGGAGACTATTCGGTGTTGTCCAAAACACAAGTTGGAGCCTCGCAAACTCCAGGATGCACTGGACATCTTGGACATGTTGCTAGCTTGGGCGCAAGGTCCAGAGGTGGCTGTTGGTTGCTATACTATGGCACTTATGGCTGCCCTGGACTCAACTGCACCTTTCCATGTTCACCCCTTGACCTCCTGCTGTGGCTCACCTTGGTGTTATGCTGAGCTGTGCTGGTTGAAGACTAAGGGGTGTAGATTGGAGCATTCCTGGAGAAGATCTGAATCTGTGGAGGACAGGTTGGCATTGAGACTTCTTTATGCTGAATATCAATGGGTAATTGACCAGAAAAAGACAGAATGTTTGTCTTGATTGATTGCTACAGTGAAATATCAACCAGTTATACTGTTTTGCATTGTAGACAGATGGTTAAATCTCCCATCTGCATTCTGTGGGAGCTATTTCTGCAGAAAGGTGGAAGAGTTTGGATACTTTTTTGCTGACAAAATGTTTGCCATTGGATCCAGTATTTCTTGTCACAGCCTAGCTGGGGCTGTGGGTAGCCAACCTTGAGAGGACTCTGATTTGTTTGCTTGGGATGAGTTTTGACTGGTTTCAGATGCTGAGGCAATTATGAGTGGTTCATCAACTGTGAACTGGACCCATGTCCAACATGGCTAATTATAGGCTGCGTTGAGGTTCTAGGCCCACTTTCCACTGAGATTGTGAATGGATCCTTAAAGGAGGGTGTCTTTTCCTCTGCTGTAAAAAAGGGCAGTGTTGAGGCTCCTTCTAAAGAAGCCATTCTTGGACCCTGCCATTACTCGTGAACAACAGGCCGGTCTCTCATCTTCCCTTTTTAGGGAAGGTTATTGAGAAGGTGGTGGTTGAACAGATGTTAGACCACTTAGAGTGTCTTTCTATCTTTGAATCTCTCCAATCTGGTTTTCAGCTTCGGGACAGCACTGAGACAGCCTTGGTCAGGGTGACACATGGGGCCCAATTTTAGAAGGGCCTTAGAGCGATGCAAGGGACTTGCATCGGGGAGTTAGACAGAAGGGGCGACTTGCAGCAATCCTTACAGTGATTAGTGATTTTTGAAGGTAGCCTGCCACAAACCCTGATGCAAATCCCTTGCGTCAACCACAGCAAGTTGGATCAGCTCCCCAGTCTATCTTTGCACCATTGGGGAGACAGCTTTCATGGCTTGCACCAAAGCATTGGCACAAGCTGCCATAAATTGAGTAAAATGTCACAACTACACCAAACATTACAAAATTGGGTGCAGTTGTGGAAGATGCATTTGGTGCAGTTGTGCCAAACATCTGGGCTGACACAGGGCTTGATGCAAGCCCGATGTCAACCTTCTAAAATCAGGCCCTTGATCTCCTCATAGAGAGAGACCAAGGGCAACACACTATTCTGGTGCTGTTGGACCTCTCATCTGCATTTGACACAGTGGATCATGGGGTGCTGATTGATCAACTGTGGAAATATGTGGGTGCTACTGGCACAGTTTTGCACTGGTTCAGCTCAAATTTGACTGGGAGGATGCAGTGGGTGGTTCTGGGGGAATTTACCTCAGGGTCCTCTGTGTTGTCCTGCAGTATTTCTCAGGGCTCAATCCTTGCACCCATTTTATTCTCCGTGTATATGCTGCCGCTGGGGGAGATCATAAGGTGGTACAATGTGGGGTTTCACTGCTATGCAGATGATATCCAGCTGTACCTGTCCTGTGCCCCTGATGATACTTCTGTATCTTCTGTGCTGGGCTGCTGTTTGGCTGGGATAAATGATTGGATGGCTACCAATTGGTTTGGTCTCAATCTGGGCAAGACAGAGGTCATGGTTATTGAACCTGGTCATCGGGACTTGTCCTCCTTGTTTTGGATGGCTAGTCCCTTTCAGCAGTAAGTACAGTCAGAGATCTGGGGGTCATATTGGATGACAGATTGACCTTTGAACAGTAAGTGTTATCTGTTGTCTGGTTTGGCTTCTTTCATCTTTGGAATATTGCTAGGATCCAGCCGTTCTTAGCTCAGGATGACCTAGCAATAATTATCCATGCTTTTGTCACCATGAGGTTGGATTACTGTAATGCTCTATACCGAGGGCTATCTGGAGGTTTGATGTGTCAACTTTGGCTGGTGCAGAATGCCGCAGCTTGGATGCTGGCAGGTTCCTGACTGAGGGATCACATTACTCCAGTTCTGCTTGCCCTGGCTGCCTTTGTGTTCATGCATCACCTTCAAGATCTGATGGTTAACATACAAGGCCCTACATGGATTCGGACCAGACTACTTAAAAGCGCTTCTGACTCTTTATCAGCCACGCCACTCTCTTTGTTGTACTGAAGTTGGACTGTTGGTGGTAACAGATCCTTAGGGGTGGCGGACCCTATTATTTAGAACTCTATCACTTATCATATTCATGCAGTCAGCTCGCTGGAGACCTTCAAAGCCTCATTAAAACCTTTTTATTTGATTAAGCTTTTAATGGGACCTGTTTATTTTAGTCTTATCTTGCTAATATATTTTACAAGTTTACTGTCTGTAAAGCACTCAGAGCCCTTGATGGATTGAGCGCTATATAAATAAAATGTGCCTTGCCTTGCCTTGCCTGTTGGCATGTCAGGGGCTACACCTGCCTGGATCCTCCTTCCACTCCCCAACTATAGTCAACTTCCTAGTCTGAATTCTGTGTCCACTGAGGAAGAGGAGTAGTGGCTGCCTGCAACAGAAACCACTGGGACCTGGTTTGTAGAAGGCTAAGTTCTGCCTTTAGTGCAGCCAACTCCTCAGTGAGCACTGCAAGCCTGCTGCACACTGGGCAACATCATCTGCTCCAGAGGATTTCCCTGGGGATGACTGCACCACAGGTGTTGCAGCCTATCACACCCCCCTCCCACCCCACTTATGCTGTCCTCCCTCAGCTCCCCACATCCTCCTTTTTCTGCTTCGATAAACTGTTATTTAACCTTTTGCTGGAGCCCCCCCCCTGCCTAGTGCTTCCCTTTATCCCTGGCATGTTTCCCTTTTTTGGGCCAGTGGGCCTTTTTTATCAGGGAACCCCAAACAGAATTTTTCTAGAACTGCCTACAACACACAGTATCCATACCTGTTCTTCCTTTGCTGTTTGGCCCTCCTCTGTTTCACTCCTACACCCCCTTTCTCTTTGTCCCTCTGTTCCTTTTGTTTGTGTATCCTCTTTCACCTACCCACTCAACCTCCTGTTGTGTCTGCACTTTCCAATGTTCCTTACTCCCTCCCCTCTCTTGTCCTTGGTCACAAACTCTCTCTCTCTCGGTGGACCCTGTCTGTTACCTGGGATCCTGGCCCACCCTGAGCAGAGTTACCTGTGGAACTGAGGCCTATCTGCAGATGCCCTGCAGATGCTGTTGCTGCACTCTAACTCCATGGCACTCGCACT
Organism: Neoceratodus forsteri; assembly: GCA_016271365.2. Lineage (NCBI taxonomy): Eukaryota > Metazoa > Chordata > Ceratodontiformes > Ceratodontidae > Neoceratodus > Neoceratodus forsteri. Next base: position 20,602,197 of record JADMNL010000034.1, on the reverse strand, counting down.
CTGGGCCACTCATGTATAGGGTCACTTGCAGGCATGGGGCTCTAGCCTTCTGTCTGCTCTAAGACTTCTTCACCTCAGTCAAATACCTGTTTCACAGGTCATAACTAACCACTCAGTCCACGAGAGACTGCACTCAGCTAATATCTCCACACTGACTACTAAAAAGAAAAGAAACTGAAAGAACTGCCCCAAAACACAGACTTAAAAGAACGTACTTCTACCTACTCACTCACACTGCCACTTTAAGTATTAAATGCAATATCTTGTCTGGTATAGTATTAAGTATTAAATAAAATGCCTTGTCTGGTGTAGGCTAGCTGCTGTTCCCTCCTCCCTTTCAGCTCTTCCAGCTGAATTAAATATTTTATAGTATGTGGTCAGGGGTTGTGGTGTATGACTTCTCGGTATACCACAATAGCTGCATTACAGAGGCAAGGATGTGCAGCACAGTCAAATAGCCATGCAAAATCAAAACATCGGGGCCATCCACATGAACAGCATGTGCCTGTGCAGCGTGTTTGGTGTCGGGCAGCGGGGTGAGTAACTAAATATAGTGTGTGGAGGACCATGTAATATAAAAAAATATATACATTCTCAACCAAACCAACTCAGCCATGTTTCCATTTCAGGGATTGCGGTGACATTCATAAAAATATTGATGTTGTGAGCAGAAGGCCCTGTAGGCCAGTAAGTCTGCCCAACTCCACAGAAGCTTCACTCTTGAATTCTCTGTGATGTCAACACAGCCACTCAATGAAAATACAGCCTTACAGTGCATAGTGAGGCTTTGTTCTGCATGGAAACCCATGCCATTTGAAATCTTGTTCTACCACAGTTCAAAGGTCATGGAAAGTGATTGTACCCTTCTGTGGTATAACAAGGTTTCAGCTGTTTTCTTAGTTGCATGAGCCAGTTACAAAACTAAACTGAAAACCACCACATGCATATCACTTAGATGAAAGTGAAAGTAAACTGTCAAAATGGTGGCGGTGGTTTTCTCAAAAGCATTGGGCGAACCCCAGACATTTAGGGAAGGATATCACAATAAAAAAAACCTACAAAAAACAGTAAATGACTTAATAGTATTCACTTCATTTCAATGATCTTAGTTTATATCGGACCAAAAGAGCAGTGGAGAGGGAGTACAACAGTAAAAAAAAAAAACAGTAAACAGCATGTTTTTTTATGATTCTTTGGGCACTATACCTTTAAAAAATGCTAGACGTGCAACAAGTGTTGTGCAAAACTGGAAAATTTCACCCAGCTAAATATTTTGCTGAATTTGCGCATTTTGCTAAATATTTTGCAGGGTGAAAAGTGAAATTTTGTCTGCAGAGCAGGTGAAATTTTGCCCTTAAACTGGTGAAATTCACCACTCATAGACTAAATTTCACCACCTGTGGGTGAAATTTCTTAATTTCACAACTAATTAAGAGTCTAGACTCCCTGGTGTCTAGTGGACCACCCCGGCCGATTACTGGCCGAATGGAAGAACCCTTCCCCTCCCCCAAGTTATTTCTCCTCTCCAGCCATGATGACCCCAGTCCCCGATCTTTAAAAAAAATTAAATCCCCTTCCCCGTCCCTGGTGTCTAGTGGAGGCCAGGAAGAAGAAGAAACAGCATTTATATAGTGCTTTTCATACGCGGTATATCCTAAAGTACTTTACAAGCAATGCTAGACTGGTGTTGAAGTGAATTGGCAACTACAATAATGAATACTGCTCCATGTTGTGATTTTGAGTGGGTGAGTTAGTTTTGATGACCTGGAGAAGTGGTTTAGAACATTTGTTTTCTAGTTTCAACCACATCCCCATTATGAGTACAGCAAACATTAAAATGTGACAGAGATAATTCAGGTTACAGCTGCATCGATGTAGTTCTTGATCCATTCAGGGTCTTCTGAAAAGATTCTTAAGAGTACTTGGTTTGTCAACTGCAGACTTGATAGCACCATGTGCATGTTTGCTGTTCCACGTTCAGAGTATGGGGAAGGGAGACATAGTTTCAAACACTCCAGTAAGCCTCAAAAAAGAGATAAAAACTGAGCCAAATGTTTGCCACACATTTTGTGTGAATGATTTGAGATTTGAAAGAAATTTTCAGCTTGTCCAGATGATTTGTTTTACTTCTGCTATGACTGCTATCTGCCTCTGGATTTGGTTATTTGTCCATCAGCCATCCTGCAAATGGGACAACAAGCCAATGAAAACCATTGAAAACACTGCATTTTTGTAAGCCATTTGTGGCAGAAAACAGCACCATTGAAACCACAGCAATTTTTCTGGTCTACTGTACTTTAATGATTTTGTAGGCAATGGAAGTCCAGCCCCTGGCACTGGGTGTCTTTTTTTAAATAATATGTATAGACTGCTTGTTGTACGTACAGCTGATTGATCACAGCATACTGTGTTAGAATTTGATTCTGTGGGCAATGGAAAGCCAGTCCTTGGCTCTAGGTGTTTGTTTTTAAAAAAATATATACAGACTGTTAGTCTGCTGTAAGCACAGGTGATCAATCACTACATAATGTGTTAGAATTTAAAGTGGAAAACTGCTTAGTTTATTTTCGGTTGATGGTAGTGCTTATTCAATTACTGCAGATATTCATCTTGATGTGTTTCTTGCCATGATTCTCTTAATCTGTTCTATTTTTATGTTGATTGCGCGCATGCACAAGAAACATATTGCGGCAGGTTTTCAGAAGCAGGTTGTGGAGGCACGGCACTGTTCTGGCCAATGCCCCTACAGTCTTTAAAGGCTTGGCCGGCTTTTCCCAATGCCGTGGCATGCTGCTGCTGACACTAGTTCAGCCAGCATGCATAACCTTGAAAGGTTTCGGCCGCTGCAATCAGGGGCCACCTCGTCATTGCAGCATCAGCCATTCACTGCAATGAGGCGACCCGTCATTGCTGAGGCAGAACTTCCCGAGTAATATTTAGGAACATGGTAGGCGGCTTGCCACCATGTTCACAAACAATCTTATAACCCTCAGTGCAGAGGGGGTGCCAATCCTCAGCAGCATGTCCCCCAAAACATGTTTTGTTTGCTGTCAGGGAACCCCCAATCCCCATCGGCTTCAGTGGCCTTGCCCTTTGATGTTGCTGATGGGGGAGCCCACTCCCCATCGGCATTATGTCCCCCCCGTTTCATGTACTGATGGGGGAGCCCACTCCCTGTTGGCATAATGCCCCCCCAAAAACACCCAGAACATTTGTGCTGAGGGGGTGCCCAATCCCCCTCAGCTCTTGCACCCCCCTTCAGTGCCCACAGGGTGCCAATCCCTCGGCTCTTGCACCCCCCCTTTAGTGCCCACAGGGTGCCCAATCCCTAGCAGCATGATGTGGCCCCCTCCCTTTTGTAGTGTGCTGATGGGGGTGCCCAATCCCCCATTGGCCACAGCTGCCCCCCCAAGAACGAGTCCATTGGCACGCTGAGAGCCCACCCTAGCGTGCCACATGCCCCTGAAAACAAAAAACAATTCCACGATGTGTTTTTGTTTTTTTGACCTGTGAAAAAAGGAAACAGTCCCTCGGTGGTCTCCCTGCCCCCCTTCCGCAACCTGCACCACCCACTGCGCACCCTGCCTCCCCACACCCCCCTCACCCCATACTTACCTCTGGAGTCCAGCGCAACAATCTTCGTTGGACCAGGAACACATCTGCACTCTTCAAAAGCCGACCGCGAACTGAGGAAATGCCAGTAAGCTGCACAATGGAATAAACAGGGTTTTTTCCAACTTTGATGCATATCTCAGTCATTTTTTGAAATTTTGACACCACATTTTTAACATGGGGTTTTTGGGACCCCTCCTCATGAATTCTGGCGCTGTCATGGTGTTAATCGGCCCGAAAGGTGATTTTGCAGTCACTGCATGGAATCACCTTTTGGGGCTGATTAATGAAACGACAGTGCCAGTGTTCATGAGGTGGCCTCTCAAAAAGTCTATGTTGCAAATTTGGTGGAAATAATCCAAAAAAATGACTTTTTTACAAGTGTGCATTGCACAGTTGCTATGCATGCTTGTAACTTCGTGAATTTGCAATATTTTCACGCCAGATTTTCAAAATTGGCATTTTTTCACACCTCCTTGTGAACAGTATAGCTGTCATTGTTCACATCCTGGCCAAAATGTGTTTTCGCACTTCTGGCGTAGAATTGCACGGTCGCTGTGGGAAATCAGTGTTCGGGACAGATTACGAAAATGACAGTGACACTCTTCATGAGCAGAAGTCCTAAAATGCCTATGTTGAGCATTTGGTGAAGATACTCCATAAAATGACTGTGTTACAAGTGTGCATTGTGCACTTTCCATGCACTCTTGTAACTTCGCAGATTTGTAATATTGTCACGCCAGATTTTCAACAGTGGCATTTTTTCACACCTCCTTATGAGCAGTACAGCTGTCATTTTTCATATCCTGACTGAAATGTGTTTTCGCAGTTCCAGCGCAAAATAACGCGGTCGCTGTGGGATATCAGTGTTTGGGACAGATTAAAAAAACAAGCATTTGTCAATGCCGAATGTTGTCTTGCTGCCATTGGCAGTGCAGGAGTTAGAGAGATGCAGCATAGGAGTGGCAGTCAAGTATTGAACTGATGCCAACCCAACCCCACCCTACAGAGAGTGAGAGGCATTAGGGTGTCCCTGTGGGTGTTTGTTAGTGCAGTGCGGGAAAACATGCTGGGCAGGATGTGAAAATGACAGCTGCACAGTTCATAAGGAGGTGTAATTAAATGGCAGTGCTGAAAATGTGGCATACAAATATACACAAAGTTGTGAGTTAACGTGGAAATATGCAACGATGCTTGCAACACTGCCATTTTGTATGCTCGCACCAAATTTTCAACATAGGCATTTTGAGCACCTCTGCTCATGTACAGTGTCACTGTATTTTCAAAGTGTCCTAAGAAGTGATTTCGCATAGCTACCACGCTTATTCTGCGCCGGAAGCGCGGAAACACATTTTGGGCAGGATATGTGAAGTGACAGCTGTACTGTTCATCAAGAGGTGTGTAAAAATGGCAATGGTGAAAATCCAGAGTGAAAATATCACAAATGCATGACGGTACGAGCATGCGTGCAATCTGCCAATGCACGCTCGTAACACAGTCATTTTATGGAGTATCAACTCCAAATTTTCAACATAGGCATTCTAGGAGCTCTGCTCATGAACTGTGTCACTGTCATGTTCATAATCTGCCCAAACACTGATTTCCCACAGCGACCGCGCACTGTGCTGAACTGCGGAAACACATTTCGGCAGGATGTGGAAATGACAGCTGTAATGTTCACAAGGAGGTGCACAAAATGCCAATGCTGAAAATATGGCATTAAAATATTGCACGCGCCAGTTACAAGCCTGTGTAGCAATCCGCGCAACGCATCAGCCAGAAACAGGCATTTGTTGATTTTTCCACCAATTTGGAAACATAGGCTTTTGAGAGGCCACCTCATGAACACTTGCATTGTGATTTAGTTAATGGTCCCAAAGGTGATTTCGCACAGTGACTGCAAAATCACCTTCCGGAGGCCGATTAACACCATGACAGTGACAGAATTCATGAGGAGGGGCCCCTAAAACCCCATGTTGAAAATTTGGTGCCAAAATTCCAAGAAATGCCTGAGATATGCAACAAAGTTGAAAAAACCCTATTCATTGCATTATACAGCTTACTGGCATTTCCTCAGTTCGCGGTCGGCTTTGAAGAGTGCAGACGTGTTCCCTGTCCATGGAAGATCCTCGCGCAGAGTCCGGGTAAGTATGGGGTAAGGGGGTGAGGGAGGCAGGGTGCGCAGTGGGTGGGTGCAGGTGGAGGGGGGCATGTAGACTACGAGGGACAGTTTTGTTTGCAGGTGTAGAAAAAACAAAACCGCCGCTGGGACAGTTTTTGTATTATAGGCATTTGGCACGCAGGGGTGGGCTCCAGCGCGCCACCTAACTGGGTATTGTGGGGTGTCAGTAGCCAACGGGATTGGGCAGCCTCGCCGGCACACACCACGGTGTAATGCCGGCGGGGATTGGGCACCCCCACCGCAAACAAAGAAAGAGGGGAGCGTGGGTCGAGGGGATTGGGCACCCCTCGGCATTCCACATTTGGCGGGATGCCGATGGGGAGATGGAAGCTCCCCATGAAGCACCTAAACATGGGGTTGCCAACAGGGGATTGGGCACCCCGATGTCGGGAAACCATGAGGTGTCCGCCCGGCTGCTTACCATGATCATAATGGTGGTGGAGACGGCAAGCAAAGGACCGCTGCATATGATGATTGCAGTGGACCTTGCTTGATGTGCTCGCCCCATTATGAATGTGCATGGTGGCAGTGGCATGCAGGCTGATTGGGGAATGAGGGCCGCACCTACTGATGCGTGCCCTGCATTCGCCCAAGAGCAGCCGCGCTCTCAAGACCCGCACTGTCGCAAGATGTTTCTGTGCGTGCAGGCCAACATAAAATGACAGTGGCACTGTTCATGAGCAGAGGTCCTAAAATCCTATGTTGAAAATTTGGTGACAAAACTCCATAACATGACTGTGTTACAAGTGTGCGTTGAACTGTTTCCATGCATCCTTGTAACTTTGCAAATTTGTAATATTTTCACGCCATATTTTCAACAGTGGCATTTTTTCACACCTCTTTATGAACAGTACAGCTGTCATTTTTCACATCCTGGCTAAAATATGTTTTTGCACTCCTGCCGGAGAATAGCACAATCGCTGTGGGAAATCAGTGTTTGGGACAGAATAAGATTGAACGAGTGAGAGAGGGAGGAGTGAACGAGCTCAACTGAGCTTTGTTCGGACTGCTGCAGATTTGTTTGTGAGCAGAAAAAGGCCCCAGTGAAAGAGCCTAGTACAAAAGGGCAGCCTGCAGCACTGGGAGAAACAGAACGAGAGAACGAGTGAGGGAGGGGGAGTGAGCGAACTCACCAGAGCGCTGTCTGGACTGCTGCGGATTTCTTTGTGGGCAGAAAAAGGTGTCAAAGCAGGCAGAGTCCCAGTAACCAAAAGGTCAGCCTGCAGCAGTGGTAGAAACAGTATGAGCGAGTGAGACAGGGGGACTGAGTGAGCTCAACAGAGCTCTATCAGGACCAGTGCCGTGGGAAGGCATTTGGTGCCCTGGGCGAAGACTAATTTTAGCCCCTCCCTCCCCTCCCTGGAAAGGGCGGGGGTCTGGGGGCCACAAGGCCCCCCAGAAGCTCTGAGGGTTTTACAAGCTCTGTGGTGAGTTTTGGGGCTTTTCTTGAAGATAAAATATGCTTTTGTTACATGTTCCCTACCTTTGATTTCAGGGACTATTTTGCTCCCATGGAATATGAGATGTGGGAGACTCTGGCTGGCTGGCTGGCATCAAAGTGTACAGCTGCAATTGTTGTGGACAAGTGGCTGACCAACAATACCATCTATTATAAATTGATATACATTAAAATATTACATAAGCTGGTAAATCAGGAGGAAACAGTACATTTGCACTGCAAAATTGATGTGACGACTAGAGCAGTTCTAAGAAACATTATTTTCACTGCACATACATACAGCTGAGCTGAGCTTCCTTTAGGGAAAAGAAAACTAAAGCTTTATTTTGCTAATCAAGTTCCAACAAATAGCATTTTCTACTAGTCTATACTTCCCTCTTCCCTGACGTCACATTAACAGCTAAGATGGCAGAGGGACTCTGCCATCTTAGCTGGCAATGTGGCATCAGGGAAGAGGAAAGTCTGTAGACAGGGAGGCTAATTGAGCGAGGAAAAAAAAATCTTGATTAATTTAAAGAGCAGGTGTTCACTGTAATATTCCCAGCCCCTCACAAACATATACGGTAGCTGACCTATTCCAGTGTTGAGGGGTATTAAAAATACCATGCACTTCAGTCCAGTAATAAAGTTGCAGGACCCCTAATGTGTACCCCAGGAAAAACAGAGCTGCTTTCTGAACCTGCTGACATGCCCCCAGGCAGTCACTGGAACACATACAGACACAGCCCTCATTTTCTGACATCACAAAAGGGGGATGTGGGTGCCTGCCTATGGGTATGTCAGCAGGTTCAGGAAGTGGCTGTTTTTCCTGAGGTACACATTAGGGGTCCTATAACTGTTTTATTGGACTGAAGTGCATGGTATTTTTAATACCACTCAACACTGGAGCAGGTCATTCAGCTACCATATATGTTTGTGAGGGGCTGAAAACATTACAGTGTGCTCATACTTTTTAATTGTATTGTATCTATGTATGTATTGGGTATAACTAGCAGTGAGTGGTCTGGTACTGAGTACTGGTAGTAGGAGACGGGGTCCAGGCTGGCAACATCACCAAAGCAAAAAATCCCTGCCCCTAGAGACCATAACTGAACTATGTCCGGACTACCTCAACTTCTTAATCATTACACTCAGCTAGTACATTCAGACAGGCACTATTTTTTTTTAGCTTACTGGAGGGAGCATGGCAATGGTATTGCAGTAGCAGCTATGTTTTTGAGGTATAGGGCATGGTCCCTGGAAGACTGGAACTGGGTCAATCAACCCTTCCCCAAAATAGATTCAATCTATTTGGGGGGATGGTAGTCTGATAATGTATTAAAAGCATTGCAATACAGATGCATTCTTGTAGCAGCGTGGGTGTGTATGAGTGATGAAAAACAGTCTGAGTAACCCAGGTTACTCAGACTGGCTGACCAAGAAATTGCAGTGCCAGTCATGTGGCTGTTCCATAGGTCGCTGATGGAATGCAAAGTCCCCTTAGCCTGGAAAACAGCCTTGGTTACCCCTATCCCTAAGGGAGGACCCAGTGAGCTAGTAGAAAACTATAGACCAATTTCTATTCTCTACACACTAAATAAAATGCTTGAGAGAATTGTATATCAACAAGTCCAGGCATATGTTGAACAACATAGCATCCTCACTCCACGGCAACATGGATTCAGAAAATAACATGGTACTGATACTGCCTTGGTGAGTCTAACATCTGACATCCTTGCTGCCCAAGATAAAGGCCAACTTACCGGTGCGGTCTTCATAGACCTTACCAAGGCCTTTGATCTAGTAGACCATAAATTACTCATTCGGCAGCTTAGCTGTCTCAGACTGGACAACCACTCAGCACAGTGGTTCAAAGATTACCTGCAAGACAGATCTCAGATAATCAGATGGCAGGGGGTGGAGTCAGACAAGCGCTCCATTGCTGAAGGCATCCACCAAGGCTCAATACTGGGGCCCCTCCTATTCTCCCTGTTTATCAATAATCTGCTGAAGCACTGCGGTGGAGCCAAAGTGACTCTCTATGCTGATGATGCCATACTATACAGATCTGCTTCAAATGCTGCGCAGCTAAATAAACTCCTGAACCATGATCTCTCCATACTGGAAACCTGGTTCCTGACAAATAGGCTAGTCCTCAATGAGAAAAAAACCAAAGCCATCCTATCTGGACCCAGTAAACTGGGCCCTAATAGAGCATGCTTACTATCCCCTTATCTGTCCAGTGGCCATCCTATTGAGGTGGTGGATTGCATCAAATACCTGGGAGTATATATCAATCAAGACTGCTCTTTTAAGGTTCACATTGATCAATTAACCAAGATGCTAGCTTGGTCTCATGTACCGTCTAACCCCTTTTCTCACTCAGGCATCCAAGCTAAAGATAGCCACGGGCATGCTCCTGCCAACCATATTTTATGGTGCCCCAGTGCTACATTCACTACAAAATGCGGAGATGCGAAAACTAGGAAAATTGTACCACAGAGTTGGATGCTTTGCCCTGGATGCCCAGCCCCTAGAACACCATTGTAAAATACTTCACTCACTGAATTGGCCCTCCCTGGAGGGCAGACTGGCTTACACTTCCCTATGCTTGGCTTTCAAGCTTCTACAAATGAATGCTCTCCCCAGTCTGAGTCATACCTTAGTACTCAAGCAGCCTAAAAGAAAACTTAGATCCTCGTGTCGTCGACTCCTCCATGTCCCAAAAGTCCAAACATGCCAAGGTCTTCGGTTGTTTGCAACTTACATCCCATCCCCTTCAAGACTGCAGCCCCCTAGAGGTTTTTAAAAAAGGCCTAAAGACGCACCTACTAGAGCTAAGCCTCTGTGCATGCCACCGCTGAGGACCGTTATTAGCACTCCACCTCTGATACTAAAGCCTGCCACCTAACATGCTGGCATCCTATTCAGTTGAATCTTATCACTCTTGAAACACTTGAAATTGTAACTTGTAAAACTGACCTGATAAACGAACCTTATGAAACTGCCATTCTTGTGAAACTAGCGTTTACCCCCCATGTTATTCTCAACATTACCTAACCTGCCTGTGATTGTACAATATGTCCTGATTGTAATGTCTGTATTTGCACACTTTCCCTTGAATTGTTCCTACTTTTTATTGTACTGTTGACTGTAATTAATCCCGGGTCGCCCGCTGAAAACGGGACCATTATGGTCTCAGTGGGCGTACCCGGTCACCAAAATTTTAAATAAATAAATAAATATTCCATTCTGCATACTGAACATTTGAATGCGCTTAGGCTGGCTGGTCAGAAAACACGGTATGTAAACTAACATGCAGTTGTGTCTGATTACTAGATCTTCAAAACTGAGACATAAGAAAATACCCATGTACCCAGTTCTTATGTCTCTCAGTTCTGAAGATATAGGAATCTGACTTAACTGTATATTAGTTTACACAGCTACTTCCGGACTGTATCTGACTGTTGCTACAGAAGTGGAAGAAGAGAAGTTTGACCATCTTTAGGGGTCATGCGACCATTCAGAGACCACAGTCCAACTCCGCAGCTAGTATTATAACCTGTCACTCACTGGTGAAGCAGAAAAAGCAGATCCCAACCAACCTGAGGAAGTCTGCCATGTAGTACCACAGAAATCTGCAATAGGCTTCTACTGCTAACTATAAAACAAAAGAATTAAATATTATTTATTGTCTTGTTAACTGAACTAGTAAACTCAAAGCAACCATGTCATGATAGCAAATCAAGCTGATAATTTATTTCATTGCCAAATAAACCCATTTATGGCAGGGTGAGCTAGCTGAGAAGCATTAAAAAGGTTGAAGAGGTATAAAGTTCAGTATCCAATGATCCCTCAGCAGGTGAGGGATCCCATGCAGGTTTTTACCCAAACATTCTGAACCTCATGAGCAGACCAGTGTCTTATGTTACCATATCATCAACTGTGAGCCTATGAAAAGTGTGTAAGTAGGAAATCTGAACATCATCCAATCCTAGGCAACAGGAACATATGTGTTCCAAATAATTTTAATAATTTTCCATTTAAAAAATCAAAGTGTCTCACTCAGCTTTTATTGCAGTCAATAAGTAATATACTATACTTTCAGAACTGTAAAGACTTCTGCTTTCTAAAAATATCATTGCAGATACAACTGTTTAAACATCTGTGATGATCTGATGATCAGTAAGTGTTATTTGTAATTTAAAAACAACTGAAGTACTGCTGCACACACTGTATCATGCCCTCTAGCCCCAGAAGTGTTTTTAGCAAACACTTTGTTTGTCCCAACTAATCTTGTATCCAGTCAGACTCAAACCACTTGTCTTGGCAAAACAATCCCCACATCTAAAAAAGTCTCTCAGTGGTCTGTTACTGTTATGGGCTGCTGGTCCTCTTTAATAGTAGTCACAGACTAGTGAGTGGAGGAGTTGCAGCTGCAGTATGACTAGCATATAGTCTGCCATCTCGGGGTCTGACTGGAGGCTCTGGGCAGGCAGTCAGGCAGGTTCTACTTGGGTGGGAATGTCTGTGATGGCCAGGCCCACCGCCCGTGACCTGCCCAAGTGCCTGGATTCAGTAAGGTATTGGGAAAAAGAAAGCAGCGCGGGCCACGGGGGAGCCTGTCTGGCCTGTGTGGAATGAGGAGGGACTGGGGACATGGGTCAAGAAGAGGAAGATGTAGAGAAAACGATGTAGTGGGCAGGAAGGATTGTGCCGCACTGCAGGCCCATGGCATGGGCAGTCAGTCTCAGCCCAAGGCAGAGGGGGGGGGGCGGCAACTTCTTCATTCCCATCCCAGACAGACAGTCCCGTGAACAGAACTATTACAGCAGCCAGGTCGCCATACCATTCTGCCACCTGCCAGCCGAGCCAGCGCAGGCCCAATCACAATCAATTCGAGGAATGAAAACAACTTACTTCAGAAATCAGACAGATTTAGATTTCGTTTCCTTCTCATTCCCAATTCTCCTGATCAGACAGTGCAGCAGTGCTTTTCTTTTCCTAACAAGAATCACCCCCCTCCCCGGTGCTGCCACATACACTCACTCACATCTATCTTATTCAGCAATAGCCATGAACATGAACACATTCACATTGAATTTTCATTTTAAAACAATAAAATTCAGGTTGGCGGGAGATGTGACAGGATGATTAATTGCTTGTTTTGCTAATGATGCATTGCTTTACTCTTTATTAATATGGCTCTGAGTGACTAATTGGATCAGATCTCACTCTTGCCTTCTCTCATCACTACACAAGCACTGCACTCATCTCTCTCTACACTCTCACTTTTGTTTGTTTTGCTGTCAGTCTCTGCTTACTGAAATACAACTATTCCTGGCTCCACTGTCTCTCCCCAACTGAACCGCCTCTCACTCTCAGTGCCATGCCATGTGCTCCTCCCATACCTTTTAAACTAATGTGAGGCGGCACGGTGCTGGCTTGCCCCCCCCCACAGTTTCTCTTTCCTTCTTGAATGCATGCACCACTCATTCACCACATGATTATTTGTGCCTACAGCAGTGCAGTTCATTTGACTCCCTTGATGATCTTCAACAGGCACACCCCTGCTGACAACTAGATATAATTACAGTCAGAACCCGAAAAATAAAACTTTAAAGCAATAGCGCTACCGCAAAGTGAATAAAAAAATTATGCTTCAGATAGAAATTGTGCCCCTCAGAGGCTTGCGTCCAGTGAGGGGGCACTACCCACCCCACCCTTGCTATGGTACTGATCAGGACTGCTAGAGATTTCTTTGTGGGCAGAAAAAGGTGCCAATGCAGGCAGGAGCCCAGTACAAAAGGGCAGCCTGCAGCGCCAGGACAAACAGAATGAGCACGTGAGAGAGGGAGACTGAGCAACCTCAATGGAGCTCTGTCGGGACAGCTGCAGATTTCTTTGTGGGCAGACAAAGGTGCCAATGCAGCCAGGAGCCCCATATAAAAGTGCAGCCTGTAGCGCCAAGAGAAACAGAATAAGCAAGTGACAGAGCGGGAGTGAGCGAGCTCAATGGAGCTCTATCATGACTGCTGTGGATTTCATTGTGGGCAGAAAAAGGCGGCAACGCAGGCAGGAACCAAGTACAAAAGGCCAGCCTGCAGCGCCGGCAGAAACGGAATGAGAGAGGGGGAGTGAGCGAGCTCAATGGAGCTGTGTCAGGACTGCTGCAGATTTCTTTGTGGGCAGAAAAAGCCGCCAGCGCAGGCAGAAGGCCAGTACAAAAGGGCAGCATGCAGAGGCGGGAGACAAAGAATGAGTGAGTGAGGTAGGGGGAGTGATTGAGATCAACGGAGCTGTGTTGGGACTGCTGCAGAGTTGTTTGTGGGCAGAAAAAGGCAGCAATGCACACAGGGGCCCAGTACAAAAGGGCAGCCTGCAGTGACGGGAAAACCAGAATGAGTGAGTGAGAGAGTGGGGAGTGAGCGAGCTCAACAGAGCTCTATTGTGACTGCTGCAGATTTCTTTGTGGGCAGAAAAAGGTGCCAACAGAGGCGGGAGCCCAGTACAAAAGGACAGCCTGTAGTGCCGGGAGAAACACAATGAGTGACTGAGTGAGAGAGAGGGGGAGTAAGTGAGCTCAATGGAGCTCTATTGTGACTGCTGTGGATTTCTTTGTTGGTAGAAAAAGGCGGCAACACGGGTAGGAGCCCAGTACAAAAGGCCAGCCTGCAGCGCCAGCAGAAACGGAATGAATGAGTGAGAGAGGGGGAGTGAGCAGGCTCAACAGACCTGTGTCAGGACTGCTGCAGATTTCTTTGTGGGCAGAAAAAGTCACTAACAGAGGCAGCAGCCCAGTACAAAAGGGCAGCCAGCAGCGCCAAGAGAAACAGAATGAGCGAGTGAGGGAGGGGGAGTGAGCCACCCCAACAGAGCTCTGTCGGGATAGCTGTGGACTTCTTAGTGGGCAGAAAAAAGGTGCCAATGCTGGCAGGGGCCCAGTACAAAAGAGCAGCCTGCAGCACCGGGAGAAACAGACTGAGTGAGTGACAGAGGGGCAGTGAGTGAGCTCAATGGACCAACGCAATCAGCATTCGGCATTGACAAATGCTTGTTAAATCAGTGTGAAAATGAATCTTGCATCACAGTTAAAAGGAATTCTGCAATGAGCTGCAAGTGATCGAGATATAAAATCACATGCATTTGATTGACACATATCTGTACACATGTCAACTTGTGAGCACTTGTAAATACTGTAATTTTCATGTAAATGATGAAGATTGTAAATTTAATAACAAAATAACGGCGATGCGGATTTGTGGGTGAAATTGTAGGAGAAATTTCACAATTTCACGAAATATTTTGTGCAGCAAAATTGACGATTTCACAGCAATTTTGCCAGCAAAATACAATTTCTCAGCATCTCTACATGCAACTGTGCATCTCAGGGTTTTGATTCCCTAGGACCCTTTGAGCTTCATTCTTGAGGTCACAGAATCAGAACCCCTCCATGGCAGCTTAGGCTGGTTTTGCACTGTTGCCCATCCAGTATTCTCTTTGTTGTGTATGGTTGCCCATACCTTAGTCAATATGTAGCAGATACCTGGATCATTGAAGAATAAGATTGGCCCATCCTTAGTTTGAGTGCCATTATTACTTTTCATTCCTAGTACTGGACAAGCACCAAACCCTTTACAAGAAAAGACTAAATTATAAAAGAACGAGCCACTCTTTTATTTCGAGTGCTAGTACTATTCAGCAGATGCCTTTCTTTATGGTTGCTAGTTTCTGCCTGCTGTTATACCAAGCAGTCTTCCTTCCTACTTGGGTCCTATTCCCCTTATCCTCTGGACTTGATACAAAAGCAACAATGTTAGTAAACAGTCAAGCGCTTGCAGTTAGTGCAGTGATGATGAGCCAGATGAGAAGCAATTGGAATTTGGAGACCTTTTTTGGCCACAATCCCACCCCAAAATGAAACGCTACAGCACTAAAGATCCACGTTCTCAAAACAATATAGATTCATTTGGCCTTTTTAAGCATTGTACTACAGAGCTGATCCTTTTTAAAAACAGGTTTTTCTGCTGTTTTAGTAGGGTCCTCAACTGCACCTCTGAGCCAAAGGGGTATGATTGCTTTTGAGACTGGGACCCATATTGCTTTAAAAAGCAATAAAGTGAACTGCTGTTTAATTTAGCCTTCTTTATTTTACGATGTATTTACCGAGGATAGTCCATCTGTGATGCAGTATCTCATTTCCAGTGGGGTCATGTTTCTGCCCTTTCCACTGCTGGTTAGACTGAAGCACTGGGAGGTTAAGTGACCTGCCCAAGGGCACCGTGAGCATTTGGCCCCAGCGGGGTTTGAACCTGTGATTTTCTGGTATTTGGCTTTAGCTGTTGCTATGGTGCCTTCTATACATATCATTATGTTTTTTGAGGATGCACACACAGAACTGAGCTTCATTAGAAGAATTCACATTTGCAGTTGTGAATTTCAGTATGTGAAATGGAAACTTTTGGCAGCATTAACTTGGTGCAAGTGTGCGATTCATCTAGCTTCAGTTCTCTGACAGACATTTTCTGACAGCTGTAGTTATCAGATACAAACACACAAAGCTTTCCAAGAATTAATTATAATTGGAGTTACTTTTTGTAATTATGAATCTTCAAATCCTTTGTGTATGTGTGTGTGAATATATATATATATATATGTACACACACACATATATATTTTAATAGTTCCAAAGAAATGAAAATGGTTAATGTTTTGAGTGAGTACATCAAAACTTGAATCGCGTTTCACAGTGTGAGGCAGAATATTGCCCAGATACTACCATTAACTAGAATTGCATGACACTAGCAGTTACATGAGTATTTTGCTGTGGCAGACAGAAAGTGACATTTATAGTACTATCATGAGAATGAATGGCACTGTCCATAAAAATGATTTACAGATAAACACTTCATTCACATTAATTCTTGGAAAGGCCATTTCTCTCACTGGTATGTTATACTGGCTCGTCAATATGTCTCCTATTAGAGAAAGTATTTACCAGGACATAAGGGAGATGCTGAGTATTGTTATACTTCTGTAATTAAAGAGATTGCAGTGGGGGGGAAGGCAGTAATGGAATTAGGGCAGTGCAGATACACTCTACCTCCTGTTTTACAGAGGTATGCATTTTGTACAAAGAGAAACATCATTCTAGACAAACAATGCTTAACTCCCTTGATAAGTCAAATCATTACTGCAGCATGTCTTTAAAGAGTTAGAAACAGCAGAAAATAGCAGATAGAAAATGCTGATTTTTTTAAAGTCTGTCCTTACTATTTATTTGTAAGTTAATACTGCCACTGAGAGCACTCTTACACCTGTAAGATTGGTCTCACGTGCATTCTTAGGGTATGAGAACTGCGAATCAAAGGTGAGTGGTTCGTATACCCTAAGAATTTAAGTAAGACCACTCTTACAACCGTAGGCATGGTCTCGATAGTGATATTAATATTAATATATTAATGATCTAACATGGTCAATAAATATATTAATTTAAAAAAAAACCTTACCCAAACGTGCCCTATTCCCAGGCAGCTGCATGTGAGACACTCTTCAATATTGGCCCTATGCATTATTGTGCAGAGTGGCTACTCGCCACATATTGTGGTGCATAGCCACTCTGCACCCTCTGTGCCCCCAAGCTAAATTCAACAATCAGGGTGCACAGCCCCTTGGCACCTGATCCCCAGATCATGCAGACAGCAACATGCCAGGGGTAGGTGAGGGCATGTCAGGGGTGTGCCCGCACCACTCACAAAGATGCGTAGTGCTGGGTGCAGGGAACACACCTCACGCTGGGTAACACCCTCCCAGGATGCCACCACCAGTAGCGGTGCTGCCGTGGGGGTACTGCAAACCCCCCCCACATGCTGCCCCAGTCCATGGATTATCAAGGAGGGATGGGGAAGCTGACCAGGCACCCATCTACCTTGAGCAGGCGGTGCACATCATGCCCACTACTGTGTTCTGCACCCCATGGGTGCAAGGGATCCATTCACTGATTGGATCCGGGCATCCCATTGGATGCACGCCTGGTCTGCGGAAATGCCCTCCATGTGTCTGCATGCCGGGGGGGGTGGGGCTGCGGACAGGTGGTGGCCAGTAGTGAATACTGGCAGGTGCACACCTGTCCACAGGTATGGAACTCCACAGGTGGGTAATGCACCTCTGGTGCGTATTACCTACCCATTCGTGAACAGGGGCCAGAATAAGAGTGTCTCATGCATATAGGAAAGGAACACTCCGATTGGTCAGGAGTGCTCCCTCGATCTCTAGTGTTAAGTATTTTTCTTTTTCTATTTCTTCATTAGAAAGCATTAGGTTTGCCATATGTGACAGTGCTTCATGTAGCAGCTGACATATCTAATTTTGTTCCTCTTTGTACCTCATCAGCATTGTGACCTCAGTCACTGGGACATCACTACTCACCAATCTTGCAGCTGCTGAGTGGCACGTCCCAAGCAGTTGTGATGTCACAGTCAGTAGGTCCCAATACTGATTAGGTATAAAGATGAATCGAATTAGATATGTCAGTCTCCAGGTAGAGTACTGTACCACACATCATACCTAGTACTGTCAGGTGGAAAAATCTTCTAATTAGCCAAAGAGAAATGAAAAAGTACTTCAGATATAAAAAGTTGACTACTTATAAAAATTGACATTAATTTCTGACAGTACACTAACTGTTAAAAGCAATTTTCAAACTGTCCAAGAAAACATTTTAAAAGATAGTATTTAGACACAATTTAGTGTAAACTTCATTCATTTTCTGTATGAGTGGCTCCTCATTCATTTATTACCTGAGTACATTTGCATGAAAAAAGAATCTTCCTCTACAGTACAATTCGCATAAAACTGTCATATAATGTATGGGGAGCCCTTATTATTAACTTAAATCAAGCAGATTGCAACCTTGGTATGCCGTCGATATGACATCACTCTGCTGTTAACCCTTCTTGAGTATGTCATATCAATGGTATAACAAAACGGAATACTCACAGCAATCAATGTTCCATAAAGTAATTCAATAAAGTAAAGTAATTCAATCCACAATTACACAATCTTGGTAGCCCATACGCTATAAAATATAATGTATGTTGTTTGGTTAACAACCGCGCTGAAAACACTTCTAGAGGTTGCCACGACATCTGAAAAACTCTCGAGCTGTGCTCTTGAGGTTTACAATGATGCAATGGCAACCTCAGCGTAATTATTAACCAAAGACCATACATTATCCTCTATGTCATGCCATGCTTTGGTTTTGCATTATGTTATTGTGTGCTTGTGCAAGAAAATATTGCGGCAGCTTGCTGCAGAAGCAGGTTGTGGAGGCGCGGCACTGTTGTGGCCAATGCCCCCACAGCCTTTGGAGGCTTGGCCCACTTTCCCCAATGGGGTGGAATGCTGCTGCTGACACTAGTTCAGCCAGCGTACCACCACCTTGAAATGCTTTAGCTGCTGCAATCAGGGTCCACCTCATCATTGCAGCGTCAGCCATTCCGCTGCAATGAGGGAGTGACCCGTCATTGCTGGGCAGAACGTTGGTACTGTAATATTGTTTGAGAACATGGTGGTGGCTTGCTGCCATGTTCACAAACAATATGACTGAGCCTCCAGTGCTGAGAGGGTGCCCAATCCCCCTCAGCAGCATGTGGGCCCCCCACTCCCCGTCGGCATAATGGTTCCCCCCGCCAAAATGTTCGGTTTATGCAGAGGGGGTCCAACTCTGGTTTTATTCCCCAGCACTCCATATGTGCCGACGGGGGTGCCTAATCCACTGTCAGCTATAGCCCTCCCTCAAACATTTAGGTGGCATACTAGGAGCCCACCCCAGCGTGCCCAATGCCCCTGTAAAGAAAAAAAAGTCCTGCAATTTTTTTTTTTAAACCTGTAAAAAAAAAAAACAGTCCATCGAGGTCTCCCTACCACTCCCACAACCCGCACCCACCCACTGCACACTCTGCCTCCCCACACACCCCCCTCACCCCATACTTACTGTACCTCCAGAGTCTGGCGCGACGCTCTTTGGTGGACCAGGAACACATCTGCACTCTTCAAAGCCGACCATGAACTGAGAAAATGCCAGTAAGCTGCATAATGGCATAAATAGGGCTTTTTCAACTTTTTTGCATATCTCAGGCATTTTTTGGAATTTTGGCGCCAAATTTTCAACATGGGGTTATTGGGCCCCTCCTCACGAATTCAGCCACTGTCATGGCTTTAATCCGTCCCGAAAGTTGATTTCGCGGTCACTGTGTGGAATCACCTTTGGGACCGATTAATGAAATGACAGTGCCAGCGTTCATGAATTGGGCTCTCAAAGTCTATGTTGCAAATTTGGTGGGAAAAATAAAAAAGACTGTCTTATGAGCGTGCATTGCGCAGATGCTACGCACGCTCGTAACTTCACCAATTTGCAATATTTTCCCTCCAGATTTTCAACATTGCCATTTTTATGCACCTCCTTAAGAACAGTACAGTTGTCATTTTTCACATCCTGGCCAAAATGTGTTTTCGCAGTTCCGATGCAGAATAGCACAGTCGCTGTGGGAAATCAGTGTTCAGGACACATTAAGAAAATCACAACAACATGGTTCATGAGCTGAGGTCCTAAAATGCCTATGTTGAAAATTTTATAATGAAAGTCCATAAAATGAATGTGTTACGATCGTGCATTGCGCAGGTTCCATGCACGCTCATAACTTTGCAAATTTGCAATATTTTCACTCCAGATTTTCAACATTGCCATTTTTCTGCACCTCCTTACGAACAGTACAGCTGTCATTTTTCACATCCTGGCTGAAATGTGTTTTTGCACTTCTGGCGCAGAATAGTGCGGTCGCTGTGGGAAATCAGTGTTCCGGACGCATTAAGAAAATCACAGTGACACTGTTCATGAGCAAAGGTCCTAAAATGCCTATGTTGAAAATGTTGTCATGAAACTCCATAAAATGACTGTGTTACAAGCATGCATTGTACAGTTTCCACGTACTCTTGTAACTTCGCAAATTAGTAATATTTTACGAACATACGAAATTTGCCAGCAGATAAAAGCCTAGAGGTCTATCAAGTCTGCTCGAATGTGCAGCTAGCACCGCTTATTCTGCAGCCCCCTTATTATAGCACCCCTTATTTTCACGCCAGATTTTCAACAGTGGCATTTTTTCACACCTCCTTATAAACAGTACAGCTGTCATTTTTCACACCCTGGCTGAAATGTGTTTTCGCGCTTCCAGCGCAGAATAGCGCAGTCACTTTCGGAAATCAGTGTTTGGGAGAGATTAGAATTGAGCAAGTGAGAGAGGGGGAGTGACTGAGCTCAACTGAGCTCTGTTGGGACTGCTGTGGATTTCTTTGTGGGCAGAAAAAGGCACCAATGCAGGCAGGAGCCCAGTACAAAAGGGCAGCCTGTAGCGCCAGGAGAAACAGAACAAGCGAGTGAGGGAGGAGGAGTGAGTGAGCTCAACGGAGCTCTGTTGGGACTTCTGCGGATTTCTTTGTGAGCAGAAAAAGGCAGCAATGCAGACAGGGGCCCAGTACAAAAGGGCAGCCTGCAGCAGTGGGAGAAACAGAATGAGTGAGTGAGAGAGGGGAGTGAGTGAGCTCAACGGAGCTGTATCATGACTGCTGCGGAATTCTTTGTGGGCAGAAAAAGGTGGCAACGTGTACAGGAGCCCAGTACAAAGGGCAGCCTGCAGCGCAAGGAGAAATGGAATGAGTGAGTGAGAGAGGGGGGGTGAGAGAGCTCAACGGAGCTATGTTGGGACTGCTGCAGATTTCTTTGTGGGCAGAAAAAGGTGGCAATGCAGGCAGGAGCCCAGTACAAAAAGGCAGCCTGCAGCGCTGGGAGAAACAGAATCAGCGAGTGAGAGAGGGGGAGTGTGCAAGTTCAACGGAGCAGTGTCGGGACTGCTGCGGATTTATATGTTGGCAGAAAGTGTGCCAGTGCAAGCAGGACCCCAGTACAAAAGGGCAGCCTGCAGCACTGGGAGAAACAGAATGAGTGAGTGAGAGGGGGAGTGAGCGAGCTCAATGGAGCTGTGCCAGGACTTTACAGTTGCCCACCCTCCCGCCCAGTGTCCTCTGTGGTCCTATATTGCAGCAGGGTCTCTGGAGTGGAGACAAAGCAACGACTGTATACTTTAGGATTGCTTAATAATACAGATTTAGTTGTTCTGTTTCTTTCTCTAACTGAGCTAAGTACTGAGATATACTGTTATGATTGCTGCAACAATACATATTTATTTGTTCTGTTTATTTCTCTAACTGAGCTGAGTAATACTTGGAGTGTAATAGGATTTCTAACTGGGCTAAGTGAAACTATATGAGAGCTGAGAACAAAAAGTATAGTAGCCGAGTGGTGAAAAATGGACAAGGAGGCTTTAGGATTGCTACAGTAATACTGTATCTAACAGATGAGATTTGAGACTGACTTACCCCGGTCGGCAAGGGGTCAGTAGGGGGACTTCTGTGGGAGGGACAGGAATTTGAGTATTTAGGGGCCTAACAGTTGTAGTAGGGTACAGAACCTGGGTGTAAGAGCCCGTAACATAAGATGGGGGCCAAAATGGGGCAGGTGCCACATGTCAATAGGGCGGGCATCTTTGGAAGGGTGGTGGAGTGTACAGGGTGTGGGTCTGCCATGATCCTGGACTGGGCTTGGAAGATGGGGGGTGTATGGTCTGTAGATGACTGGCTAGTTTGAGGGAGGAGCTGTAGAGGTTAGGGAGGAGTGTAAGTGGCAGGGCAGATGAGTATGGTTTGCACCTTGAGGGAGGAATAGGGAAATGGCAAAGGGGGACAGGGGAAGAATAACTAGGGACTGAAACCAACCTCAGTATCAGAGGCACTAACAGAAAAGTCAGGAGAAGGGAAGGGGTGCCCGAGATGAAGGGGGGCCTCCTGATGGGTGAGGAAGAGACCACAAGAAGTGCCAGAGAAGAGAGCAGATGGCTGCAGGTAGGGAGGGAGGGACCAGGGGTGGCACAGAGGAGGAAAACTAGGAGGGGGGAACTTATAGGGGGAAGAGATGTAGGACAGGTATTGACTAGGAATAGATTTAAAACTCTGCTATCGGACAGAGAGGGGAAGCAGCGACATACTGAAGGAGGGAGGACAAGAGGGGCATGAGAGGGATGACAACAGGTAGGGGAAGAGATAGCGAGGACAAAAGGGTAGAAGGGGTTAGTAAGGAAGGAGGGGGTGGTGACTGAAGGAGAGAAGGCTACGGGAAGGGGGAAGGATGGGAGGGGCATCAGTATCGGGGTAGAAGGGAATGGGGTCTCTAAATCGACAACAGCGGGGTTAGGAGCGGGGTTGGAAATCAGCAAGGGAGGAGGGGAGGTCAACATGGGAAGCCCAGTAGGAAGTAGTCAGGCTGAGAAGGGGTTCAAGGGGGATGGGAGGAATAAGGCAGAGAAAAGGGGCGAGGGGGAAGTAGGGAGTACAGATACAGAAGTCACAGAGGGTGCAGTTGTCGGGGGTAAGGGACAGGGAAGAACAAGTACTGGGCTGGTGGAAGGGGCATTAGAAGGGAAAGGGGTAAGAGGCAGGGGGGTACTCATCCTGGGGGATTCTATACTGAAATGGGTGAGATGGGGTGGAAAGGGGGAAAGGCACAGCCATATTTGGGTTGAAGCTGTCCCCAGGTTGACTGCAGGAGGGGCAGGGCAGGCACTGCTCAAGCATGCAGCAAGGGGGAAGAAGAAACCTTATTTACTGTTGCATGTGGGTACAAACGACTTGGCGGGGACACTGTGGAAGTACTGAGGGGGAGGTTTGAGTACTTGGGCAGGCATTGTGAGGGAGTGGGGAAGTTGGTGGCATTCTTGAAGGTACTGCCGGTACCACATGCAAGCATGGGGAGGAAGGGTAGGCTTGAGGAGTTTAAGTGGCTAAGGGATTGGTGCTACATGAATAGTGACTAACTGGGGTAGGGTCTGGGGGGAATAGTCACTTGTACGCGGAGGGCAGGGTACACTGGAGCAGGAAGGGGAGGAGAGTATTAAAGGCAGAACTGCTGCCGGGCCACTGGTACTGAGGGTTGAGGCGCTGGACACCACACCTCATGCCAAGCTGGCGACCCAGGTTCGGACTCAAGCCTGGACCGCCAGGGGCTTGGAGAGGGAGGGATAGGATTGAGCATCCGGAGAACTGCTCTCCTATCCCGGGGAAGGAACCAGAGACCCACCACTCTGTAGCAGCCCCTGGTGATGACCACAGATGCTACTACAGCAGTGTAGTAAAGGGTGGCGGAGTGTGGCAGATGTTGGCATGTTGTGCATAAGCGTCATTCCATGCCCGCACTCTGCAAAGGGGAGAAATGTGGAAAATGGGCTACGGTCAAGCAGCATGAGCTTCAGATTCCCGCCTACCTGAATGTCACCTCCTTAACTGGATTCTGCTCCAGTGGATCGACCTGGGAAACTAATCACCACCCCAGCACGGGGGTAATCTATG
Organism: Neoceratodus forsteri; assembly: GCA_016271365.2. NCBI lineage: Eukaryota > Metazoa > Chordata > Ceratodontiformes > Ceratodontidae > Neoceratodus > Neoceratodus forsteri. The sequence continues at coordinate 20,578,507 of JADMNL010000034.1, read as the reverse complement.
GAGGTGAGCAGGTCAGCCTGATGTCGGGGACAGGGCTAGGGGGGTCGGTTGGGATGATGAAGCCGACCATAGCCTTGTGAGAAAATATGTAAAAAAAAAATAAATAAAAAAGTCAGGATTATAGGGGTATATCTCTACTAAGGTGGATTTAAACAAATTGGGGGGGGGGATCAAAAGACTGAGGTTGGTAGAAAGGTCCGGACAGGGGAGCCTGATGAGCTCACCGCCCTAGATATAGGTAAAGACAGAGGTGTAGTAACCCTGGAAGGGAGCAGGCAGAGTGGTCTGAGTGTAATACAGAAGGCACCAGCACCACCCGGTAAGAATAAGGAGGAGAAAGGGTATGAACTACCGGGAGGAGGGACACAGGCTAAGGAGGAGAAGAATGAGGAGAAGGAGTAGTATGGGTGGAAGGTGGTCTGAGTAAATGGATAGAGAACTGCTTACAGGGGAAGGTGCAGAGGGTGGTGGTGGTGGTGGGGTAGCTCTCGGCACCCAGAGCAGTGACAAGTGGGGTGCCACAGGGCTCAATGTTTTGGCATGATGCTATTTGGGCTCTTTATCTCTGATATAGCACACGGAGTGGGGAGCAGGGTTAGTTTGTTCGCACATTATACCAAATCAAAAGCAAATACTTATAGTAGCAGAGCCCCCCCACACACACACACATACACACTCCCTGAAAAGCTGCTTTAAAGTCTGCAATTCATTCATATCAATTCCATTTTCTTACGTACTTGGGGTTCAATGCCAGCAAGTGTAAAATCATGTACCTAGGGCATAGGAACCCCGATGCTGGGTATAGGATGGGGGGAGGTATTGATACTCACTAGAAATGAACGGGTCCTTGAGGGTATTATATCAGAGGACCTCAAGATGGCAGTACAGTGTCATAAGGCTATGGGCAGGGCAAACTGGATTCTGGGGTGCATAAGGAGTGGCATCTCCAGTAGGAGGAGGAGGGACGTTGTGCTGCCATTGTCTCACTCCGTGGTATACCCCAGCTGCAGTACTGTGCCCAGTTTTAGAGTCCACACTTCAGAAAGGACATAAGGTAGAGGTTTTACAGAGGAGGGCAACTAAAATGGTTCAGAATTTTCACAGGAATCCCTACAAGGAAAGGCTGAAGAATCTCAACATGTACACTCTGGAAGAGAGGAGGGTGAGAGGTGACATGATCAAGACCTACAAAGTACCTCACAGGGGTAGAGAGGGTATAGTTGGGGAGTTTCCTTCAAATGAGGATGAGCACCCAAACCAAGAGACATACAATGAAGCTGAAGGGGGACATTCAGGATAGATGTGAAGAAATATTTCTTTACTGAAAGGGTGGTAGATGCCTTATACAGACTGCCAGGAGAAGTGATGGAACCTAAAATGGTAGAGGGCATGAAGCACACATGGGATAAACAGTGGCATATTAGAAAAAGGGGAAGGAGGTTGTTAACAGAGATCAGTAGGGATATAGAAGTGGAGTCGATCCAAGTTAATTGCAGGAAAAATCCATTAAGCAAGCTCATTCACAAGGAGGTCTTGATGGATGCAGGCAGAATAAGACATGCAGTAACATATACAGGCAGGAGTTTCAAGTAGGTGGAGAACACTTAGGCAGACTGGATGGGCTGAGCTGTCCTTTTCTGCTGACAAATTCTATGTTTCTGTGGCATCATCTGTTAATTCAGGTGCAGTGTTTATTCAGAATTGGCCCTACCTTACATCCAGATGTAAGGTACAGTAAATTACCGAATTAGATGCAGCCCACTTACAGTACAATAAACAGAACCCCAGTGCCTCTACTCTTCATAAAGACTGCTTAAAGAGCTGGGGTTCTATTTGCAGTGTCCACACCAGTATGCTGATCTTAAAATCGACACCGCATCTGAATACTTCATTCTTGCTCATTCCATTTCTTCCCCACTTTGAAACCTGTTTGTCCTGAGTTACTTTTCAGGTGGCAGTGCCTCGCCTGTGTTGGAAGATGACCAATAAGCAGCACTGAAAGATGTCAGACTTCACGGACTCTGAAGGCAGCTGCTCACAGACAGACATAAGGCAGTTCTACTGGGGGGTAGGAGAAAGTAAGCTGTTTAACTAGAATCTGCAGCTTATCCATCATGTAGGGAGATGGGCAGACTAGGTGGGCCAAGCAGTCCTTATGTGCCATCAAATTCTATGTTTCTATGTTTCTCATCCACCATCTTTTCAAGAAGAAGGCTGCAGCTGTGGCCACTGATGACTGTTAGGGTGTGAGGATGGGGGGACCAAAGGGGACAGACATAAGGACATACAATCATAATAAAAATTGTGAGACCTTCACCAGCTTTCCAAAACACTTGCCAGTAAAAGAACACTCTATGAAGTTGTTCAAGTGGCAACACAATCTGGTGAGCCCTCTGTCTGCCATCTGACACCTGGCATCAACCAGCATAAAATTGCCAACAGAAGGCAGTGTGGTCATGTGGTTACTGAAATACTGGAGATTACAGATTTATAAGAACAAAAGAATATCACACAGAAGCTGGCACATGTGTCTATAGCAGCTGTCTCCTGCTTCTCAGTAGTTATATTTATACCCTTGAGGTACTTGAATGTTTCTATCCTATCCCCTCTTTCCCTTCTCTCTTCCACTCAGTGCATATTGAGGTCTCTTAATTTCTCCTCATAAGTCTTGTGTTGCAAACTCTCTACCATCTCATCCACCCTTCCCTGGACCATCTCCAGCCTGTTAATATTCTTACGAAGGTGCAACCTCCAGAACTGCACACAGTAGTCCATGTGAAGCCTGACCATGGTTTTATATAATGGCATCACTACCTCTCTCCTTATGCTGCTGATCCCCCTGCCTATGCACCCCAGCATGTCACTGGCCCTCCCAGCTGCCTTACCACTTTGACATTTTCAGATCATCTGAAATAAGAACCCCAGGTTCCTTTTCTTCTTTGTGACTGTCAGCAACTCCCCCATCCTGTACCTTTCCCAGGGTTTCTGTGTCCCAGGTGCATCATTTTGCACTTTTTTAATTCAACTTCAGTTGCCAGTCCTCAGACCATTTCTCAAGCTTCCCCAGGTCCCTTCTCATTTTCTCCACCCCCTCTGGGGTATCCCCTGTCTTACAGATCTTGGTGTCATCTGCAAACAGGCAGACCTTTCCCTTCAGCCCTTCTGCAATGCCACTAAAGAAAATGCTGAACAGGACTGGCCCCAGGACCAATCTATGCGGCACCCCACTGGTCACCCCTTCTCCCCAGACTGTGCCCATTTACTACCACTCTCTGCCTCCTGTCTGTTAGCCAGTTTCTAACCCAGTTTGCCACCCTTTCCCCCATGCCCAGCCTACTCAGCTAGTTTATCACCCTTCTATGTCGGACGGTGTGAAAGCCTTTGCTTACATCAAGGTAAGCGTTGTCCACTGCCCTACTCTGATTTACTTCCTTTGTTACCCAGTCAAAGAGATCATCCAGATTTGTCTGACATGACCTCCCCACTGTGAATCCATGTTGCCTATGGTCCTGGGCTCTGATGGCTTCTACATGCCCCTCTATCCTTTCTTTAACCAATGTCTCCATGATCTTGCCCACTACTGAAGTGAGGCTGACTGGCCTATAGCCTTTGCAGCTGCCGTACTGCTGTGGCCCTCCCCTCTCTCCCTCTTCTGTGAATACTGAATAGAAAGACACAGTGGATGTCTTGGGGGGGGAGAGGGGGGCACATGACAGTTCTTAGGCATGGTACTTTCACTTTCAAATACCTAAACAGCGAATATGAGCAATCAACATTCAGCATTGACAAATGTTTGTTTTTTAATAGTTTTCAAAGTATTGGCAACTCACATTGCAATGTTTTTCTACAGTTAACCAGCTTAAGAGTAAATTACATCAAATGTTTTTTGCAACTCAGCTGAAGTGCCTTTGCAGTTCTGTCACAATGCAATGCAAATCTGAGAACTGTTAGGCAACACTTTTTTGCAAGGTGTTCTTCTATATCCAGCAGCAGTTATACAGCTCACTGACCAATTCTAAAGCAAGTCATTGGTAAGACAGTTTAATATGAATATAAAGAGACTCTCTATGTCTCAAACCTCATCCCATCCTCTTGTTTTTCCCCCTGAGGAAGTTATAATCTACTATTTGTAAGATCAGAATCAACTCCACAAAACAGATGTCACAAACAAAGAATTATGACTTTGGCGGGGGGTGGGGTTGCCAGGAGGAAGAGACGAAGTCAGGGGGCAAACATAATGTTCTCATGTAACTGCCCTCAGCAACAAAAAATAAGGAGACAGAAATACAGAATAACAATGAAATGTAAGTTCAGTTGTGTGTGAATATTACACTTTAAAGTTTTCCTGGATCCTGGAATATTGCTATAAGCTATGAACAGGTAATGAGCTAAACTGAATCTGTAAGCTCCTTAGTTAAGGATCTCTCAATATATATCTTTTATTTTAATTTTCGAATGTTTTGCCTGTGAAGGCACATTGAGGAGAAGCTACTTTCTGGGTGTTACGCGGTATCACATGGAGGTTACATGACATTTTTTATTTATTTATTTTTGGTAACTGGGTAAGGTCCATTAGGCACAAGTGCCTGTTTTCAGGGGTGAGCTGGGAGCATTGGAAAGGTTGACTGACTTGTTCGGAGCCACACAGTATGCAAGTGGTGGTTGTGGGAATCAAACCCAGGTCTGCTGAATGTACCAAACTCATTAATCTAAGCTCTAGGCTATACTGCCAGCCCCATTGCTTAGTGTCATACAATATGCAAGTGCTGGTTTCAGGAATCAAATCCAGGTTCGCTGGGTCTTCAGGTTCACAGCTTTGTGCTCTACCACTGGGCTATACTGCCTCTACAAATAAGCTATGCTGTCTAAACCACTAGGTTATTCTGTCTGTCTGCCTGCCTGACTAACTATCTATCTATCTATCTATCTATCTATCTATCTATCTATCTATCTATCTATCTATCTATCTATCTATCTATCTATGTCTGTCTGTTTCTATCTGTGTCTGTCTATCTATCTATCTATCTATCTATCTATCTATCTATCTATCTATCTATCTATCTATCTATCTATCTATCTATCTGTCGGTCTATCTGTGTCTGTCTATCTATCTATCTATCTATCTATCTGTGTCTGTCTGTGTCTGTCTATCTATCTACCTATCTATCTGTGTCTGTCTGTCTGTGTCTATCTATCTACCTATCTATGTCTGTCTGTCTGTGTCTATCTATCTATCTATCTATCTGTCTGTCTGTCTGTCTATCTATCTGTCTGTGTCTGTCTATCTATCTATCTATCTATCTTACTGTATCTATGTGTGTCTGTCTGCCTGTGTCTGTCTGTCTATCTATCTATTTATCTATCTATCTATCTATCTATCTATCTGTCTGTCTATCTGTGTCTGTATCTATCTATCTATCTATCTGTGTCTGTCTGTCTGTGTTTATCTATCTGTGTCTGTCTCTATCTATCTATCTATCTATCTATCTTCTATCTATCTATCTATCTATCTATCTATCTATCTATCTATCTATCGGTGTCCATCTATGTCTATCTATCTATCAATCTATCTATCTGTGTCTGTCTGTGTCTATCTATCTATATATCTAACTATGTCTGTGTCTATCTATCTATCTATCTATCTATCTATCTATCTATCTATCTATCTATCTATCTATCTATCTATCTAATATGTGCCTGTCTGTGTCTGTCTGTCTGTCTGTCTGTCTATCTATCTATCTATCTATCTATCTATCTATCTATCTATCTTACTGTATCTATGTGTGTCTGTCTGCCTGTGTCTGTCTGTCTGTCTATCTATCTATCTATCTATCTGTCTATCTGTCTCTGTCTGTCTGTCTGTCTGTCTATGTCTGTCTGTCTGTGTATATCTATCTATCTATCTTACTGTATCTATGTGTGTCTGTCTGCCTGTGTCTGTCTGTCTGTCTTTCTATCTCTCTATCTATCTATCTATCTATCTATCTATCTATCTATGTCTGTCTGTCTGTCTATCTTCTATCTATCTATCTATCTATCTATCTATCTATCTATCTATCTATCTATGTATGTCTGTCTGTGTCTGTCTATCTATCTATCTATCTATCTTACTGTATCTATGTGTGTCTGTCTGCCTGTGTCTGTCTGTCTGTCTATCTATCTATCTGTCTGTCTATCTATCTATCTATCTAACAGTGTCTGTCTATCTGTCTACGGGATCTGAAATAAAACTTGACAAAGGAAACTATTTTGCATTATAAAGTATATGAACTGCATGAAACCCTGCAGTTTAATTGCCCAGAAAAAGGTTTATACTGTAGTCTCTGGTGCAGTATATGAAGTGAATCAGCAGCAGTATAACTAACAACAACGATATTCACAAACAAGTCAAACCCACTGGGCGTGACAGCCCAAGACTTGCACAGGCATTCAGCTGCTCTTGCAGATGTCTCACCGTTCCTCATTTTCAACTGGTCCAAACTGCAGGGATAATTCAGCCAAACCATCTTTCCTCTCTCCCATCTAACTCCTGTCTTTCCTCTCATCAATTCCAATTGCCTCCCCTCTGGCACTATGTATTTGACTGCTATGTATGCTCTTTGTAAACATATTGTCATTTTTTTTTCTTTTTTTATACTCTCCTCTCCAGCTAGGCCCCTTCATGACAACCTTCCCCATCTTGTCCCCAGCCATCCTCCATCCTGTCACTGGGCTTTTCATGGGCTAACTTTCCAACTCAGTTCTTCACTTGTCACACCCTCTTGACAGGGGAGCAGTGGAGTAGGACTTTACGCCATTCAGACCAGGTCACCGGTGCAGGGCCTGTGGGAAGTCAGATAGTCATCCTGCCTTCTGCTGGGGTATTTTCACTTGTTCTGTTAGTTCCATCCCCCGGATGCAGATGGTATGGGTAGGCATACACACACATGCTAACGTGCTTAGTGCAGCATCAGTCTGAATTTCTTCTCTCCTGCATCACACCAACTGCACTTCTACCTGTGGTCACATAGGTGGCAGTATAGCAACAGAGCTGGTGACTCTCCCTCCACACTTGGCAGTAAAGCAGCAGAGCTGGCAGACCTCCCTCCCCAGGAAGTAGTAGAGTAGCAGAGCAGGGACCCTCCCTTCCCAAGTAACAGCATAGCAGCAGGGCCGGCAGCCTTCTCTCCCCAGATGACAGTATAGCAGCAGAGCCATAGCCCTCCCCAGCTGGCAGTATAGCAGCAGAGATGGTGGCCCTCCCTTCCCAGGTGGCAGTATAGCAGCAGAGATGGTGGCCCTCCCTCCCCAGGTGGCAGTATAGCAGCAGAGCTTGTGGCCTCCCCCCCCCCAGCTGGTAGTACAGTAGCAGAGCCAGCAGCCCTCTCTAGCAAACAAAGTTAGAAGTGCTGCACTCAATGGTGAAGGAACAGGTGCAGATGATAAGCAGTTAACCCCAATTGTACAATGCAGACAAGAAACACACCTGTACTCCTCCGGAGCTAAGAGTCTCAGTGGTGATTCCTGAAGAATGCAGTCACTCACAGATGAATTTCAAGTTCAAGTTCAATGCTCTAATTCAGCAAAAGTATGAAACAAATATCCACCACCACTGGTCACATGTAGATCTCAGTAGACTTCAAATATATGGCACTCCTGCATTTCACTCCTTTGAGCTTCCTTAAGGAGTGGTATACTACTTGTCACATGCCCTTTTATACTGCATCAATCAGCTCGTCATCTCTGACATCATTTTATACATTTCAAGTATCATTATTGATTAAATTTAATACAGAAATAAGTTGCATTTCTAAAAAATATTTAAACAAAAATTATTTATACAAAAATATATAAAATATATTAGATAATGAAACATAATATTGTGAACACCGAGTCCTCTCTCCCCACTTGGCATTATAGCAGTGGAGATGGCAGCCTTCCTCTCCAGGTGGTAGTATAGCAATGGAGCCGACGACCCTACCTCCCCAAGTGGCAGTATAGCAGCGGGCCAGTGACCCAGCAACCCTCCTTCCCAAGTGGCAGTATAGCAATGGAGCCAGTGGCCCTCCCTCCCAGGTGGCAGTATAATAATAGAGCCAGCGACTTTCCCTCCCCACATGGCAGTAAAGCAGCAGAACTGGTGGCCCTCCATCCCCACATGGCAGTATAGCAGTGGAGCCAGTGGCCCTCCCTCCCTCCCCAGGTGGCAGTATAGCAATGGAGCCGGTGGACCTCCCTAGCAATGTGGCAGTAAAGCATGAGAGCTGATGGCTCTCCCCCAGGTGGAAATATAGCAATGGAGCCAGCGACTCTCCCTCCTTACATGGTAGCAGAGCAGCAGAGCTGGTGGCCCTCCATCCCCACATGGCAGTATAGCAGAGGAGCTGGTGGTCCTCCCTCCCCAGGTGGCAGTATAGCAATGGAGCCAGTGGACCTCTCTAGCCACATGGCAGTACAACAGCAGAGGTGATGGCCCTCCCTCCCCAGGTGGCAGTATAGCGATGCAGCCGGTGGCCCTCCCTCCTCCCTACGTGGCAGTAAAGCAGCAGAGCCAGTGGCCCTGGTGACAGTATAGCAATGGAGCCAGCAACCCTCCCTTCCCAGGTGGTAGTATAGCACCAGACCCATAGGCCCTCCCCAATACATGGCTGTATAACAATGGAGCTGGTTACACTCCCTCCTAACGTGGCAGTGAAACAGCAGAGCCAGCGACCCTACCTCCCAATGTGGCAGTATAGCAGTGGAGCTGGCAGCCCTCCTCCCTAGGTGGCAGTAAAGCAGTGGACCTGGTGAGCCTCCCACCCAAGGTGGCAGTAAAGCAACAGAGCCAGAGGCCTTCCCTTCCCACATGGCAGTAAATCAGCAGTGACAGTGGCCCTCCCTCCCCAGGTGGCAGTAAAGCAGTAGAGCAGGCATCCTTCCCCTTCCCACATGCCACTGAAGCAGTAGAACTGGTAGCCCTCCCTTCCCACATGGTAGTAAAGCAGAGGAGCCGGTGACCTTCCCTCCCCAGGTGGCAGTTAACCAGCAAAGCCAGAGGCCCTCCCTCCACATGTGGCAGTAAAGCAGCAGAGCCAGTGGCCCTCCCTCCCCAGGTGGTAGTATAGCAGCAGAACTGGTGATCTTCCCTCCTCAGGTGGCAGTAAAGTAGCAGAGCTAGAGGCCCTCCCTCCCTCCCTATGTGGCAGTAAAGCAGCAGAGCTGGTGGCCCTCCTCCCCAGGTGGCAGTAAACCAGCACAGCCCATGACCCTCCCCAGATGGCAGTTAAGCAGCAGAGCCAGCGGCCCTCCTTCCCAGGTAGCAGTAAAGCAGCAGAGCCAGAGACCCTCTGAGCCAGCAACCCCCCCTCCCAATGTGGCTATAAAGCAACAGAAAGACATCAAGGAACTGTGTTCTTCTTTTCAGGCTCCAAGGGACATCGGAGGGTGGGGGGTTGCCACTAGACACCTCATTTAAATCAGCAATAACATGCATAAGGCTGAAACTGATCTAGATAGCGGGGGAATGCAGACTATTGATTTTTGCACTAACCACTAAGCCACCTAACTGCACTTTCTAATTGTTGTGATACACACACACACACTGACTAATATACATACATATTCCAGTATAACATAGTAGTGCACTGTCTACACACATTTTTACAGATGAAAAAGGCATCTAGGGATCGTTTTCTTCCTTTCAGGCTCTGAGGGACATTGGAGGATGGGGAGTTGCCACTATACACCTCATTTAAATCAGCAATGATGTGCATAAGACTGAAACTCATTCAGATGGCGGGGAAATGTGGACTAGCAATTGTTGCACTAACCACTGAGCCACCTAACTACACTTCCTAATTGTTGTGATATATACACACACCGACTAATACATATATACATATATGTATATATATTCCAGTTAAACATACAGTACAAGTCACATTAAACTGTCCCTTCAACTCACTGGTTGAGCACTTTTGAGTGAGTTGCTTAATATGTGCACTGCTCACCGCAATGAATTAATAAAAGTTTTCTAATGGTTTGTTTCTAGCTGCTATTCAGTTTCAGCTGGGTCTAGTACGATTGCCCGTCATGAAATTTCCCGACTTTGTTTTTCCCAGGATCTATTTCCCGTCTTTACATTTCCCGATGCGGTCTTTCCCCGCATATCATTTGACTGCATAGTGCAATGTATTACTTTGCTGTGCTTGCATTAAAGTCAGTATCATTACCAGGTACATGCTCTTACTGTCTGATGGAAGCCTGCAGAGCTTAGTGCTGCTGATGGAATCGAAGGGAGCACTGATTTAATTTAATTAAAGCTAATTGAAATGATCAATGTTTTTGTTGCTGCATTCGTTTCAGTTTGCTTGCAGAAGGGTTATGGGTTGTGCTGAAGGGTTCAAAGTGATGCGTTAATTGCAGAGTTGATGAAATCGAAGGAAGCACTGATTTAATTTCTTTGCTTGCATGTGAATGGTTACGTCGGGAAACTAATAGTCAGTCAATACTTAAGTCGGGATAAGTAATTACGGGAAAAAAATGTCAGTAAACAAAGTGACGGGAAACCTCATGCCGGGCAATCATACGGATACCTTTCAGCTTAATGTACTTTGAAGCTCTCTGGAAACTTTATCAATGCAGTGCATGAGCACTGCACACATTATAGGGACACTGTGAGCTTTCAGCAGCTATACTGAACTTGTGTGACTAGTGTGCTTATAATAATATTTATGGCAACATAAATAATTTATGTGCTCCAGTATGGGAAACAGTAAGATATGTTACCTAAATTTAGAAAAATATATACTTTAGATCAGATCAAGCACATTACTTTAAGTGTTTGGCCGATCTTCTGCCGCCGGATACTTCTTCTTAATGTGAACACGTATTGCACTTGTGTGAATTTCCTGAACAAGTGTAAGTGATAGTTGGGGCTAAAAGTACATGCTTTTCTGAGCATGGGGATCTTTGTAAGAATAATGAAGAATCTTACAAGTCTTACTTTGTGACTCTGAAAAACAGGATCGTGATCCCGAGCATGTGTGTCATGTCCATGGCAACGCCATTCGCTTGCTTATGATTGTGGTCTTGTTTGTCAAAGTGGTAAAAGTAAGACTTGCATGCTCTTTTTTTCTTACAAAGATTTTTGTCTATTCCAAAACAATATCTAACAGCATTTGGCTAGTGGGGCCAGTGCCAGTTTCGACCCCTGTCCAAGAACATCCACATATGGTCACACAGGTGATAGTACAGGAACAGATAGTCAGGACCACCCTCGCAGTACACACACACACACACACACACACACACACACTAGGTAACATATACAATGAGAAAAAAGTGCACACACATACTTGTGCTGCAATACAAGATGAAACTATATCCAAGCACAGCCCCAATAAACTAATATAAAGCACCATCGAGTTATGATAACAATGGGTGCACGTGGCACCTCTGCAGAGCCCCCTTGCTCACACAATAAACAGTATGACTTGATATAGTCCAGAACTGATGAGTGCAAAGACATATTAAAAAATATAGATATACAATTTCTGATGTAGCGTAGGTCAGTGAGTTGCTATACAATGTAATGGGGGGCTATCACAGATGATATGAAGGGCTGGAATACCTTTGTGTCACTAATGACACAGACAATGACCCCTAGATTACAGATAAAGCAATGATTATGTAGTAATAATTAAAAGTACTTACCAATTCAAGGTAAGTCTCTGATTTGTGTCATCTGAATCAGATCTGTCAGTTTCTATGTCAGAAAAAGATGCAGTTTGTGCCTCTTCACACTGATTAACACTGGATACTGTGGGCTCAAACTGGTAAGGTTAGATACCAATATCAACGTTTAAATGCACATTCTCAACATCTTTATATTCCGCTACCTCAAACATTATGAATAATGAGCACAGGCACAGTAAAGATTATTGAAATCCAAAGGTAAAAATAACACACTCCCTGTAAAACAGCTAGCTTGGCTGATCTAAGTTTTCAGAAAGAAAGCACATAACCAGCACAGATGAGCAAACTCCTTTTTCAGTACTTTAGCAGCAGAATTTCAACAGCGTGGTAAGTTTTAAAATGAAAAAGTACATATGAACAGTCCACTTCAAACCTCCACTATAAAACAACTGTAACTTAAATGAACTGTGTTTAGGAGTCCTTTAACTTATCTTTAGTGAGAGTTGTAACATCAGATGATTTACTACATAAACAAGACCTTGTATGCAAAATCTATCATAGAAGTCTGCAATTGCTTCCACCAACCCTAGCTCACTTATACCTGCCTTACCTTACCTCCCATTCTATCTCCAATCTTTATTATTGCACAATCGATTCTAGTCACTTACCAACCCAATGTCATCAGTCCTTCCCTTCCACACCTGCCTATCCTTATATGTCCCCAGCCTGTTAACCTATCTCTTCTGGTAGTCTTGCATCCCAGTCCCAGACCCCACTTATCTGCCTTACTTCTCCTACCCCATGATTTCCTTCATTATGCATGTGGTTTTGTTAAATTGCCAATGAATCTTCTTTTCTTGCAGCACCCTTCTTAGCTACTCTCTTCTCTTCCCTGAATATATTATATCTTTATAAGAATACTAGACCATGTGTATGTTTGTTGAAACCAGTACCAATTGTTATCTACCCTGCTACAGTATCTTACTGCTATATCTCTATGCATACCTACTATGACTGTCTCCTTGCCTGTACATAAATGTATTACTACTTGACCTGTGTGATGCAGATCTACCTGCACTGATGTATACTTTCACTTACTGCTTTACTACCTGTATATAAATGTATTACTACTTGACCCTGTGTGATGTGGGTCCACCTTGTAAATGAGCTTGTTCAATGGTGTCCGCCTGGATAAATAAAGATTTTGATTGATTGATTCCATTCTGTGACATTTGACTTACTCACTGCTATAGTACAAGAGTTGTCTGCTTGTCTCCCTTTATAGTTGGGAAAGGCTGACTGAGCTAACATGTTTATGAGCTATGAAAATTTCTTGAAAGACAGTTGTACCCATATTGAAGCATAGCACACAAAATAGTGCTTTAAAACACTGCTCAGCTGAATGAAAGTGGAGTAATACCACACAAGCCACAATTTAATCTAGTCCATTAGGAATCAGGAGAGTTCCCCTTTTCTATTGCAATATCAAAATGTCTGTAGGTCTCTGCCCACTTCAGCCATAAAAATACTGTAATGGTTATAATGGAGAAATCTGACTTTCCAAACCAAGGCTAGAAAAATATTACAATTCAAATTTATTTACAATTAAAATGTAATTAAATGTGGATCATGGATATTGGAAGTACAGTACAAGCTACGAACTGATAGAATTAACACGGCCACACTTGGGTCAGTATGCACAGTTGCAGTTTGATGCCACAAAGTTGTTGCAAAAACCCCTTTGTGACACAATTCTTCCTTGCACCCCTTTGTGCTATATACAAACAGAGTTGCATGCCTTTCATTATGTCATCACACAGGCCAGTGCAACAGCACAAGGAAAAGGGTTGGAGTGGAACCTTGTTCATGAGAGCACTAGTATGAGTGGAGTCACAATATTATGCAAAGCAGCACTCCGGCATCATCACCCTCAGTCACAGGTTGCAGTGACACCAACAGCAGAAGAACTGTTTGAAGCAGCCCTTCAGGGAGTCACTGCCTTGTGAGCCGGATCTAATGTTTCAGCAGGAGGAAGGGTTAGGCAGCTCATGGCACTAGTGATCATTAGAAAGGGCAAAGATGGGGAACTGGATGTCTCAGTGGATTGGTAGCAGGTTAAGGAGCCTTTAACTTTTAGGTCATAGGTTCAAATCCAACCCTGGTCATTAGTAGCTGAAAGCCATTATCACCTCAGGGCTGTTTAGTGGCCTTAGTGAAATGAATTGTGGTGGTCTCAGTCCACGTGCCAATTGGCTGGTGTCACAGAACCATCAATACAGTATGTTCTAATTGGCACCATTGTTGGCAGTCACACAAGAGAGGCCAAGGACTGAATGGTATGTAGTTTGCATCAATCTCTCACCTACATACTGATCTCTCCCTAACAAATTTGAGACACATTGCCAAGTAGTGTAGGAATGCTTGCACTGTGAGCACCTCTGTGGATGGGATCATGTGGATAAACAAAGGGCTTAAGTTTCCAGTGTGGTCAATCTGGCACCTTTCAGGAGCCAAAGCAAACAGGGAGATGGCTACAGGTCCATGTAGCGTCAAGCCACAGGCAAAAACGGCAACACACACTCGAAGCAAGAGAAGCTAGGCCACAGGCACCAGAAACAAGATACCAGCTTCTTGGTTTGGTGAAAAAAAGAATTATTTTATTCATTAAAGACAGAACCCATGGTAGCACCCCTCCAGCTGCCAAAGTTTCACGCATATAACTGTCACTTTATAAAGGCAATCGTTGAGTAAAAGGAATAATTAATAAATATTTATATATATATTTTCCACCAAACCAAAGTTGGTGGCAGCCAGTTTCTGGCACCTGTAGTCCAGCTTGTCTTGCTTTGAGTGTGTGTTACCTTTCATGAGCACTAAATTCACACTCAGAAAAAAAAAGAATGGGATAGGGAAGGGAGGAGTCACAGTGCACCATGGAATGAACATAACTAAATGGTCTTGCCTGGAGCTACCAGACCAGCAGGAATAACCAACCTTGGGCCAGATAATTGAAACAGACATTCCAGTGATGCACACTAAAAGGTATAAAGGGAAAGGGGAAGCCTATGCCAGTAGTGCTGGTAGCCTGTTGCACAGTCCAAGGTATGGTACCATATTACTGGTGTCATGCCATGGACTGACTTCAGTGACTGTTACATTCTGCTGTGTTAATGGTTACACATGGTCTGGGGAGGTTCATCCTGGGTGCTGTCACAGGGTTAGTGTCCCAAGTGCAGGAGACAGAACAAAAGGAATGTGGCTTCATTCCCAGACAGGATACATTGAAAGTGGTTGCACACCTTGTGTGTGTGATCACTAACATCTAGATTCCACCTTTGCTTAATGAGTCAGTGTGACACTGTCCAAGGGGAAAAAAGACCATCTACAGCTCCATGGCTTTGTGCATTGCAACTTGTGGAAATGGTGGTATGGGCAGCCTTTGTGCACCCCAAAGTCAGGCACCCTACGAGTGATTTTGTATCAGGCCCCTGCATCATTTTCAGTTCTGATTCCAATTACAATATTTTATATTTATATTTAATACTTTCTCTCTTGTAAGCAGTGCAAGGACTATAACAAAATATGTTTCTAATGCAGAGTAGATGTAATAAGAGGAGATAAGTGGGAGTTGTTCTTCACGCTTCACTTCACAAAACAACCTCTGGCACAACCTGCACCTTCTGCTTGATCCTAGCAGCTACTGAAGCCTTCATTTTATTTAAATATCTTGTGCCTCAGTGCTCCTCCACAAATACCTCTGACTCACCTGTAAGAGGTGCCACCCACCCGTGTCAAATCCTTGGACCCATGACTCACTCCCTGAGTTACAATATAGGCTCCCTACTAGATGTTAAGCCTGCTCTGTATGCATCCAATTTGTGTATGATGCTAAACATATTCCTCTTTAATATCCCTATCTGAATCCTTCATTTTCTATTTCTTGAAATAATACATCTGTAATTTCAACTCCTTTTTCATATCTTTTTATAAATCATGTGCAATATTAGTTCATTTTCTCAAAATATTAAGCAAAGGCTGATCTGCGTACAACAAAGAATTCACTGTCAGGGTAGGTACTGGGTGTTTGTGTCTCAAAGGCTGCATCATGGGTGATATAATGTCTGCTCTGTTTGTGTGACAATTAGTCCTCCCCCCCAAATGATTTCAACATCTATTTCATGACATTTTATTTGGATGTCTTGGTCCATCCCAAAAAGGAATCTAGATAAAGTAGTTTCATACATGCAGCTGCATTTGCTTCAAGTCAGGAAACGCATCTTTAATCAGCCTACAAACATCAGAAGCATAGACCTAAATGGGTTCACCTGGCCTTATATAACATGAGTTGGGAAGGTCTGAAATGCTGCAATAATATTTTCCTCATGTTCCTTTGTTCAATGCTTTCTGTAAGTTCATTTTGGTACTTTCATAGCAACTCTGATCCCAAGCTGGTAAATTTTCAAAAACATCAAAAAGTGTCAGCCCAGTGGCACTGAAGGTTGAGGTGCTGGACACCACACCTCACGCTATGCCGGTGACCCAGGTTCGGGAATGACCTTGGGTCATCGGGGTGCCGGCATGGGGGGGAGGGTGGAGCAGGACTGAGCATGCCAATGGGTAGCTCTCCTCTCCGGGGGTGGTGAGGGTGGGGTGGCACCGCCCTGTAGTTCTGCTCCCACTGAGTGGAGGTCTGGTGGGTAGCGTAGGTGGAGAGGGGGCAGCAAAATAGTTCCAGTAGGTGAAAGAGGCTGAGCTGGCATCATGGGGTGCGTTATGTGCCTCCACATGGTCGCATGGCTGTGTGCCAGGGGCCATGAGAATTTAGGGGAGAAAACAGTAAAAAAATACCCATGTGTCCCCGTTGCCAGTTGGTAGGAGGAGGTGACAGGGACCAAAATGCTGTATGAAAAAAAAATATATATATATATATCAAAAAGTGCATGAGCTAACCTAATAGACCTTACTTGCACCCCGCCATCTTATGTTTCAGTGGGGGCTTGGAAGACAGGGGTGACTCCATAGGAATTAGATAAAACAGGCCATGCATATTATGAATAGGAGACCTACAAAATGTTCTGAGGTTCTAGAAGGTTCTGCTAAACCATAAATGATTCTGATAGTTATTTGAGCCTTATCAGAACTTTCTTTTTTATAATGTATTTTATTGCATTATTTCAAGAGATGCAGAAACAGTACAAATAACAATTGACACAGAAACATGAGTACGTGGAGAAAAGAAAAAAACAAAAAAACAACAGTGCTAGACAAAGTAATCCAGGGAATTGGGTATTATAGTGAAGTCTACTGGTGGAGTGGTTGAACAGCTAATATCTTAATTAATATCCTGTATTGCACAGAGGGGCCAGGGCTAGTCGGTGTAATGTACAGAAGAGAAGTCTTTATCCATATAATGAATAGTCCATCTTTGTCACAGTTGATCAAATGATTGTTGTGCATCATTAAATATGGCAGTCTGCTGTTCCATATGGCAAACATAATTACTTGGTACCACATTTCTCTAGCAGGAGTTTTATCACTTTGCCAAAGTCGAGTTGTTATAAAAACACAGAGCAGCCTGAAGGTTTCCCCTGTAAGTGATAACCCAGATCCAGTACAATATAGAACCGAGGAAGTGGTTACAAGATTTCTGATTCCAAATACAGCTTCCAAATCATGGTTGACTTCTCCACAATAAGTCTGAAACTTGGGCATTCCCAAAAGGTGTGGGTCTAGTCGGCTTCCACAGTGCCTCATTCCCTCCTTTGAACCTTTTTATTTAACCTACAAAAACTGCTTCAACCATCATTGTCGACCCTTGATCTATTGTGTTAGCAAAGGGAAAAGAATCTAAAAAGAACCTGGAGTGGTATTATACTACCTCCAGCCTCTTTTTGGGTCTCTCTACAGCCCCAACCAGCCTTCTTATCAGATAAAGACCTGCTGGGGGATCACATTAAGCTACAGCATCAATGATTTAAAAATGAATAAAACCTTACAAAAAGATTTGATAAGGATCTTTTACAGAAAATTGCATCGGTTTGGGGGTGGTTCTGAACTTATCAGACTGAATTCTCCTATACCTAACACATATCTAACTCCCAACTTAAAGAAGGATGTAACATTAGAACAGGGACTCACCTGCTGTGTAGAGAAACCAATTTCCCATCATCCACAGGTGTTGTCATTTCATTTTGCAGTTTTTACTTTCTCATGCGGCATTAGAAGATGCTGCCTCTTTCCAGAGCTGCTGAATGGACACTGGCAGGAGAGTGAGCAGTAACATACACCCCCATTAATTGAAGTTCTACAAAATCATTCAGAGGTGCATTTACAGCATACTTAAATATCCCATCCCCCACCCTTTCCTTGACACTCCAAAACAATGGTGTTCTGGGGTTCACTTAGCTTCCTGCCCATATACATTTTTTTAACATACCTATATTTATTTCACCCCCTGCGAAGCGGAACCCTAGCGATCTCCAGCCATTGACACTCGTACCCTTGGACCAGGTCTGGTATGCAAATTTATAAGCCCCATACTCACAGGGCTGGCCTTTCATCGCTCTGCACCCCGGTGAAGGTGCCTCTCATGACTGGGGCACAGGGCATGGCCATCAGCTGCCGAGATCGCCCCACTCTTTTCCACATTACTTTTCCCCAGGGGAGCCAGACATGCAATGGCATCAGAG
Source organism: Neoceratodus forsteri (assembly GCA_016271365.2). Taxonomy (NCBI): domain Eukaryota; kingdom Metazoa; phylum Chordata; order Ceratodontiformes; family Ceratodontidae; genus Neoceratodus; species Neoceratodus forsteri. Next base: position 20,560,160 of record JADMNL010000034.1, on the reverse strand, counting down.
CACGTCCATTCTGATGCATGCTTCGCTCCTCCCCTTGCTATGCATGCAATTGTTGTGCGACTGGGCTCCGCCAGTCGCCACTGCAGCGCGATGCATTGCCCCTACCCTCCCCAGAGGAAGGAGAGCAGTCATGGGATGTTCAATCCTTCCTCTTCCCTGCCAGCTCCTGGTGCCCGAGTCCATTCCCAAACCCAGGTCGCCGGTGTGGCGCGAGGTGTGGCGTCCAGTGCCTCAGCCCTCAGCACCAATGGGACAGTCCTGCCCATATATTTCAAATAAATAATTGAATGAACATCCTTGAGTTCAACTTAAAAAGAAAAAGAAACTGCAAAAGCAGATTTAAAATTAACAAAACTAGGATTTTAGAAGGCAGCAGACAATGAAGGATCTAAACTAGATAATTATGTACAATATAGGTACAAGTTAAGGGATGGCACAGTGAAGGTAACAAACCTCTGCATGAAGAAAAGGAAAAAAGGATGAAAAAGAGACCACTGTGGTTCTTGGAAGAAGTGGTTGTTAAGGTAAAGGCTAAAAGGGTCAGATTCAGGAGGTAGAAAGAGATGCCGAGGGAAGAGGATAGAGAGGTGTTCCAGGTTAACCAGAGGGATGCAGGGAAGGTGGTGAGGGGTACAAAGGTATAAACAGAGGAAAGGATAGCCATAGGGGTAGGTAATGGGGACAAGATCTTCTTCTGATACATAAGTGAAAAGAGGAAGACAAGGGGTGGGATTGTGAGGATAATAGGAGCAGGGGGAAATTGTACAGAGGAGGATTTGGAAAAAGCAGATATCCTGAACAGATACTTCTGCTCAGTCTTCACAGTGGAGGGAGAGGGAGACGTATTATCACATAAAAGCAGTAGGAACACTGGGGGGAGGGAAGTGTACACTAGTCCATATGTTGAGAGGAGTTGGAAATCTGAAATGGATATTGCTATGGGGCCAGACAGGATGCATTCAAGGGTGCTGAGGGAACTCAGGGAGGAACTGGCTGCACCTCTGGCAGTCTCACTGGAAACAGGAGTGGTTTCAGAGGAGTGGAGGAGGGCAAATGTAGTCTCACTCCATATGAGTGGCAGTAGCAAGGTGGCAGGCAACTGTAGTCCAGTCAGTCTAACGTCAGTAGTGGAGAAGTTAACAGAAACCCTACTAAAAGAAAGGCTAGTGGAGTATCTTGAATCCAGTGGGTTACAAAACCTCAGGGCTCAGTGCTGGGACCAGTCCGAATCAATGTCTTGATAAGTGATACTGCAGAAGAGCTGGAAGGGAAGGGAAGGTATGTCTCTTTACTGATTACGCCAAAATCTGCAATGAGTAGATATTCCAGAGGGGTGGAGAGAATTACTAAAATGGTGCTCAGATTGCATCAAAAGCCCTGTGATGAGAGACAGAGGGATCTTAATATGTACACCCTGGAAGAGATGAGGGAGGGTTTGACATGATAGAGACTTATAAGTACCTCACAAGGGGGAACAAGGTACAGGAGGGGAGTATTTTTCATAAGATGAGTTGTACCAGGACAAGAGGGCATGCAACAAGCTGGGGAGATTTCAGGAGGCATGTGAGGAAGCTCTTCCTCTCTTAAAGAGTGGTGGCTGCTTGGAACAGTTTACCATTGGAGGTGGTGGAAGTGAAAACAGTGGTCAGCTTCAAGCTTGCATGGGATAGGCACAAAGGAATCTTAGTAGGAAAGTAGGGAAGGGGGAAGTAGCAGGAGATCAAATATGTTCAGCAGTGATAGTATAGGCAGGCACAAACTGGGCAGATTAGGTGGGCCAAGTGGTCTTTATCTGCAGACAAGTTCTATATTTCTATGTTGCTGTATCTTTCACCATAAAGTGAACTGCTGCTTTAAAAGCAAATCAGGGGTTGGAGCAGAGATGGAGATGATCTTGGCCCAATTCTGATAGAGGTGCCTATCTGGAGTGGTTACTTACTGGAAAATGAAGAGATTCAAGGTACAGCCACTTTTCTCTATTCATCAACTTAGTAAAGGGCAGGCATGCTTCATGCTCTGATTGGATGATGTCTGCTGCAGCAGCTTGCCTGTCTACATCGAATGACTGCTCCAGATGAAGGATTATTTGAGGATCTTTTACACTTCTTATGAACAGCTTGAGGCTTAGAGTTGAAAACTATTTCCCAGAGGGTAAAAAGGAACCTCTCAACCTCTCCTTATCCCTCTGCACTGTCCCTCAGTCTTGAAAGATTGCTGAGATTCCCCCCTCCACAAAAGGCATGACCCCTCCTCCCTAGGCAAGTTCTGTCTTATCCCCCGACACACTGCTCTTGCTAAGATGCAAGAGATGCTAGTTTACTCCAGGCTTGTTGACTTCCTCTACTCCTCCAACTACTGTTCCTCTCCTTGCCAGTCTGATTTTTGGAAACACCACTCCACCTTCTCCTCCCTGTTGTGGTTCACTGACTCCATTCTCACTGGGATGGATTTGGGGCACATCATAGTGGCTGTTTTCATTGACACGGCCAAAGTCTTTGGCTCGGTGGCCCAACCAGTCCTCCTGGACAGGCTGAGCTCTGCTGGCCTCTCAGATTCCCCCTCTTCCCTTCATATTCAGACTGAGGTCCCACAGGGCTCCATCCTGGGTCCAATCCTTTTCCCCATCTTCCTGAATGTCCTCCCCACTGCCTTTGTTAACTCACATATCCATATGCATATAGATGATACAGTCATCTACCCCTCTGGCTTCAGCTGTGGAAGTCTCACTCTAGCAAGACTTCCGCAATGTCCTCCACTGTCTCCACTCCAACCAACTCTGGGTCAACACTAAAAAAAAGGTGTCTGTGACCTTTGGTGCTAGCCAGAAACTGGTCAGCCTCTCCTCCCTGTCTTCACGACCCTGGATGGCAACCCTCTTGTAATGGTTTCCTCCTTCAAGTACCTTGGTGTTTGGCTGGATAGTAGACTTTACTTCTCTGCCCACATTGATGCCATCCACTCCAAGCTCTGCCCCAAACTTGGTGCCCTGTATTGCAACAATGATTGCCCTTCTCCCTAGGTCTGCCAAGAGCTGGTCGCCAAAATGGTTCGACTATTCGGATGTGGTCTATGGCACTGCCTCCTCCTCTTCCCTCACCATACTTGACACCTTCTCTAATACTTTTTGCTGCTTTGCTACTAACTCCCCTTCTCAAACTCACCACTGCTCACTTTAGTCCTCCCTCTCTATCCCCCCACTCCCCTCAGATCACCAGTCCCACTGTGCATCCTTCATCTTCAAATACTGACTTGGGTTCCTTCCTCCATACCTCTCCCCACTCCTATCTCCTATCCTCTCTGCCTCTTTATCCCCTTACCCCAGGAACTCTCACTCCTTTTCCCTTCCCTACCCACATTCATCTACTAGGAAGTCTGGTTTCTCCTGTCACCTTCCCTCCTTCTGGAACTTGCTTCCCTCCAGTCTCCCTCTCTCCCCACTCCTTTAGACACCAGCTAAAACTTTTCCATGCCCTATCCGGCTCCTGCTTGTCCTCCACCTAACCCACCTCTGCTAGGCCCTGCCATGCTAGTGTTCTAACTTTGCACTCCACTCCACCATTATTGTAGCTTTTCCTTCTACCCGCACTGTTGTCACTTTGATGTACATAATTGTTGCTGTAGTGTTCTACCTCATGATTTCACCACTGCCACTGCACTTTTATCCTGTTAATGTACACTGTTTGCACTTTATTTTGTACCTATTCATTGCAGCTATGCTTGTTGCACCACTGTATTCATCCCCCCCCAACCCAGGTCGCACCTGGAATCAAGCCTTGGCTCACTGCATCTTTTCCAGGTTACCAATTTTCAAATAAATAATAAATAAAAAGGTGACCAATGGAGAGCTGTAGTACCCACAGTTGCAGGTGGAGATCATTATTGCCACTGGTGATCACTTTTTTGACCTGAAGGACATGGTTTCCTACCATTAGCTAAGAACACCACTCCGTATTTGTTTTAGTAAACCTTTTAAATAAATTTGTATGGCTTTTTGTGCAGCTGTGGGGCAGATTTGTGTTAACCAGCAGCTGCATTCAGTGACTTGCAGCCACTTTTAATGAGCAGCAACAATGTGTAACAAGCAGCTGCACTGTGGCAATGCTTATTCAGCAGCAGCAGCAGGAGCAGCAGCAGCTTTTACTTGTTCAAAAATCAGCAGTCAGGTTAAGGAATGCATTGCTCAGTCATGCCCAGAGGACTGTAGATGATTTGGTAGGCAATTGTTCAGAGACTATTGACTGCTGTCATAGCAGCAACATTATAACACAAACTATGTTTGACCATGTGACTGTGCTTTAATTAGCTTGTAAGTTCCTATCTAAGGGTTAAATATATATATATATATATATATATATATATATATATATATATTTGTAACCCCCGTTACCCGGGGTTACTAGAATCCCAGTAAGACCTAGTGGTAGGCAGGGAAGGCAGCTTGTAAAACTCCAGTTAAATGGATTTCACACTGTCTCACTCTGTTCTCAGTCTCAGCTGAGACTGAGGGATGACATCATTTTAGAACTGTTGCAGCTGCATAAGCCACACTGGAATGTTGCAGTTGGAGGTTAGAGTAGAACGTTGGGGAATTTGAAGCAGTCTGTGTGCAGTCTTAGAGAGAGACTGTAGTGCAGCATTGTGTGTGCAGGCTCTCAGAGCTTTAAGCTCTGTTGCAGAGCTACTTTAGTTCAAGGTGTGTGTTTCCACCCGAAGAGGAACACAGGGACTGATAATTGAAGTGGTGGAGACCACTCTCAATGGTTCAGAGCCCCATCCCTGAGGGGATGGGGGGAAGGTGTCTGCCTGTTTTTCAGGAGCAACCCCCCCTGGGTCTGGCTAAAGGAAAGAAGCTGCCTGTCTGAATTGTGCTGAGGCACCATAAGCTCTGTAAGAGATTCCTTGAGGAGAAAACGCCTGTGGGGCACCTGCAACCAAAGGGTGAGTTCGCTCTGAAAAAGGGCCAAGTGTTTTCACCTGAAACAGAAGGAAACTAAAGGGACTGTTACTGTGGGGTCAGGAAAAGACAGCCAAGTACGGTTGGAAGATGTGGGGATTGGACTGCTTAATTCTGTGGGGGGGTCTAGAGTAATGGACAAAGCCACTAATAAGTATGTTCAAGTCCAGCACAAATGGAAAGAAAGAATGTGGGGATTGGACTGCTTAATTCTGTGGGGAGGGGTCTAGAGTAATGGACAATGCCATTTATTTTAAGTATGTTCACGTCCAGCACAAATGGGAAGCAAGACTAGCAGATGGAATGTGAAATACATTTAGCAGGAATTTACACAGCAGAGTGTTAAAGGATGAGGTGTTACAGTCCAGAGAAATGGCTGGGTATGAATTGTGGGAGCGAGAGGTGGGAGACCCCCCCATCAATAGTAACCAAATTCACCTCTACAGATTTGCTCTGAGACACCTGTTGCTTTCTCTCAGGTACTTGGCCAGTGCCTGAGGAATGTACCCAGAAGTGGGATTAAAGAGGAAGATTCCCTGATGGAACTGAGGTGCTCTTAGGTGGTTTAGGGTGCCACCAGAAAATGTTTCCAATGCAGTATGGAAGGTGTCCAAGTGGCTGGCAAGGGAGCTGAGCCAGGGAAAACCCAGAGCAGTGTACAAGTTCGGGCTGTGTAACCCAAAGCAGCGTACAAGTCTGGGCTGTGTGCCCCAGTGTATTGTAGAGCCTGAGGGCTAAAGTGATGAGGATGTGTTCTGGTCTCGTTTAATCTGCATTACCAGGAGTGTAGCCCTGTGGGGGTCCATCTATGCTTTGTTTATTCTGTTTGGATGTGAATAAAGGCCACACTTTAGAATCTCACTTCTGGTACTGGACATTACAGTTATTGCTTCCTGTGTTCGGAGTTACTTGGGTGCCCCTTTGCAGAGTAGCCAAACCTAGCCTATGTGCCGAGTGACCTATTCCTCCTCGAACCCAGCCCACCTGGTATTGCTGTTGGATGGCAACGGCAGACTGGGTAGGGGTTACACACACATATATATATATATATATATATATATATATATATATATATATATTATACTGCCACAGCAGCGCAGGTAGTTAGAGTTGAGTGCTCAGTGTTAAACCACTAAATTTGTACCTTAATGACTTTGACAGTGTTTGATAACATTGCCCCGAATTTGGACTGGATTGTCATGGAAGCAAGTTCTCAAGTCATGGGAAGTTTTGTGATTGTAGCTTATGTGGTTTCTGAGATCTGGATGTGTTATTTTTACAGAAAAGTCAACTTTTTTATATACTGATTACACTTTGTTTGCGCTCTCCTATGCCTAGACGCAACATAATTTTTTCCTGAAACTTTCAGAATAGAAGGGGCCTGTGTCAAGGTAGTGCCTTTCAGAAGCTTTGTGATAAAATATTGATCAGTTCCAGAGTAAGGATTTTAATATTTTTGTTCGAACATGCTCAGTGGGGTTTTAGGATAGCCTTCTTGTGCAAAGCATAAATTTACATAGAAACATAGAAACACAGACAATGACAGCAGAAAAAGACTAGAGGTCCATCCAGTCTGCCCAAGTTCCCTATAATCCTTGGAACCTACTGTTCCTCCAGGGTACAAACCTTCCCCGTCCTCTCTCAATTCTCCTTGGTCCTGTCACCCACCGTAACCAATATTCCCTTCATTATGTCACCAGCTCTGCTTGAATCCCCTGACTGTTTTTGCACCCACCACTTCAGCCGACAGACTGTTCCAAGGTTCCACCACCCTTTCTGTAAAGTAATATTTCCTCGCGTCTCTCCTGAACCTACCTCCTGTTAATTTCCATTTGTGCCCATATGACCACAAATTGGTATTCAGGCTACGTAGTTCCCCACAGTTCACTTTGCTAATTCATTTAAAGAACTTGAAGGACTCTATCATTATCTCACCTCTCCCTTCTAGTCTTCAGTGAGTAAATTTTATTTATTTATTTATTAATTTTTTTATTTTAAATTTGTTAACCGGGTAAGGACACTGTTTACTGGGTAAGGACATTGAGCAAAGCCCTTCTTCCGGACTGACCCGGACAAGCACAGAATAATAATGTTACATACAAATCACATAGAACAATAACAACACACGTAACAATTACAAACATCTAAAGGCAATAAATAAGTTTTAAGTTGAACTTTAAACTCTAATAAAGAGGTAATTGATAGCAATAAAAATGGTAACTCATTCCATAATGTTGGAGCAGCAGCTACAAAAGAACGATGCCCACATTTGTTGTTAACTTTGTTGGATTCCAATATAATACCCATATTAGGTCTTAAATTAACAAAATACTCTCATATTTAGTGCCTTGAGGTGCCCCTCATAGGATTTTCCCTGCTGACCCTGAATCATTTTTGTTACTATGCGCTGCACTGTCTCCAGCCTATCCTTATCCTTTCTGAGGCAAGGACTCCAGAACTGGGTGCAGCACAATAGGCAAGGCCTCACCAGGGATCTGTAGTGGAGAAGTATTAACTCCTTCCTTCTGCTATCAGTACTCCTCCCAGTACATCCCATCATCCTGTTGGCCTTGCTATAGGCCTTGTTGCACTGACTCAATTGCTTAAGTGAGTTGCTAATAATAACTCCCAGATCCCGTTCCTCAGCTGTAGTGATAAGCCTCTCTCCTCCCATCCAGTACTTTTCCTTACCTTTCACAAGCGTTTACATTTAATAGTTAACATATGTGGATGTCTTTTGAGCTTTTACTCATGACTTTGTCATTTTTATATATTTTTACACCAAATTTTCAACATGGCATTTTTGGAAGCACACCTCATGAACCCGGTAAGTGACAATTTTCAAATCCCACTCCACAGGTGATTTTGCAGTCAAGTCACAAAACCACCTCCTGAGTCGGATTTGAACATTTTTTGTCTACTGGATTTATGAGGTGTTCCAAAAATACCATGTTGAAAATCTGGTGTAAAAATATATAAAAATGACAAAGTCATGAGTGAACGGGGAAATATTTCAACTTTCACTCATAACTTCACAAAAGTTCAATATTTTCCCACCAAACTTTCAGCATGGCTGTTTTGGGACCTCACCTCATGAACAAGGAAGGTGATTTTTTTCAGATCCAGGCTGAAAGGTGATTTTACAGTCACACCAAATTTCCAACATAGTCTTCTTATGAACCCACCTCATGAACCAGGTAATTTCAAATCCCACCTCAAAGGTGATTTCACAGAGTGAATGCAAAGTCACCTTTCAGGACTGATTTGAAAAAATTTCACCTACCTTGTTTATGTGTGTGTGTGTGGGGGTCTCCAAAAAAATGCATGTTGAAAATTTGGTGTAAAAATATTTAAAAATTACTCAGTTATGAGTAAAAATTCAAAACGCATTGAATTACACTAACCAGACTTACCTTATTTTCTCATATTGCAGTTGCGGTTCCTGGAGGATGATGTCTTCTGGATTGGAGAGTGGATCTATGATGTGGGACCCTGTTTAGGTGAGTGAAGGTGTGTGGGGGATGTGGTGTGGTGGGTGCTGAGTGGGGGTCAGGGTGGAGTGGGTGGGGGTGCAGAGATTTATGAGGGACCATTTTCTTCTTTTCAGCTTAGCATAAAAAAAAGTTCAATGAGGGACCATTTTCTTTTTTTACATGGACAGACCGACACTAGGGATTGGACATCCCAGTGTCAACATATACTGTTTGGCAGCACTGGAGGTGGGCACCCTGGTGTCACAGGCTTTGTGTTTTGGGGATGGGCGATGTGCAGGGGAGGCGGTTGTGAGAGGTATTGGGGTGGGCACCCTGGTCCACCCAAAAAAAACATAACAGGAGCTGCAGAAAAGATGAGGAAGGCCTGGCTGAGCTAGGAAGGGGAAGGAGCATACTTTAAGCACATAGTTACACCATTTACAGTGTCTACCTAATTGAGCAATGCATATGAATGGAAGGAGACTTGTGTTCAGATGAACTTTCTCTGTTGTTTACTTTTGTCATTGCACACGTATAAAGATGACACAGAAATTCATCAATGATTAATCAGCAGTAATAATGTTTTAAATGTATTTTTCTGTGTGATTGAAAAGGCATGATAATTGTTTTCTGCAAGCTTGTTCCTGAGTGTTTGCAGCATGTGGGTATTGGGGGGTGGCTCCTTTTGCTAAGCTGGGCACCCAGAATTTTGCGGTGTCTAGAAAAGGTATTTCTGGTGTGAATTTGAAAAACAAACAAACACCAGTATCTTGGTAAATGGGTCCAGTCTTCCTAAGTTCATGTGTTTTTTTTTTAAATCATCATTTTTATGTATTTTCCATGTTTTCATGTTTTTTTAATAAAAGATAGTAGCCATCACGACCCGATTTTTTTTCTCACAACCTGAGAAATACTAACCTTGTAAAAAGGAAACAGTCATGAAGGGTAAATTGATCTTTCATACCAGATGGTCATCCTAAAACCCTACTGAGCATGCTCAGACAAAAAAAAAATAACACTTAAAATCTTTATAACTTTGGTATCTATTTATATATTTTCCAAGAAACATTTGAGAGACTCTACCTTGGCACAGGACCCTTCTACCCTGAAAGTTTCTAAAAAAAAAAAATTCTGTACTGTTTAGGTTATAGGTGAGGGCCAAAAAGTATAATAAGTATAACGTGTAATAGGTATATATAAAAAGTTTAGATTTTTCTGTAAAAATGACACATTCAGATCTCAGAAACCACATAAACTACCATTACGACACTTCACACATCTTGAACATGCCTCCTGGACAACACATGCCAAATTTAGGGCAATTTTATTGACCATTGCCAACGTTATTAAGGTGAAATGTTAGGTGATTATAATTCTATATTCCACTCATCCTTAATTATAATAGGGCTACTGTGCCAGTATAATACATTATACAGGTGTTGTAGCACATGCATATTAGGGTTGAGTAAGCACTTTAATGTTAAACCCCAGTTTTTGCACCTTAATAACTTTGCCCCAGTTCAACTGTTTTACTTGAAGTTTGGAATATGTAAAGATGGTACCAGGATCTCTAGATCCTGGAATTTCATGGCAATCGATTTACCAGGGGCAAAGTTACAGAGGGGCAACCCCCCAATAACATCAACTAAAATCTTTTTTTGCTCAAATATAACTAGAAAACTAGGAGGATTTGAAACCTGAAACTTGCATGTTTAAAAAAGTTTGGCCGAAAGTGTTCACTTTTGTTATGTGTGTCTCCCAAACTTAAGAAGTGTTTAAAATATTTAAGAAAAACAATTCAATTTGTGAGCATGCACAGTTCAAAAGAAAATCAGCATTCTAAGGATAACTGATATTTTATGATCACATGAAGTCATGGAGTCATATTACAAAAATGCCTTTATTAGCTGGCAGGGCCAGTTTCCTGTCTGTGTATGCTGCTGTGCTGTTTTCATTCAGCAGGGATGTGGCTACATGTCAGTGTGTAGCCCCACCCCTACTGAATGTGCTATGCATCAGTTTTTTTTTCATCTTCCTGATCGCTGCCTTTAGCAAGTTGTATCAACTTGCTTGCTTCAGCCTGGACACCAGGGTGCCCAATCCCCAGTGCCAGCTAAATATATGAAAAATGTAATATACCAACACCATGGTCCCCACCCCCAGTGCTGGTTTGTCTCTCCCCTCTGTTTTGTTTTTCCAATCCTGACCCCCTGTCACTTCAGCCTCTGATTATGGGATGCCACTTCCTGGTGTTAGCATAGTACACCACCTGATCCTGAAGTCTGGAACACTAGAGTCCCCACGCCCAGTGCTCCCTAGTATGAAGCCATCTGGAGTGGAGACACCTCTTCACTTTTCAATGCTAGACCAGGAACTGAGGAAATCAGGTAAGTGCTGTACATGTAGTTCAATGGGTTTTGGACTTTTTCATGACTTGGTCATTTTTCAATATTTGTAGCCCAGATTTTCAACATGGCCTTTTTAGGACCTCACCTCACAAACAAGGGCAGTGGAATTTTTCAAAATCTGGCCAAAAAGGTGATTTCATGGTTACTGTGCAAACTTGCCTTTCAGGTGGGATTTGCAAATGTTCACTTACTGGGTTCATGATGTGGGGTCATAAGAAGGCTGTGTTGAAGGTTTGGGGTAAAAATATTGAAAAGCAACAAAGGTATTTACATACATTGAAATTTTTCATTGCTCCCTCATAAAATTGGTAATTTTCAACATTTTAACCCCAAATTTTCAACATAGCCATTTTTTTCACACCACCTTATGAACGTGATAGCTGTCATTTTTAAAATCCTGGCCACAATGTGATTTTGCACTTGTGGCACACAATTATGTTTGTCCAGTATTGTATTAAATGGCACCTTTCATGTTTGGTGGGTGGGGTGCAATATATGGGCTGGTTTAAATTTTGGGGTCAAAATGTCCCAAGAAAATATGAAGTAATGTTTATTCATTTATTTTTTATTTATTGAACTTTCAGAATTACAATCTTTGAGTCAGCAACTGTTTCTTGCAGAAACATCTGTTGGCCCAGTGGGGACCATGTTGTTAGTAACCTGAGTCTGTGTGCAAGCTCAGTGAGCGGCCTGAATGGGCCGATGCTGAGGGGCAGGTGCCGCAGCACGCAGCACCAGCCCCAGCCTGAATGGGCCGATGCTGGAGGGCAGCAGGTGTCAGCAGCACCAGCCCCAGCCTGAATGGGCCGATGCTGAGGGGCAGGTGCCGCAGCACGCAGCACCAGCCCCAGCCTGAATGGGCTGATGCTGATGGGCAGGTGCCGCAGCACGCAACACCAGCCCGAATGGGCCGATGCTGAGGGGCAGGTGCCGCAGCACGCAACACCAGCCCCAGCCTGAATGGGCCGATGCTGAGGGGCAGGTGCCGCAGCACGCAGCACCAGCACCAGCCTGAATGGGCCGATGCTGATGGGCAGGTGCTGCAGCACCAGCCCCAGCCTGAATGGGCCAATGCTGATGGGCAGGTGCCGCAGCACGCAGCACCAGCCCCAGCCTGAATGGGCTGATGCTGAGGGGCAGGTGCCGCAGCACGCAGCACCAGCCCCAGCCTGAATGGTCCGATGCTGAGGGGCAGGTGCCGCAGCATGCAGCACCAGCCCCAGCCTGAATGGGCCAATGCTGAGGGGCAGGTGCCCAGCACCAGCCCCAGCCTGAATGGGCTGATGCTGAGGGGCAGGTGCTGCAGCACCAGCCCCAGCCTGAATGGGCCGATGCTGAGGGGCAGGTGCCACAGCATGCAGCACCAGCCCCAGCCTGAGGAGGGACAGAGCAGTGTTCTGTTGCACACATGACACATTATGGAGGGCCAGGGAACCTTTGCTCACAAGGTGTTGACATGCATGTCGAGGCCTGAAGTGCCCATGCACTGTGTCAGGACCATCTCCGGCATTCTATTTATTTCAATTTGCACAGGTCCCACAGGAAGCAACTGCAAAATTACCTTTTGACACAGATTTGAAACATCTCAGCTGCGTTGTTCATGAGGTGGGATCCCAAAAAGGCCATGTTGAAAGTTTGGTAGAAAATACTGCAAATCAGCAACATTATGAGTGAACAATGAAATGTTTAGATGTTCACTCATAATTTGGTCAGTTTACCATATTCCACTAAATTTCAAACATACATAGATACATAGACAGTGTCGGCAGATAAGGGCCTATGGCCCACCCAGTCTGCCCATTTGAGCTTGTAAGTTCAGTTTGTTTTCCTAGAAGTCTGTTGCCCCTTACCCCTGACCTCCAGAATTCCTTTATGTCTATCCCGTGCATTCTTAAATCCTGTGATTGTTTCAGCCCCCACCACTTCCTCTGGCAGGGTGTTCCACTTGTCCACAACCCGTTCTGTGAAGAAATTCTTTCTCATGTTTCCTCTGAATCGTCCTCCCTCCAACTTCATCCCATGCCCTCTAGTCCTGGAACATCTTTTTCACTTAAAAATAGTGTTTTCCTGCACCCTGTTCCTCCCTGTAAGATACTTGTATGTCTCTATCATATCCCCTCTCTCCCTCCTCTCCTCCAGGGAGTACATGTTCAGTTCCTTCAACCTGTCTTCATAGGACTTGTGATGCAATCCGTGCACCATCTTTGTTGCCCTCCTCTGAACCTTCTCTACCCTGTCTATGTCCTTACGTAGGTATGGTCTCCAGAACTGTACACTGTACTCCAGGTGGGGCCTCACTAGTGTCTTGTATAGTGGAATTATGACCTCCCTTTTCCTGCTTGTGATGCCCCTGCCTATGCATCCCAGTATCCTTTTTGCTTTACCTGCTGCCTTGTCACATTGTTTCCCTACCTTGAGGTCATCAGAGATGACAACCCCAAGATCCCTTTCCTGCTTGGTGCATACTATATCCTCACCCCCCAGCTGATATATTGTGCCAGGGTTTTTGTGCCCCATATGCATTATCTTGCACTTCTTTGCATTGAATTTCAACTGCCAAACCCCTGACCATTCTTCAAGTTTCTGCAGGTCCCTTCACATTCTGTCTACACCCTCTGGTGTGTCTACACTGTTACAGAGCTTTGTGTCATCAGCAAACAGTGAAATTCTGCCTTCTAGGTCCTGCACAATGTCACTGATGAAGATGTTGAATAGGACCGGTCCCAGCACTGATCCCTGTGGTACCCCACTGGTCACTCTTCCCTCTGTGGAGTGACAGCCATTTACCACCACCGTCTGTGTTCTGCCACCCAGCCAGTTACCTACCCATCACACTACTGTGTCCTGCCCACACCCATATTCCCCAGTTTGTGTAATAGTCTTCTATGTGGCACAGTGTCAAAGGCCTTGCTGAAGTCCAGATAGGCCATGTCCACTGCCCTCCCTGATCCACCTCCTAGTCACCCAGTCAAAAATTCAACGAGATTGGTCTGACATGACCTCCCCTGGTGAAACCATGCTGCCTTGGGTCCTGTAGTCCATTGACAACCAGATGTTCCACCAATCTCTCCTTCAGTAGTGCTTCCATGATCTTCCCCACTACTGAGGTGAGGCTGACTGGTCTGTAGTTCCCTGCTTCCTCTTTATTCCCACTTTTGTATAAGGGGACTACATCTGCTGTCCTCCAGTCTTTGGGTACCTAGTCTTCTTATGACCCTAGCTCATGAATCTGGTAGGAGAAAATTTTCAAACCCCACCTGAAACAAGATTTTACAGAGTGACCACAAAATCCCCTATCAGGACAGGTGTTACCTACCTTGTGCATGGGTGGGTACCAAAAAAGTCCATGCTGAAAACTTGGTGTAAAAATACTGAAAAATGACAAGGTTATACTAACATACTAAAATGCCAGCAGAATAGGCCTAATGGTCTTTCGCATCTGCTTGTTTGGTCAGCCTTCACCCTGGGAGCTGACCTTGCTGCCCCACTTGCCTTCTCTGGCTTCTCCTTCCCAGTTCAGGATATTCTCACTGCATTGGATTTTGCTTCCAGAATCCTTCCCTGTACCTGTCCCACCCCCTCTTGAACCCCTCCACCATCTCTGCCTCTACCAGCCAAGTTATGAGTAAAAGTTCAAAATGCATTGAAATATAAAGGTATTTACCTTGTTTTCTCATATTGCAGTCAATGGTTCCAGCAGCAAGGTGTGTTTTCAATCAGAGAGTGGATCTATACCATGTGATTGGATACCCCAGTGTCAGAATACTCTTCTGTGGCACCGGTGTGGGCACCCCTGTGCTACCACTTATATGGAGTGGGGGTGGGCAACGTTGAGGGGGTTAGAAACAAGTGGTACTGGGGGGGTGCACCCTGGTCTGCTTTTATATTACTTTTAATTTATAATTTATATATTGGAAAGGGCAGGTGACCTGGAGGGAAGGGGGTAGAAAGCAGCGGTACTGAGGATGGGCACACTGGTCCACTTAAGATAGATAGAAAAGATGGGTAGATAGATAGACAAACAGACAGATAGATTGATAGACAGATAGATTGATAGACAGATAGCTGGACAGATAGATAGATAGATAGATAGATAGATAGATAGATAGATAGATAGATAGATAGATAGATAGAGTGAGTGAGTCTGTAGCTATATACTGCAGGCAGATAGATAGACAGATCTATCTCAACTGGGACAGAGCGCTGGCTCATTAGATCACCAACTCACTGCTCCCACTGAAGGCAGCAGCACGACTCCACCTGCAGCTGCTCAGATCAAGAAAGTCATGCTGTTCTCATAGAGAATGCAGGTGAACTGCTCCTCTTGCTTAGGGGGCACCAAGGATTTTTGGGTGCCCCCAAACCTTATTTTCAGCATCATATTAAAAACACAAACACCTGAATTTAACCAAATGGGTCCCATTTAGTTGGATTCAGGTGTTTGTTTGTTTTTTTAACACATCATTTTAAGGTATTTTCCACATTTTTTTAGGTGCAAAAAAAATAAGAAGGCAACAATTACGGATCTAAAAAAAAAAGTTTCTGTTCATGAGAGTCATTTTTGATACTTGACAACTTAATCATGCAAAGTGAAAATTTTCTCATGAACTGAAAATTTTTAAGTTTGTATCAGAGGGTTAACTCAAAACCCTACCGAGCATGCTCAGAAAAAACTTAAAATCCTTATAACTCTGAACTGTTTAATATTTTTTCACAAAACTTTCGAAAGGCAGTACCTCAGCACATACTCATATTAGAAAGGAGTTGCTCAGTAACACCTCTGCACAGGTTGCTTCTACCCTGAATGTCTCCTGAAACTTATCACCTCACCATCTGCTTCCAATTCAGGCTGCCACTTCTCCGGCATCCCTGTTCTCTGCAGGCTGACCAGCCTGTCTCACCAGCCAAGTTCTCCGGCCTGTACTCAGCAGTTGGAGAACCACTCAGCTGCCTGACTCTAGGACTATACAGTTCTCCAATGTGAAATCCTGCTCACAGCTTTCTTACTGGTGTTCATGATCTCACTAATGTGTCAAGCCTGTCTCACTGACATTCACGGTCTTCTTAGAAAAGGCATATTTGCTCAACTCTAACCTGAAATTTGGTCCATTCACGGGGCTTGACTCCGTTCTTCTCTTCAGCCAGCAGTTCTCATACACAGAATGCAGGTGAATGGCTACTCTTGCTAAGCTGGACACCCTGGACTTTTTTTTCTATTATTTATTCATATTCCTGGGAGCCTGGCAGCTGGCTCTGGTCCCTCCCTCAGAGGGACTCTGTCTCCAGCTCTCCATTCCCCACCTAACTTCCCCTACAATCCCCCATGGATTTCCCCCTCATGACAGGTCCGAGATGAAGGGGTGCTGGCTTTCCAACACCCCCAGATCAAAATCCAGATACTCTGGGAGCCAGGGCAGGCAGAGGAGAGCCATCACAGAGCCTGCCAACTCCATTTCCACCATTTTTTCTCTGCCCCTCCCTGCTGATGGTGTACATTGGCAACATGCCTTCTGACTCTCAGCTTCTTCAGCCACTGCCAGAGGGAGATCAATGATGGTGCACCCCTGCAGGTCAACACCCCGATGGCGAAACACAAAAAAAGACCATTACGACGACAGTCGCTGTAATGATTCTTTTTCGGTGCTTCACTTTCCACTAGTGTTCCACCGCTCTGGACCAATTCTGACCTGGAGTTGATAATCCTAAGTTCAGGGGGGTGCGGGGGGGCAGAGCCCTCCACATGGGGAGTGTGGGGAGCGCAGCCCCCCCTCAGAAAACACTCGCTGCATGGATGGCACAACACCTGTGTTGGTATTGTGCTGTTGCTGTGGGGGAGGTTGCCATTTTCACTGTTGACCTCCCTTGGTGCTTCCATTTGATGAGCAGGATGGCAATCCCTCCCTCCCTCCTTGAGAGAGGAAAGCAGTCCTCCAGATGCTCAATCCTCTCTCTCTCTCCCCTGCTGACCCCAACGGCCCAGGCTAATTCCAGAACCTGGTTCACCAGCATGGCACGAGGTGTGTCATCCAGCACCTCAATCTCCAGTGCCACCAGGCTGACCTGGCACCCTGGATTTTGGGGTACCCAGCAAAGACATTTCCTGAGTTAAAAAAAAATAAAAAACGGACTCTAGCTAAATGGGTCCCATTTAGCTAGGTTAATTTTTTTATTTTAAATACACAATTTTTATGTATTTCCATGTTTTTTTACTCAGCAGGAAAAAAGATGTCTGCCATCATGAGATGAAAAAATGTTTATCGAGTCGTGAGAAGCAAATGGCGAGAAACCGAAAATGGTTTCTTGATGTAGAATTTTATGCATCATGCTGTATCAGATGGTTATTCAAAAACTCCTACTGAGAATGCTCAGAAAAGCTCAAAAACCAAACTTTAAATCCTTATAAGTCTGGAACTGTTTAATAATTTTTCATGAAACCTTTGAAAGGCACTGCTTTGGCACAGGCTACTTCTATCCTTAAAGTATCGGAAAACAATTTTATTCCATCTATTCTGGAGGTGAGAGGAAAACTGGAAATACTGTTAAGTACAGGAAAAAAAATAGCCCTCTGCAGGAAAATGACATATGTAGATCTCAGAAACTGCATATTCTGCCATAATGAAACTTTCACATATTTAGACCTTGTCTCTTATACAATTCAAGCCAAACTTGAGGCAGTTTTGGCAAATTATACCAAAGCTATTAAGGTGCAAAGTCAGGGGTTTAAATCTGAACCTGTCGGGCAACCCTTATTATACTGATGCCCGCACCAGTCTAATATGTACATATAGGTATATATTACATGGATTGGATTTTTTCTTCATCGAAGGTGTTAGCAGCTATTTCCCTGTATATCCTTTCACTGTATATGCACTGAGGTGGCTAACCAGTCCTTCAGGCTCATGACTTTATGTTCTGGTTAGCCCAATTGATGGGTTTATGTAAGCAATAAGCACAACAGGGTGTGGGTAGTTATATACAACCAGATGTATTGTGAGGCACTAGACATTTACACTGAGTGCTTTCATCACCTGAAAGTGTGATTACCACATAATTATGCACATTCTGATATGTCTTATTGTGCTTATAAAATGAGGAAACTGAGAAATCATAAAGAAACAACATTAATGCCAATGTTTTTGTATTAACAACAGGTATTCTCTTTTGTTAAAAGTGACTAGTAAAAAGTAATCCATCCCCACCTGTCCATCATCTGTCTTTCCACACATTCAATGCAGGAACCGAAACCTCTGCAGAAGTCTACTGGCCGAATGTTCACTTCTTCCCACAGAAGTCCTCAATAAAGCTGGGAAGGGTTAAGCAGCAGAGATTTCTCTGGTAGGCAGGTATGACAGAAAGGTTTTTGTAATGGTCAAAAGAGAAGAGAAGCTCAAAAAAGTAAGGCTATGAGTAGTACATCACTGATTTAATTGGTATATGTGTGTAAAACAGCACCAACATGATGGATGCCTAGCTCTGAAGCTCCAGCTCAGTGAGCTGAATCTGACAGCATTCTGGTCCTACCCAAGCTCCATACTTCTCACAAAAGGAAGATTTCAGACATTATAATGACCACCTGTCAAAAATAGAAAGAATTTTATGCTTTGACTTCTTCCAAGCCAGCTAAACAGTCTCCGACAGATCTGCCGTGTGGTCGGGCCGATTCTATGCCGTCAATCCTTCCCTCATCTCCATCCACCAGTGACCTAGAAGATGAGGAAAATTTCACTATCACATTGAAAAAACTGTGCATACAACTTAAAAACATTAGTGAAACTTTGTGCAGGCTTGAAACAATGGTAGCTGATGACTGCCAAGATCTCTGTATCATAGAAAAGCATACAGGAGCTGTAGAGGCCTGTCTTACTGAGTATACACATACAGTGGAAGTGCATAATTCAGCTCTGCTTAATCTTCACTATTGGGAACAAGAACTGGCCACCAAACTTGAAGACTTGGAAAATCGTCATCGGCGAAACCATATTCGCCTGCATGGTCTCCCGGAGAAAGCAGTGCCAGGAAACATGCTCATGTTCATGGAGGGACTTTTACAAAACATACTAGGGCTCCCCAAGGATAAGCCACTTAATCTTATTTGGGCACATTGAACATTATCTGTCCCACTGAAGGATCCCAATGCCAGGTCTTGTTTGGTGATCATGGCATTTCTGGATTGCAGGGTGAAATAATTTGTCCTGAAGATGGCTTGGGTTAAGCAAGAGGTATTCTTTGGTGATCACCACCTATTCTTTTAACACAATTTCGCCCCAATCACCATGCAGTGTTGCCGCCAGGTCTTGATGGTCCAGAAAGTTTTAAGACAGAAAGAACTGAAAGCTTACCTGAAATACTCCACTAGGTTAAAGGTGGTTGCCTCAGAAAGGACTTTTAGAGTTGCTGAATTTTTGGAAGTTAAGGACTATCTCCATAGGCAGAAAATCCAGCTAGCTAAAATCCTGTCCCCATTCCCCCAGCAAGAACTGAAGGACAAGGCCTGGAAAAAAAGCCCAGCCTAACAAATACCACTACAAAAAAGCCTCAGACCTTTAGGGCAGTGTCCTGCAATGAGCCAAACCACCATCGGACAAGGGTACTACACAGAAAGGATGAGAAACTACTATCTGTGATCTGGGACATTATGCTTCAAACTGGCAAGGACTTTAGTAGTAATTGTACTTAATTTTGGAGCTTTCAGTTATACTCCTGAGATATAGATAGTTTCCCTATTCGAGTAGCAAGATGGAAATCATTCACACCCACAGCGTGGATAACAGGTGGGCACTGGGGCCAGGGGTGGGGGTTGCTTGGAGCGGGGCCACTCTACATCTTATTTGAATTTTATATTCCTCCTACAAGGGCCATGGATTATTGGCCTAGGGACACAGGGTTCTGCTGGTGGGGACTGTTGGGGGTTTCTGTGTCATTTTCCCACCATATGCACTGCGCTCTTGAGGGTCTCCTCCAAGTGCCTGAAATCTAACGCTTATCAGTTCCCTTGTTGTATACATTTTAAGCCAGCAACTTGCCTTCTCTCAGTTTTGCTTTGTAAAGTGTAACAGACAGCCCCTCCAGATGGGGGGGGGGGCGCAGCATTTTAGACTTTCTTTTTCTACATTATATGCAATGTATTTAAAGGGTGCTCTTCTAAATGTATGAAATAGCTGGCAGCATGTTTCAGATGGCAAGCAGCATTCCCCCTTTTTGTGCTCGTTCTTTGACCTCAGCATGAGGCAATAGCTGGCTGATTTTAGTAATATATTGAGAAGGGCACACACAGCTCCCTCTCAGAGGTTGCAAAATGCACATGCAAACTGACCATTGGTATGGAGGTTTAGCCTCTCTTCTCCTGCAGGTGGTGCCTTTGATTATTAATATTGTACCAAGGGAGACATTTGCCTCCAGGTATTGGAGGTTAATATTGAGGGTGGCTGGGGGGTCGTCCGGGGGCCCTGACTTTGATGCCTATGGATTTGGGTCATATTACCTTTTAAATTTTAAACAGTAAGTGTTGCATACTTCATAATAAATGTAACTGGCTTCATCAGCAGAGATGGAAGACTATAGCTGTGTTCTTTGGGTCAATAATGTGGCCCCATGTCTGGGTATCTCTCTCTCTCTCAGTGGGACCCCACTTGCCCACCCTGGGGACATTGTTAGTTCAGTATCATTGAGCTGATCTACTCCATTTGTTGTTATTAGGGGATGACTCCTTTTTATTGCTCTCCCATACTAGGCTGCCTCCAGTCTGTATTCATAACTACTATTATCCAACTATTGAAGAGCACAGACTGCTTTAAGTAGTGCCACTGAACATAGAAACATAGAATTTGATGGCAGATAAGGACCGCTTGGCCCACCCAGTCTGCCCATTTCCCTACCTAATGGATAAGCTGCAGATACTAGTTAACCAGCAGCCTACTTCTTCCTACCCCCACCCCCTAGAATTGCCTTATGACTGTCCCAAGCATGCTTGAATTCCACCACTGTTTTTGACTCCACAACCTCCTCCGGAGGGCCGTTTCCATGCATCCACAGCCCTCTCTGTGAAAAAATACTTCCTTAAATTACCTCTGGGCAGCCCCCTCTATCTTCAAATTGTGCCCCTTGTTCTTGCACACCTCTTTTTTGAAAGATGCTACCCTATTGGACTTTGTTGATTCCTTGAGGTACTTGAAAGTTTCTATCATTTCCCTCTCCCTCCTTTCCTCGAGGCTATACATATTAAGCTCCTTAAGTCTCTCTTCCATATGTCTTCCGGTGCAGACCCTGCACCATTTTAGTGCCCTCTCTGGACAGCTTCCATCCTGTCTATGTCTTTCGAGATTGGGTCTCCAGAACTGCATGCAGTACTCTAGATGGGGTCTCACCAGCTGTTTGTACAGAGGATAATAACTTCCTGTTTTCTACTGGTGATGCCTCTCCCTATGCATCCCAGTATCCCCCAACCCTCCTTGCTGCCCTCTCATTGCTTGCCCACCTTAGGTCATCTGATATGACTACCCCAGGTCCCTTTCCATTTTTGTTGTTGTTAGTATCTCACCCCCATTGTGTACTCTTCCCTGGCTTTTGTTTCCCAGGTGCATTACCTTGCACTTCTTAGCATTGACTCTAAGCTGCCATACATTTGACCATTCCTCTAACCTTGCAAGTCCCTTCTCATCCTTTCCACCCACCTTGTGCATCAACTCTGTTGCAGATCTTTGTGTCATCTGCAAAGACATACTTTTCCTTCTAGTCCTCTGCAATGTAACATAATGACATTGAGACGGTCCTATCTATACTGAACCCTGCGGTACACCACTAGTAACCCCTTTCTTCAGAGTGGACTCCATTTACTATTACTCTCTGTGTCCTATTCTCCAGCCAATTCTTTGCCAGGCTGTCATCTTGGGACCCACTCCCAGGCTGGCTAACTTGTATATTAATCTTTTGTGTGGGACTGTGTCAAATGCCTTGCCAAAGTCTGGGCAGGCCATGTCCACAGCCCTCCTTGATCTACTACTTTGGTCACCCAGTCAAAGAAATCTATCAGATTCATCTGGCATGACCTTCCCGCTGTGAATCCATGCTGCCTTGGGTCCTGTGCCCCTCGGCCTCTAGATACTCGACAATTCTTTCCTTCAGAAGTGATTCCATCATTTTCCCTATCACTGAGGTTAAACTAACAGGTCTGTAGTTTCCTGCTTCTGCCTTGCTCCACTTTTGTGAAGGGAATCACATCTGCCCTCCTCCAGTCCTCGGGTACCACCCCATCCTTCCATGATTTGTTAAAGAGGGTAGTCAGTGGTGTCACTAGTTCTACCCTTAGTTCTTTTAAATTCTGGGATTAATCCCATCAGGCCCCATTGCTTTGTCCACCTTCAGTTTTAAGAGTTCTTTCAGAACCCTTTCTTCTGTAAATGGGCTGGTATCAACTTCTGTATCCAGAGTGTTTCTACTGTTTGTTTTAGGTACCTCCCCTCTTCATTTATAAATACTGAGCAAAATATTTGTTTAGTATCTCTGCCTTTTCACAGTCACCCTCTGCCCACCTCCCTCCCTTTATTAAGCCTCACTATCCTCCTTGGTCTTCCTTCGCTCCCTGATGTACCTGTAAAAGGTTTTCTCCCCCTTCTTAACTGAGTTGGCTATCTTTTCCTCGGTTTGGGCCTTTGCTGTTCTGACTGCCTTCCCAGTTTCCTTTTGCTTTAACTGATACAGTTCTCTGTCCTGCTCCTTCTGTGATTCCTTGTACTTCCTGAATGCTTTCTTTTTCTCTTGAACTTTCACTGCTACTTCCTTTGAGAACCATAGTGGTTTCTTACATTGTTTGTTTTGTTTATTTGCTTCACACAAAGGCTTGTTACTTCTGTGATGGCAGTTTTTATTATTCCCCATTGTTCTTCCACCCCTCCTTCCTGCCCATTTGCTGGTGCATTCCTTAGGCACTCCTCATTTTGGCAAAGTCAGCCCTCCTAAAATCAGTACTTTTGCCTTTGTGAAAGCTTGACTCTATTGCTGTGTTTATTGTGAACCATACTGTTCGATGGTTGCTAGTTCCCAGATGGCTACCCACTTCTACATCTGTGATCCTCCTCTATCTCCATTTGAGAGAACCAGGTCTAAGACTGCTCCCTCTCGAGTGGGCTCCAGTACTAGTTGTCTAAGGCATGCCCCCTGTAGGGCATCTAGAATAACCCCACTCTTCGAAGTGGCTGCTGCAACTGCACTCCAGTTAACATCTGGCATATTCAGATCACCCATCAGCAATTTCTCCCCTTTTTCTGCCATTCTAAGTATACTTTCTATCATTTCCTTGTCCATTTCCTCCCCCTGAGGAGGAGGTCTGTATACAACCCCTGTGCAGATTGTGGTGCCATTGCCTGTCTCCAAATTTACCCACAGTGCTTCTTCTCCTCCCTGGTTACCCTTTTGTTCTGTTGCTTTGATTCCTTCCCTTATGTAAAGAGCTACTCCTCCTCCTCTTTTACCCTCCCTGTCCCTCCTGTAGATAGTGTATCCTGGTATGTTTACGTCCCAGTCATGGTTTTGTGTGTGTACCATGTTTCTGTGACTGCCACAATATCCAGATGTTCCTCCTCCAGCAAGGCCACTAATTCAGGAAGCTTGTTACCCAGACTACGGGCATTGGTACTCATTACTCTCCATTTTTTGATGGCTTTACCTTCTGTTGCAGCATCCCCCACTGACCTTTCTACCTCAGTCTTTTTCTCATTTAGTACCCTGTTTTGTAGGGAGAGGCTGGGATTTTCCTGCTGCTTATCAGTGCCTCCTGCCTTGACTAGTTTAAAAGCTTGCCAATGAAGCATTTAAACCAATTGCTCAAAAGGCTTGTTCCCTTCCAGGACAGATGCAGACCATCCTGCCAGTATAGGCTGGTGTCCCACCAGGTGGAACCCCAGTCCCCGATGAAGCCAAACCCCTGTGTTCCACACCATTTTTTCAACCATTCATTAAACTGCATGGTGCAAAGTACCCTCGCCTCACCCATGCCATTGACAGGCAGCACCTCTGAGAAGGATACTATGTGTGCTACTTGTCTTGGCCCTCCCAACTCTACAAAGTCCTCCTGCACTGCTCTAATCTCATGATGAGCCAAGTCATTTGTCCCTAGGTGGACAATGGCGTCCAGCTCAGACTCCCGTGCAGCTGTTCTCGTGATCCCTGAGGATCGCTTCCTGTCCCTCAAGCCAAATGGCACCAGGCAGGCACCTTACTTCAGTTTTCCTGCTCCCCCAGTTCTATCCCCTAATAATTGGGTCCCCACCAGAGCTGCTTCCTTTCCCTGTGGTGTTCTCTGCCTCCTTCCTGTGGGCCTCCTTGTGACAGTTGTCCTCAGCCTCTTAGTCTCCTCTGTGGGTGCATCCATGGGGAGCTATGCTCCCCAGAATGGTGTATGGATTGTGGAGTGGAACAACTGACTGGGTGTGCCTCTGTTCCACCATTCTCACCCTCCCTGAGCCCACTGT
The DNA here is from genome assembly GCA_016271365.2 of Neoceratodus forsteri. NCBI lineage: Eukaryota > Metazoa > Chordata > Ceratodontiformes > Ceratodontidae > Neoceratodus > Neoceratodus forsteri. The sequence continues at coordinate 20,535,859 of JADMNL010000034.1, read as the reverse complement.
GGTCCAACTGCTGTGCTTTCTTCGCAACCTCTGAGGTAGTGGTGGTGGCTCTGGTGCTCCCTGGCTGGGGGAGGTTCCCTTCCTACTGTCCAGTGTGGTCTGGGGGAAGGTTCCCTTACTACTGTCCAGTGTGGCCTGAAGATGGGCAACTTCCTCCCTCAGGGCAGAGAGTTGTCTGCAAACACTCCCGGAAGACTGCTGCCCCACAGCCATTACATTGTACTACTCCCCACATGTTTATCTACTTTTTTTTTTTTTTGGCATCGAGGACTAAGGCAGTGTGCCAGGCAAGGGCTTTCTCTAGCGGAGAACCTAACACCCCCTCTCTGCAACACACAATTACAAAGGGGTGCCCACTGGGTGGAAGGCCTGGAAATGCTTGCTTTTCAAGTGAGCTCATAAGTTTCACTTAATTCGTTATTACTGTTGTTCTATCTGATCTTAACTTGTTTCTACTGCTTGTTGCAGAGGGTTGTTTATTGTTTTTTTGCTCCTCACAGACATGCATTATGCCCTTAATGCCAGTGATGGTTTTTATATGCATTTGTCATTATTATGGCAGATTTCCGTACAGTATCATACAATGTCAAGGGTCTCAATAACCCTCTAAAAAGACTAAGTGTACTGCAACAATTACAAAAGATAGGAGCAGGGTTGCATTTCTGCAAGAAGCACATTTAAGAGAACTAGAACATAATAAATCAAGGAAGGCATGGGTAGGAGAGGTATTTTCCTCTCATTGTGTGGCCCAACCCTACAAAGAAGGGGTGGCCATACTGCTTAGGAGAAATTTCCCATTGTAGGTGTCCCAGATATGGATGGATCCTGAAGGTAGATTTATGAAATTAACCAGAGAGTTTGGTGGCCACCCATGCATCCTCTTAAAGCATTATGCTCCAAATTAAGAGCATCTAAGGGTCCCTTTTCTGACCAAAGTAATTACAGATACAGTCATAAACACAGCTAGCCTTATTATTATTATTGGTGGGGATTTTAATACTACACTTTCTTCCACTCTGGATAAATCCAGTCCTGCTGGGGAGGTCTCAAGTAGCTAACACTCTGGCACATCTGAGCAAAGAATTTGGGCTCATAGAAATGTGGAGGTATATGCACCTGGGGGTCAGGGACTATTCATTTTATTCAGCGAGGCATCATCAATATTCTCGGTTAGATTAATTCCTTATTCCAACCTAATGGACACATGCTGCACATAGATGCAAAACAGGCAATATTACCCTGTCTGATCATGCCGCGGTTAGCCTGGGCCTGCTCAAAAATCCCCATATCTGAACTACAGCCTGGAGACTTATGTGGCCCTGGTTCGAGATGAGATACAACTTTTTTTGCAGTTGAATCTACAGGGGGACATCCCATTCCCTTTATACCGAGTTGCTCTCAAATCTACTTTGAGATGGGCAATAATATCCTATGCTGCATGGGTTAAACAAGAAAAATTACTTCATCAACTGTCCTTGGAAAAACAAACAACTGACCTTGAATTTCAACATAAGATCTCATTAAATGATCAGGTCAAAACCCAACTGGATGCTAAAAGGGCAACATTTTCTCGCCTACTCGAAGGCTAAACTGAGGGAGCTATATGGTATTCCAAACAAAGGTTCTATGAACATGGCAGCAGGGTGGGCACACTGCTTGTGGGGCAATTAATGAAAGAAGCAGCTTCCAGGGCAGTTCTGAAAATACGCAAAGAGGATAGCGGGGAAGTACTAATATGCCAGAGGATATACTAAAACGCTTTGCAGAATATTATGAAACCCTATACCAGGCAGAAAGAGGTCCTGATCATGTCCAAGCCATATAGACCTATTTAGGAAACATAACTTTGCCATTACTCTTTGAAGAGGAAGCGGAGGCTCTAGAAGCCCAGATTACTGCCCAGGAGATTGTGACGAAGATAAAACACTTGAAAATGCCAAGGCCCCCAACCCAGATGGTTATCCGGACAAGTTTTTTAAAGCTTTTTCAGAGGAATGTATTCCTCTTCTGGTAAATGTGGCAAATGCAGTATTATGTGATGGGGAGGTGATATTTCCTTCTTGGTAACAAGCACAAATGTCGGTCTTACTAAAGCCAGGAAAAGACCCCATGGAATATGGCTCTTATCGACCAATCTCATTATGAAATACTGACCTCAAAATTTTCTCAGGCATCCTGGCAGATAGGTTCCATAGCTGATTTCCAAACTAGTGCACCATAACCAAACAGGATTTATACAAAGTACGCTTTTGCAGGACAATATCTGCCGGTTCCTTAATATCAACACAACCCAAAAGGATAAGAGGGCCTTCCATCTTTCCATTAGCATGGATGCTGAGAAGGCCTCTGATAGGGTCAGTTGGCTCTTTCTCCAGCACACGTGTTATACAAATGTAACTTGGAGGACCATTCCGTGGGAGCCATCTCAGCACTATACCAAGGTCCAGAGGCCTCACTCAGGGTCAATGCCCACCTTCCACGATGATTCCCATTGAGGAGGGAGGACACAGCAAGGCTGCCCTTTCTCCCTGTTGCTATTCACCTTCACCCTGGAACCCCTTGCTACAGTATAAATGTTAGATAACACCCACAAATTAAAGGAGTAATGGCGGGAGGGCAGGAACAAAAATCTCATTGTATGAGGATGATACCATTCTTTCAGGGAGACCCAACATCTTCCCTCCCTTTCTTACTAGATGTGTTTGCTCATTTTGGTTCTTTGGCTGGTTATAAAATTAACCTTACTAAATCAGAAGTGATGATTCTCAGTGGATTCCCCAACTGGAGTTAAAGCATAATTTCCCTTTTTCTTGGGCTACTCATAATAGCTTTCATTATCTGGGAATTAATGTTTCAGCAGACATAACTTGGTTCTTTCAGGATAACGATCATAAATTATTAAACTCCCTCAGGCAAGCTATAGCTAGATTGAAACTTCTTCCCTTAACACTTTGTGGATGAATACAAACCATTACAATGAATATTCTCCCCCGACTCCTCTTCCTTTTTCAAACCCTCCCCATACCTATCCCCCAGGCTTATTGGAATGATTTGCTGATGGAATTAACTAGATTTGTGTGGCTAGGTAAACACCCCAGAGTGACTCAAAAACTGTTGTACCTTTCTAAGGATGAGGGTGGGTTAGGCTTACCTGACCTTCATAAATATTACCTTGCAGCCCAAGGGGTATATTTGGGTACGAGGGCTAAACAGCGTATAGAGGCTGGATGGTACCTTATGGAGGCAAGTGACCTCCCTCGTTTTACTTTATGAACCATCCCTATGCAGGTGCTACTGAAAGGAATTCTGCTGGAAACCTACAATCCTCGGACCAAGCATACAATTAAAATCATGTTTAAATCATGACATGCCACAGATACCCCAAACACCTTGGGTCCACTGACACTGATCAGACACCATGAGGATTTTCCCCATCGCAAGCAGATTTGGGTTTCTGGTATTGGGAGGCTACAAGCCTCACCAGGTTTGCACAATTGATTTTGGGACAACATTGTATGTCCTTCAAAGAACTCCAATCCAAGTTCCATCTAAGGTGGGAAGATCACTACCGATTTCTTCAGGTTTGTCATTTTATAATGCAACAACATTTGCTTCAAATAAAAAGACAGCAATTTGGTTTGGAGGATCATTTTTATTGGTTAGTAACCCTGAATGTTAAAACTAGACCAGTATCTGGTTTGTACATTTTGCTTAGCAACTCACAGACCACATCCACGGAATCCCTAAATATTAAGTAGGAGGAGTCAGGGTCAAAATTTACCCCAGAACATTGGGAACGTAAGTTGCAGAGGAGTTGGATGGTTACTGCCTCACTGACATGGATCATAGAATCATATTACAGAATCATAGAAATCTGGGGCAGAAAAGGACCCTCTGGCACATCGAGTCTGCCCCTTCCCCCCCACCTTACTCAGTATCTATGTCACAGGACCTCCTCTTTCCCCCACTTGCCAACCCCTTATGTCTGTCCCATGTCCTCTTGAATCCCTCTACTGTTTCTGCCCCCACCACTTCCTCCAGTAGTTTATTCCAGGCCTCCATCATCCTCTCTGTGAAGTAACACCCCCTTACATTGCCCTGAAATCTTCCTCCCTCCAATCTTAGACTATGCCCTCTAGTTTTAACCCTTACCTTCCTCTTAAACAAGCTCCTCTCCCTTACCTTATTGATCCCCTTCATGCACTTAAATGTCTCTATCATGTCCCCCCCTCGCTTCTAGTCTTCAATGGGTACAGATCCAATTTCCTCCACCCCTCCTCATATGACTTACTCTGCACACCCTGCACCATCTTGGTTGCCCTTCTCTGCACCCTCTCAGTCCCATCTATGTCCTTGCATAGGTGTGGTCTCCAGAACTGGACCCCGTACTTCAGGTGTGGCCTCACCAGGGTTTGTAAAGAGGCATCTGTACCTCCCTCCTTCTGCGTATTATGCCCCTCCCAATGCACACCAATATTCCAATTGCCTTTCCCACCACTTTGCTGCATTGATGACCTACCTTAAGGTTGCTTGATACTAAGATCCCCAGATCCCTCTCCTGCTCAGTTGGCTTAATTACCTCCCCCTCCCCGAGAGTGTAAGCTGCTTGCAGGTTCATACTCCCCATGTGCATCACTGCACCCTTTATGGCACTGAATTCCAGCTGCCAAGTTTCCGACCACCCTTCCAGAATCTTCTGGTCCTTCCTCATGGCCTCCACCCTCCCAGGGGTGTCCACCCTATTGCAGATCTTCGTATCATCTGCAAATAGGCACACCCTCCCCTCCAGTCTGTCCATTATATCACTGATATAGATATTAAAAAGGAGGGGTGCCAGTACCGACCCTTGAGGCACCCCACTTGTCACCCCATCTCCCTGGAGTGTATCCCATTAACCACCACCCTCTGGCTTCTGTCCTTCAACCAGTTTTCTACCCACCTAGTTATCTCCTGTCCCTGTTCTACACTTTCAAGCTTATTTACCAGTCTGTGAGGGATGGAGTCAAAGGCCTTCCAGAAGTCTAGATAGGCCATGTCCACCACCCCTCTCTGATCAATCACCTTTGTCTCCCAATCAAAGAACTCTATTAGGTTCGTCTGACATGAAGCCATGCTGCCTATCATCCAGTAGTTCGTTATCTGTCAGGTAGTTCATCATCTTTCCTTTAATAGCACCTCCATTACCTTCCCCACCACTGAGGTGAGGCTGATCGGGCGATAGTTTCCCGTCTCTTCTCTGCTGCTCCCCCCATGCAGTGGCACCACTTCTGCCTTCTTCCAGTCACTTGACACCCATCCTGTATCTAGGGATAAGTTAAACAGTCTCACCAGAGGTGCTGCTAGCTCCTCCCTCAGTTCCTGGAGTACCCTAGGATGCAAGCCACCCAGCCCCATTGCCTTGTCTACCTTCAACCTTCCTAGTTCTTCTTTTACCCTATCCTCACTGAATGGGCTGAGATCCACTCCTTTGCCATCCCCTCCCCTCTTCTTTAATTCAGGTCCCTTTCCCCTTCCCTTCCACCATAAAGACTGAGCAAAAATAGCTATTCAGCACCTCTGCCTTCTCAAGGTCTCCCTCCACCAGTGCTCACCCTCACCCTCACTATCCCCTGCCTTGCCTTCCTCTTTCCCCCACATACCAAAAAAAAGTTTTATCTCCCCTTTTGACTTACCTAACAATTAAATTCAATAGCAACAGAGTACAATGGGAAGATAATGGTGCAAGTCTTTTGAACCCCTACAATTACTAAACATTTTGGTGCCATGCAGTCAGATGCCTGTTGGAGACAGCACATGGGGGCAGGCTCACATGTCCACATTTTCTGGGATTGCCTAGTGATATGCTCCTACTGGTAGACCATCCTTGATTCCATGCAAGCAGTTTTAGGCTGTTAGTTCCGTTTTACCTTTACTAGTTTTATACTGGGCTTTCCAGACCTCCTTCGAGGCCCTACCGGTAAAATCAAGTTAAGTTAAATCTTGAGGGTAGCCAGACTTAAATGCCTAATGATACACTGTCTGTCACCCCAGTCCCCAACACTTACTCAATGGAAACAGAAAGTTTCTGAACTAGAAACACTGGAGCATATTACAGCAGTCCTTAGACTCAGACTACCTAAATTCATAGAACTCTGGCAGCCTTGACACCAATGGTGAATTTCTAGTGCCTGAGGAACATAATCTTTATAGCTTTAGAACTCATCACTGTCACCCTTCTCTCTTTCTCTCTCTCTCTTTTTTTTCTCTCTCTTTTTATAGCCTGGGATTGTCATCCACCCGCATACTATCAATTTGAGTTTCCCCTGGGACTTACTGACTTCTTAATATCCCTGTGGCAAATAAGTTACCTCCTAGCTGGCACTTCGGGTTAAGGCCCCTTGCTGTGTCTACATTTGCTTGAATTATGCATAGATAATGAAGTATTTATTGCAAATGGATTGTGGGAGCTGGTCTGTGGGTATTTATTATGGGTTGACTCTTTATTCTTATCTTATAAGTGAATCTCTTGAAGCTGTTATTGTTGTTTCATGCTTTGAGACTGTTTTTAATCTTTTTATCCAAATGTGCTACTCTACAGAAGAGTCATCCTTTTTTAATACTACTGATCAGAAAACTGATTGTATTTTATGTAACTTCTTCCTGTATGTCAACTTGGATTTATTAAATAAACTTAAGTTTCAAAAAATAAAGGTAAAGAAAATGTAATTCTTATTTTGGTATATTTTGAGGGAGTTTCATCTTTAGGGCCTAGCTGATTTTTTAATGACAGTAACAGTGGCGGCCATGTTTGTAATGGAAGTCAGGGAATTTTTTCCCAAAAGGCATTTATACACTAGTGTTCTGTGTCCTGACTGCACCACTTTTTTCAAGCAATAGCTGTAGTCTGGCATTGCACAGCAGCTGAACAATCAGGATGCTATAATTTTCCTGGTCATTTTTTAATTCCTTGTGTACCACACTTATTTAAATCATTTGTCCTATCTATCTATCTATCTATCTATCTATCTATCTATCTATCTATCTATCTATCTATCTATCTATCCTTTAAAACATTCAGCACCCAATTTGAGATTAAGGTAAGAATACTTTAGCTTTTCAAGAACCATGCTCTCAAACAAAGAAGTCTGGAAATGGATGAGTCACTCTGCCCTGGGAAAGAGTAAGGATATCCTGCCTCAGAAGCAGAACTATAGGAGTTTTCTGTGACACTGTCAACAGCAGGGAGTACCAGGTCTGACTGGCCCAGTCTTCTACTACAAAAATCACTGTTGCAGACTCCCTTCTCCATTTAAACTGGACCCTTTGGATCAGTGGGAATGGAGGAAATACAAAGAGAAATGTTCCCATCTGGGGAAGGGATAACATACCCCCCAAATAACTGACCTTGCTAAGGGTGATCGGTAATGAAAATATTGTATTTCTTTCTCCCAAGAGCTGACAATGTCCACCTCCGGAACTCCCTATCTCTGAAACACTGAATCAAGTACTATTGGTTAAGGGACCATTTGTGGGTCACCAAACCCTTTATGCTCAGCGAGTCTGCTAGTACATTGTTCTTGTCTGGCAAATGTACTGCAAAAAATACCTGCATTCAGACAGTGTGCTAGGTTTCATTTACAGCATCTGTACAGAGCTTTAAGGATTTGGTACCTTCTGCTTTTTTTTCTGACATACATTTGGGGGCATACTGACTGTCTTTATCAGAACTATTTGGTTCTGCAGCTGAGAGAAGAAAGACTTCACTGACATAGTACTGCCCTGAACTTCAGTAGGTTTACATGCTGCTGGTACTCCTGTGAGTCCCAGACTTCATTTACTGTATGATCCTTCAGATGTCCTCCATCCCAGAAGGGAGGCATCTGTTATTAGGACCCTCCCTGGCTTGAAGGGAATGCCCTCTCTGAGGATGCTTGCCTATTTCCACCAATCTAATGCCTGTACCAGATACTGAGTGACTAGTACTGGTTGTTCCAGAAATGCAGTTCTTTGATGCCAGTACCTTATTACATGGTACTGGACATCTCTCATCTGCAGCCCTGCCTAAAGTACCACTGCTGTAGTCAAGGCCATGTGGCCCAGCAATTAATGAATCAATCTATCTATCTATCTATCTACAAATTACTAGAAAAAAATGCCACTTTTTATGCAAAAAGCCTAATCTGGGACACTCCACACTAAAGTGCAAGGCAAATTAAGTTGGGCGATTCTCTTTAAATGTTGGTTTTGTGAATTAATTTGCTTTGTTTTAATGACCAAAAGCCTGCTTACAAGCAGCATGGATTTTAAACCTGCTTGTGACCACCTGAGCATTTTTTGCCATTCTAACTACAGCATGTGGTTCGTTTGTTTCTGTTTCTAGTTTACCGTGCAGTTTCAATTTGAAAAATATCCACTTATTATTAGTTCCATTACATGGGATTTGAACCACCTGTTGTTATAGTAACAGGTATAGGTATTATTCATTATATGCAAGATTGTTCATAGTTTAGGACCCTACAACCTCATGCTCAATCTGCCACAATCCTCCTATACAGATTGGCTTGGTCTTATTAGGAGATCATGAATTTGCAGTTTTGACACTTCTTCTTTGGCATACTCTGTCTTTCTCTGACAGGCTTGTGCTTTTCATTGCAATATTCGGAAACGGGCACATAAAAACAGCAGTATTTGTCAGTCAGCAGAAAATGTCTTAATATAATTTTTTAACAATACTATTTTTCTGGCAACATCATCCATATTTCCATTTTTTCCATTTTATTTAATTCCTGAACTGACAAAACTGAATATTGATGTTTGTAAAAAATTATTCTTGCCACACCACTATGAAGAAATTAAACTTCTTGGTGTGGTGCTGGGGTCTTTATATCTAGAAAGCACAATCCTCCACTGTAAGAATCTGGTATCACAGTCAGTAACCTCAGTGAAAGGGATTTTTCATTAATGGTAGTGTTACTTGAGTCCTCAATTGAAAAACTAGTAAAAAAAAAAAAAAGTTACAGTACTTACCATAATTGAGAATCTTCCTGAACATCTTCTCCATAGAGTACATCTCTTCAGTCTAAGCCAGAGGTGGGGGGCTCCCACAGGAGCCATTTTGTTTGGCCAGGAGCCAGCAGTGGCTATTGGCTAGTGCTCCTTGGACCTCTTGAGAGGAATTCCGAGCCACAGGGACAGTTCAGACTCTGGGGCCCTACCAGCTCACAGCTCCTTCCCTGCAAAAGTATGCTGGGAGGCCTGGGCCCCTCTTGGTGCTGGGCCCTGGGAATTATCCCCTGCTCCCCCACCCTCTCGAGGGCCTTGGTGCTTCTGCATGACACCGCATGGTACTGTGTGCCCGCTAATAACTGTTACTGGCTCTTTCACCTACCTCAGCTCCGATAGCCAGGAGAGTGAGAAACATAACTACAAGCTTTGCATGTAGGACAGATATAGTAGTATAGAAAGAATAGGAAACATACAAAAGATGAGAAAAGAAACCGAATATAATCTTTTTTTTTTATAATTCATAATTTTATTGAGGAATACAAATCCAAACATGTTACATTTATCATACGTGGGAAACACATAAAAACATGAATTATACAATTTCTTAATTAATACAATAGTGAGACATATGAAAATGGTCCAGGGGAGTCTATTACAGTCTTTTTAAGTCACCCTAAAAGGGGAAGATAAAAGACTGGCCCTATAGGAATGTACATTAGTTATCAACTGTATATCAGTTAAGGAAGTCTTCTGTAGACCATAAATCTAGCCTCTCATTGTACAATTTCCATATGGATTCAAAGTCTCAAAAATATTCTGTATTATACGGTGCTGACAAAAAAAGTTCTCTCCACTCATGTTTTGGAAAAGTAGTAGGAAAAACCTCACACCGCTAGTATTTTAAAATCAATCTTTTAACTGCCATCAAATTGACTTTTAAAACTAGTTATTCATTAATTTTTAATCCTCTAGTATTAAACATTTCAAAGATTGTAAACTTTGGATCTTCCTAATGTGTAAAACTAAAGCCTACCTGATTGATAAGTGTAAAGGCATCCTTCCACCAGTCCAAAACAAGCATGGGGGATGGTCATGCTGCTAGGAGCTGTTTGAGAGGCCATAAAATAACATTTCAGGTGGCTCCATTTTGGTCCCTAGAGCTTCCTTTTCTCTGTGGGATTGTTTTTGGATAGAAAATAGCTTGAAATGGTCGCATGTGCTTTTATTTAGTGCCACTGAATTTGAGGAATGGACTGAATCCAGCCCAGGCATTTTAAGCACCATCCAATGCAAGTAAACTTTTCTGGATGATTTTGTCAGTACCTTTTTACAAGTTAGTGATGCTAGTGGGTCACCAAATTTTTGTTGGTGATTAATGCAACTCAGGAACCACTGGCAGGGGAACCAGGTTGATTATTTATTATATTCCCTCCTGTAAATAATTGCATAGATTCTGTGTTCATTTATGTGGGTCAGATATTGCTTTTAGCTCCTAGCACCGCTAGCAGGGGTTTTCAGGTAGTTATTAATCTCTATGCTTGTATGATGCAATAATGTTCATAATTTGAATACTGTGCTAGCAATTTCTCAGCTAATATTTTTCTAGACAACTAATGCTAGTAGAAGCCGCAGTGCTAACATCTCTAAGACTACCAGTTTTGCAATTTTAAACAGTTGCATATCTGCCGAAACATACTCTGGAGCTGCAGTGTTGAAATATTTTACAGTACATCTAAACACAGGTACTGCTACCAGGGGTACCAGGTTTGTTTTGCAATAATGTCATCATTTATTGTCTGCCCCCAAGGATAATCAGTTACTGTGCCCAGTCATTCAGTCACTGTGTAGGCAATTAAAAGCACTTATATTCTATGCACATATTGTTATATTAGCAGACACTTTCAGCTCTTTTGATATCAAATGCTCTGAATAATGTAGTCTTCTTACCTGCATTTTAGCAAACTTAAATTTTATCAGCACACTGGAGCTGTTGGATGTGTTTGAAATATTCACTTGCTGCAGCAACCAAACTCCATGTGGGAGTTGTTTTAAATATATGTGGGACAGCACTCCTATGGCTGCTAGCAGGAGACACAGGGTGTTCCCAATCCCACCAGAGTGTAGCAGTGGGTACGGGCTGAACTGGGACCACTAGCAAGGATCCCAGAAAGCTGCAAACTGCAGTCATGAGTGCTTAATTCATCTTAGACTCACTGAGAGGGAATCTAAGTCATCTGGAATGAAAATGATGGGCATGACACAATACCCAGAGTTGATTTCCTGCAGTGTGCCTCTGGCAATAATTTAAATGTAGGCTGAGTGATTGTCTCTGTGATTCCTAGTCAGATACCAAGAACTGGGTTTGAGTAGCACAAAGGAAGTTATTTTAAACAACCAATTCTCCCTCTGGAATCTGGATTAAGCCATATATTTTCACGACGTAATTCCATAAAATGCTTTGCTATGCTAGCATATCCTAAGCTGCCAAAAAAACTTAAATATAAAATTGTTAAACCTGGTGGCCTTACCTTTTGTTTGATATTCTTTAAATACTGCTTGGGAGCTGCTATGAAGTGCCTGCAACCTACAGATGCACATGAAGCACTGATCCTGGAGAGGCAGCATCACAGGTAAAGGGGTCGGACTTCTTTGAAGTCACACATGCATCAAGCAACCTATCAGGTGGACACAACCCATATGTAAGGAGTGTGGAGTGCCCCAGAGATTATCCCCCACAATTGGGAGCTGCCTTCATTCTATACAATCTGTGTGGTGAATAATAAGCCCTATTTACAAAGCTGTACTGGATGACCTTATCTCAGGACAGTTTATATTGACCAATACCATTGCAGGCCATGGCAACTGTTGAGCTGCACAATTATAACTTAGCTTCCTATCCCATTTCTAGATGGTCATACTATAACTGTGCAGAAATTACTTATAAAGATTTCTCACAAGCCAAGGAAAAATTTTAGCTGTCTTATTGCCCAATATTGTTATTAAAGATTGTTCCATTTCTCTGTTATTGGGAGCTTGTTCCCATCTACTGTAATCCTTACTGTATAGACTATGCCACTGGTAGCAGTAAAAAAACTGATGAGATCCTAGTTGATATTTTATTTTAAAAAAGGCCAAGTCCATTTTAGTCCTTCCTTCAAAAAAAATCCTTCCATTTTTTTTACCAAGATGGCCGCTAGGCTGAGTGTGCTGCTGCTGTGCTAGGACTTTTAAGTTGTAATTTATAGGTTATCACCACTTTTTTTGTGTTGTTTTAATTTATTTTTTATTGTTTATTTTCTTTTTATTTCACTACTTTGTTTGTTTATTGTATTTCATGCTACGAGTTGTGGCTCGGTGGAGTTGGAGTTATTGGTGAAATCGGGGAGTGCTCATACCCTGGGGAGCCTGGACGAAAGGAGGTTCCAGATTGCTGTTTCTCCTCCACTCCATCGTACATGTCGCATGGGTCTAAAGTGAATTTAATCAACCAGAAGAATATTCAACAGTAGTCTGGACTTTATCCTCCACCCAGTGTAGGAGTCCAGGATCAAGAGAAGTGCTTGTCCTGGTAACCAGTTGCCCAAATTTTAAATCGGACTGAAAGCAAACTGTGGGATGGTGGGACCATCAGTGGACGTGGTGAGTGGAGTAGTTGTGGAGTTTCCCTGATTGTAATCTGGAATTCTACCCTCTGCCCGTTGTGAGACTCTGTGGGCCAAATGAAGGTGTGTCTGATGCACTGGAGTGTTTTTTCACCCGAATTGAGTGAACGAATGCTGAACAGAATGTGGCATCTGCTGTTTCACAGCTGAAGTGCTATGGGATTTTACTTGGCACAGGACTTTCCTGGTCTCTGGATCTATTAGTGGTTCTTTTGGTTGGGCTCCATCTGGGCTGCTCAGGATTTGAATTCTGCCTTTGGCTACTGTCCTTGGAAAAAAGGAGCAGGGGCTGTATTAATTTTTCTGGACCTTCTGGTATACATAGAACCTCGGACTTAGTTTGAGTCATACTGCCCACTGGGTTTCTGCTTGATTTGCAGTCTAAAGAGGGCATTAGAATTTGTGTGGTCAAGGAATTGGCTACTGTTCTGTGCCCTTGTGACTCCCAGGCTGGGCTACTGGTGTGGCCTGCCCTGGGGTGCTTTATTGGGCTTCATCATATGTCATGGTTCTGCCCAGTTGGGAGTGGGGTCTTATTTCTTGGTCATGAGAGAGATCTGATTGCTCTGAGCCCTGATTTTATTTGAGTTCTATGGATAACCTGGTTTGTTATATATGGATTCTTATCTGTAAACAAATTTGACTCCTTCCTAGTGGACTGAAGACTTTTATTATTATTTTTCGATCTGGACAGTGAGTTGTTGAGAGGACCTTGTGTCCATTTATTTTATTGTTTTTCTCCACTCCTTGGTCATGAGAGGACTGGGGGTGGGGGGAAGGGATGTGTTATTTTATGTGTTAAGTTTGAATTGTTTGTTCTGAATTTTTTTTAAAAAGCCCTCCAGTGATGAGAGAGCTGGGGGTTATTTTATTTTATTGTTTTCCTCCACTCCCTGGTCATGAGAGGACTTGGGGAGAAGGAATGTGTTACTGTATATTTTAAGTTTCAATTGGTTGATCTGATTTTGATTTTGAATATATTTATATCTATGTTATTCTAAGAGTCTTCTCGCTGGGTTTGACTTGATTTTCTTCGAGGTGGGGTTGGAAGTTTATTTTGGTTTAGTTTTGGATTATTTGTTTAATTAGACTTATTTTGGGGGTTTATTTAATTTTTAAGTTTAAATATCTCATATTATTGTTTTGGTTTAGTTGTACTGTAGCGGCATGTGTCAGCCTACAATCCCCATGGTGATGCGCTATTCATCCTCCTCTCTTCATGCCCTCCACCCTTTTTATCCTTCCCCCTCTCCATTATGATACATACCAGTGTTGCAGAGCATTGGGAATTGCTCAAAGGAGAGGGAGGAGGGTGGGGGGCTGTGAACTAGGGAGGATGGACGAGGGGGGCCCTTGTATCAGGGTAGTTAGATCTAGAAGGCAACCTGGGGCAAAATGGAACACAGACCGTGGTTTGCCATGTCTGGTGCCCATACCCAAGGGCACTACAGAATCTAGTAGGCAGACGGGCTTGACAGACTCCAAGGTTCATTCAACTTGGGAGGTGTTATGCAATGCTAGGTCCATCAGAAACAAGACTAGCATCATTGCTGATCTTGTTGGTTCGGTGGACTTAGCTTACATCACCGAGACCTGAGATTGGACCGCAGGGTTGGGGGGTTGCAGTCTGTTTTAAGACAGAAATGGACCTCATGAGTATGGTAGTGGGGGAGGCTGAGTCCTTTGAGTGCACAGTGGTAGTGGGTGTTGGCGTTCGAATCATACTCATCTACCATCCACCAGGAGATGGGAAACGGTTCATACAGGAAGTGGCAGACTTCATCATTGACATGTCATTTGAGTCACCCAGATTGATGGTTCTGGGTGACTTTAATGCCTGGGTCGACGATGAACTCTCACAATTTGGTAATCACTTCCTCCAATTAATGATTTCTTTGGGCTTTACACAGGTGGTTTCCACTGCTACCCACAAATCTGGACACTCTTTGGACTTAGTCTTTCTTCTAGGGATTGATACTTCCGATTTGGGGGTGGAACAAGTCATTTGGTCAGACCACTAGACCATGAGGTTCAATTTTAGTACACCCCTGAGAAGGCCTACCCCTGTGAAGATGGCAAGATACCACCCTTTGTGGGATATTACTCCCCAGGGCCTTGCGGCGGTCCTTGACCTCTCATCCCCCGTGTTGGTGAGCAGTAGTCCAGAGACCTTGGTGACAGCCTATAACAGGGCTGTTGCATTGGCTCTGGATACTATTGCTCCTGTTCATGTATGCCCCCTTTCCCTTCATCCCAAGGCACCCTGGTTTGATGGGACATTGAGGGAGATGCAGAGACAGGGGCAAAGATTAGAACGCTGCTGGTGCAGATCCGCCCTTGATGCTGACTGTCTTAGATTGATAGACCATTATTCTGTCTATCAATCTGCAATCTCCCATAAGAAGGCAGAATTCCTGTCCAGGAAGATTGCAGCTGCCAGGAATCGACTGCTCAGCTTTTTCGAACTGTAGACAGGCTGTGCAACCCAGCTTGTCTACAAGCTCGGAAAACTTTTTCGAGATTAGAGTGCGAGGAGCTCACTCGTTTCTTTGCTAATAAGGTGGCTGACATCAGGGCAGATCTGCATCCAGAGGCTTCTAAGGGGGATGCTGTTGAACAACATGAGTTCACAGTACCTCAGTTTTCTTGGTGTTCCTTCAGCAGACCTGATTTCAGTGGACGTCATGAGGATTATCCATGGTGTGTTCCTATGAGCTGTAGTTTTGATCCTGGACTGACTTCCCTAATATTGGGTTGTTGTGACATCATCGGTCCAATCCTTGTGCAAATAGTCTGGTGCTCCCTGGAATCGGGAGAGTTTCCTAGCTCCCTGAAAGAGGCGGTGGTGACACCTCTCTTGAAGAAAGCTACCTTGGACCCAGACTGTTTCACAAACTACAGACCCATCTCAAACCTACACTTTATTGGGAAGGTGATTGAGAAGGTAGTGGCGGTCCAATTCGGGAACCATTTAACCATCCATGACATCTACAAATCCTTCCAATCCAGTTTTCGTAAAAGACATAGCACCGAGACTGTGCTGCTTCAGGTGCTTAATGATCTCCTGAGGGCGAGAGACCAGAAGAGACGTTCTATTCTAGTTCTTCTTGATCTCTCATCAGTCTTTGACACCATGGATCATGTGGTGTTGTTAGCATGCCTGAGATAGATTTTCAGAATATCAGGAATCGTCCTCCGATGGTTCACCTCATTCCTCACTGGGAGATCACAAAGTGTTGTGTCAGGGCTTTTTTCCTCTGGCCCAACTCCTTTGTTGTGAGGGGTGCCTCAGGGTTCTGTGCTATCTCCCATGTTATTCGCTGTGTATATGCTGCCCCCAGAGACATTATAAGATGGTATCAGCTGAGGTTTCACTGCTATGCAGATGACACCCAGCTATACTTGTCTTTCACACCTGACCAGGATGGAGCTCTCTCGGTGTTTAACAACTGTCTGAAAGAAATCCAGGATTGGATGGATTCAAGTTGGCTGAAGTTGAACTCAGAAAAGACAGAGGTTTTGGTAGTGGATCCGGGCTGTCGGATAGAGGGGCCACCTGTTGGTGCACCCTCAGGAATTTTTCTTGGGGTGTGTCACTTCTGACCTCCGAATGGGTGCATAACCTAGGGGTAATCTTGGATGACAGGCTGACACTACAGTCACAGGTGTCAGTGGTCATCAAGACTTCCTTCTACCATCTTAGGAATATCGCTAGAGTGAAGCACCTTGTTCCGTCTGACACGTTACCAATGCTGGTCCACGCCTTCGTGTCCTCACGTTTGGACTACTGCAACTCCCTGTATTTTGGGCTTTCTGGGGTTGAAATCTGCCACCTTCAGCTAGTCCAGAATGTGGCAGCCCGGATTTTGACTGGGACAAGCAGGTCTTGTCACATTACCCCAGTGCTGCGCGAACTGCACTGGCTTCCTGTTCAGTGGTGGATCACCTTTAAAGTCTGTTTATTGACTTTCAAAGCCCTACATGATCAGGGTCTAGCGTATCTGAAAGATCTTCTGGCTCTTTACTGTCCTGGCCGATCGCTCTGCTCGGCCAAGGAGGGGTTGCTAGAGATTCCAAGAGTGAGTCTAAATTCATCTGGTTGTACAGCCTTTTCTTATGTTGCTCCCACTCTTTGGAATTCTCTACCCCGTTAGTTACGGCAATGCACCTCAGTGGAGGAATTTAAGAGGGGTTTAAAAACTCACTTTTATCAAATTGCCTTCTTAGAGTATTGACTGTGTTCAAGCTGTTGATGAGATTGTAGTTTTATCTGTGTTTTATATTGAATTATAATGTTTGATCTGTATTACTTGTTTTGTACAGCGCCTTGAAAATTTCTAGAAATAAAAATTATTATTATTATTGATAATACCTTTTCTTTCCCATTCCTTATTAAATAACACCCTGCCTTTTAATTTATAATTAGGGTTGTTCCAAATTTTATTCTCGGGAGATAAATGAATGTCCCATTTAGTTTTATTAGTGTATTTGATTATTCTTTCTGCAATGTGTCTTACTATACCGCTTTTGGAAGACTTCAATTTCCCAGCTGTAAATAGTATCTGGGAAATGTTTGACTGTTCCTCCATTAAATTTATAAAGTAGGTTATTTATTAATGATATAGTTATTTGGTTGTGTTCCTTATCAAAGGCTCACCTAGTGGCCATTTTCATAATGTATGCCAAATGACATGTCTCTAAATCTGGACATGCCAGCCCATCCTGATCGGCTGGCAGACAGAGTTTTTTCCAAGAAATTCTGGCTGGCTTGCCATTCCAAATACATTTCCTAAGTTCTTTATTTATCTGATTAAACCAAGTTCTGGGGACTGGAGTTAACAAAATCTGTAATCTATAGGACAGAAAAGGGATGGCCATCATTTTTTTTCCAATTGTTTAACCAGGTGAGACACACTAAGCTGAAAACTTGTTTACAGGTGCAACCTGGGAGCACAGGGAAGTTTAGTGACTTGCTCAGGGTCACACAGTATTCAAGTGGGGGCTGTGGGATTCAAATCCAGGTCTCCAGATTTGCAGCTCAGAGCCTTAAACCACTGCTCTATGTTGCCTAGTTAATTGTATTTTGCCCCAAAGAGACAATGGTATCTTGCCCCAAAGTTGCAATCTGCCCTGGAGGGTGTCACTCAAATCTTTAAAATTAGACCTGAACAAGTTATTAAAATTATTATGAATAACAATACCTAAGTATCTTACTCCTTGATTTTTGATTGTTGCGTTGATGTATTGTTGTATTATAGAGGGGTCTTGTACAGAAAAGGCAACAATTTCTGTTTTGTTTTCATTGACTCTATAGCCTGCAACCTTTGAAAATCTTTCAATGATTGTTACCAGTTCCTGCACAGTGCTCCCTGGATCTTATATAGTCAACAGCAATAATATCATCATAATAGTAACAATAATAATAACTTTATTTATAGAGTGCCTTTCTTCAATCAAGGTGCTGTACTAGTTAAAACAGATAAAACCAAATGAATAATAAAACGTGAGAACTCAAGTCATAACAGGCAAATAAGATACAAACTGGTTAGAACAATTTAAACTCCATATGCAATATGCCATAAATACATAAATAAGTACATAATCTGCAAATGCATTGAGCTTTAATTCTTCAGTCCCAATTGTAAAGCCCTGCATTCTGGGGCTGGCCTTTATTTCATTAAGTAAGGGTTCCAAACCCATAACAAAAAGAGAAGGGGATAAGGGACAACCCTGATGTACTCCTTGATGGAGTTCTATATAGTCTGAAGGATTCCCATTCACTTTCACTGGAGCTAATGGTCTTGTATAAATAACTTGAATTATAGATATGAATTAGTTGGGAAAATCAAAGCCCTTCAATGTGTTAAATAAATACAGCCATTCCAACATAGTGAATGCTTTGGTGGCATCCAGAGCCATCAGGATGCTTGGGACATCACATTTGTGGATATATTCTGTCAGAAATTGAATTTTAAAAAGGCCAGATTGAATAGTTCTGTTTGGAATAAAACCAGTCTGGTTTTCATGTATTAACTTACCAAGAAGAGGGAGTATTCTATTATTGATAACTTTTGTTAAGATTTTATAGTTGGTATTTAGAATTGCCACAGGTCTATAATTTTCTACTTTATTGTTTTGTTTCCCTTATTTAAGTAATGCCGAAATGTAAGCTTGAGAAAAAGATAAGGGAGTCCTCTTTTGAACATAAATCTGATTGAAAAGCTTACACAGAAGGGGGACTATTTTTCCCTCTATAGACATAAAAGAATTCATGTGTATAGCCATCCACTCCAGGCACTTTATTTTTGGCCTCTTGATGAAGAGTCCCTATAATTTCAGTTTCTGATATTGGCTGAATAAGGGTGTTAACTTCAATGACACTGATTCTTTCCCTTATAAATCCCCAATGATAATCCAACTCCTGCTGTGAAGGGGAACAGTCAGACGTATACAAGTCAGAATACTATTTTTGAAATTCTAATAAAATATCATCCTGTTCTATAATTATTTGGCCCTCTGGTTTTTGTATGGATATTAATTCTGCTGTATCTTCTTCTAATGCCTGTAACCATTTCACTAAGGCTTTCCCAATTATTTCGCTGTTGGGGTTCCAGTTTTTATTAAACCTAGCCCAGTGCTTTTTCATGTAATATAGTCTGTTGATTTGATGAAACTTCTGAAATCTTGCAGTTCTTTGATCTTAGTATTTTACTGCCTTTTCCAGTTCCCCTAGCCTATTTTCAATTTCTTCCTGTCTTTTCATCTTTTGTTTATTCCTCCAAGATGCTTCAGATATAATTAAACCTCGTAAGGTAGCCTTCAGGGTATCCTACCAGTCTATTATATTTTCTTTGGAAACTTTATCAACTATGAAAAAATCGATGGCCTGAGAAATTTTGGGTAGAAAGTTCTTATCCTTTGGCCGGTTGTTATTAAATTTCCATAGACCCTTCTTCCTCCTATTTCTACTTATATCCCAAACTATACCACAGGATACTGAACTATGGTCTGATATTAGTCGAGTTTCTATATTGGCTATTAAGCCTAAAGTCTCTACAAGTAAATACTGGGAAACAAAAATATATAATCTAGAGTGTGTTCCAAATCTAGAAGAAAAATAAGTGTAATCCTTACAAGTCCCATGAAGGTCCCTCCAAATATCCACTAGATTGTTGGTTTGTAGAACATTTCGTAAAAGTTTGGCTTTATATTTGTCCCAACTGCTGGATTTGGAGGTTTTGTCCAAATCACTGTTAAGGATACAATTTGCCCCCCCCCCGTATGAAATAACCTCCATCCCAAGTAAACACTAGTTTATTAAGTTCTGCCCCCAAATTTGCATAGCCATTAAAAGGGCCATGCACAGAGCCAAATATAACATTCTCTACCCCAGCCATTTTAGTATTAACCAGAATGATTCTTCCTTGCCTGTCTGATATAGATCTAATACATTCTCCTTTAAAGCTTTTGTCAAATAGCAAACTCACACCTGCACTCCTGTTGGATTTTCCCAAGGAACAGAAAATCTGGCCATTAAATTTCTTCTTAAATTTCTCTATCTCTGTTTCATTTAGAAAAAATTCCTGCAACATAATAACCATGGCCTTGAGTTTTCTGATCCTAGACAAGGTTCTGGTTCTTTTAACAGGGGAGTTTATCCCATTTAGATTCCAGGTGCATACTTTAACAAAAGCCATTAACTAATAATGAAGTACTTTTCCCATTTTTAAATGCCCCCCGTGCCTCCAAATGTGACCCATGACTCATTTTCAATTTCTCTTTTTGTTCCCTAACCCCCTCCCCATTATGCCTAAGACCAAGGTCTGGCATGGTTCCCTCCCCAAAAAAACTTGGTAGCACGTCCAGTATTCAGTGCTAGCTACCAGCTTGTAGCCCCTTCCCTGCAAAAAGTATGCTGGGAGGCCTGGACCCCTCTTGGTGCTGGGCCCTGGGAATTATCCCCTGCTCCCCCAACCTCTCAATGAACTTGGTGCTCCTGCATGACACCACATGGTACTGTGTGCCTGCCAATAACTGTTACTGGCTGCTTCACCTACCTCAGCTCTGATAGCCAGGAGAGTGAGAAATGTAACTACAAGCTTTGCATGTAGGACAGATATAGTAGTATAGAAAGAATAGGAAACATGCAAAAGATGAGAAAAGAAACTGAATATAATCTTATTACTAACTGAGAGAGGGGCAGGAAAAATCAGACCCACTGATGGGGGTTAGTGGTAGTTCAAAAAATAAAATCTGAGCTAGAGCTACTGTTATAATCAGCTACTGTACCCCCCACAGCAAGAACAGTCTATCTGACAACCGGGGAAAAGGAATGGTAACATAGGCAGCAGTCCTAGAGTATTTTCAGCCTCTGTGCCAGATCCAAAAAGATAGATTCCGCTAGAATCGTTTTGCTATCTGAAAACTATCTTATCACATACAAATGTTTCCTAGTGGCCAGAATAAAGAAATTGATGTATAGTGGAGTGATGGGTACATCCACTACATTTTTCCCTAACCATTGAAAGGAAACAGAGAGAATCACTTGAGAAGAGAAATGTCTAGCATCGGGGTAACTTCCAGTATCCATAAGGGTAAAGGAGCTTGGACAAGCTGTCACAAGCAAAAAAGCCATTCTTCCTCTCTTTTCCTAATGGAAGACACAACAGCGATATGTGAAAAACCTTTGTAAGGGGTTCGCTGAGTATTAGCAAACAGCTAAATAACCTATTACTTATTGCACCTTGTGGTTCTGGTTCTTGGGACTAGCCCAGGTCGTCCTCTCTGCAATGGTAGGAAAATGGGACTTACCCCACTAGAGATATCTGAGCACCCAGTGTTCTGAAACAATCAGACGGTTAAAACAGGAACAAAACACTCCTGATATTCCTACATTGATAGGGCTACCATCAGGCAGCACTGGGTTGAAGAGCCAGGGCACCATCAGGATGCAGATTTGCATATAACAACTAATACTGATATACCCAAGATAAAGGGGATGTACACTGGGCAGAGGGAAAAAGAAACAGAGAAGTAACAAGAGAAAACCTTTTTTCCCCTTCTTTTTTTCTTGAAAAATCTTTGGAAGTGTTTTTTTGTCTGGGCTCAAAAAAAAAAAACCCTGAGTAAACAGAAATAGATGGAGAGCAGTTATCAGACTGAGTGTCCTTTATAAGGGTGAGTTGCCCAGTACCTCTGACTTTACAGAGAGGGAAATGGTGGGTGGGTGAGTGCGAGTGTACTCTGTAGAAAAACTATTCAGGAAGACCTTAGTTACAGTAAGTACTATACCTTTCTATGTTCCTTGAACCAGTGCTCTCCCTAGAGTTCCACACTTGGGTGTGAGTACCAAGCTGTCCCTTCATGAGGGAGGAACCTGCTCACCCTGACGTTAACTATATCTTCAGCCCTCTCAGTGTGGGAGAACACCTGAGGGAGGGACTCTTCTTTGTCTGAAGATACAGGGGTCTGGTCAGTTACAGGTGGTGGCTCCTATGGTACAGGAGTTGAAAGGTCCCCCGACAGCAGCCACTTGATCCCCAGGGAAAAGAAATTAGCCCCTCATTACTGAGAGTTTAACACCTTCTGCTGGACCAAAGTTGCTAGCTGGAAAAGGCCAAGCCAGGACGTCCGTCTGATACAGTTGTCTGATCCAACAATCCTGGAGGCCACCTTGTTGGCATTGTATAATGCCCACAGCTAGTGCTGAGCTGCCTCCAGACCCCTAACAGAAATGTCCATGGCCTGCCTAGGGACTTCATAAGCAGGCATAGCAGAGAGCAAACTGTGCCCCTACATCCATAGGTGTCAGTGATATACCTCTATATGGGCCTGGTCTGAAGATATGTTAAGAATTGACCTGGCAGAAGAAAATACTTCATACCAAGTGCATCAAAACTCCTGTAATCTTGACTGAGAGGGTGGTCACCAGTCAGCCACTGTGGCCAGTCAAGGTCTGGAGAGCCTGAAGCCCTAAAGTAGGGTGAGCTATGGCTCCAATAGATCCAGTGGGCATGTGATTCCTGCCTATGAGGTCCATGGGGGTGGGATAAGTGGTGTAGGAACACCACCATAATACCCTCATTACCTCCTCCATGGTTCTGTGCTAGGGAGAAATGACAGAAGTGTGGCGGACCTGTTCAATAACTCTCTGGACACAGGTTGAGTTCCACAAGATTGGAGGATGGCTTACGTGGTGCCACTCCACAAGAGTGGCCCAAAGGACGAACCAGGCAAATACAGACCTGTAAGCCTCACATCCATTGTAGGAAAACTTATAGAAGCTATCCTGAAAGAGAGGCTGGTGACCTTTTTGGAGGAAAATGGACTCCAGGACATTCAGCAGCATGGATTTGTCTCTGGAAGATCCTGCTAGACCAACCTAATTGAATACTACGACTGGGTAATAAGGGAACTGGATAAAGGCCATACAGTGGATGTGCTGTATTTAGACTTCAGCAAGGCCTTTGATTCAGTGCCTCATGGAAGGCTGGGAGGTAAGTTGCAATAAGTGGGGGCAGTGACAAAGATGGTAAACAGGACTGTGAACTAGCTGAAGGGGAGGTAGCAACAGGTGGTGGTGGTGGGGGGGGGAACTCTTTTCCCCAAGGGCAGTGACAAGTGGGGTGCCGCAGGGTTCAGTCCTGGGTCCGGTGTTGTTTGGGTTATTCATATTGGATATCTCACATGGCATTAGGAGCAAGATCAGCCTGCTCACAGACGATACCAAGATAGGGGCAGTGGTGGATAACATAGAGGGGTGGCAGAGGCTACAGGAGGATCTGATCAAACTGAAGGAGTGGTTGGAAAAGTGGCGATTAAGCTTCAGTGCGAAGAAGTGCAAGGTTATGCACTTTGGAGCAAGGAGCCCAGGGAGGAGCTATCAGTTGGGAGGGGTTCAGATAGAGGTCACAGAGGAGGAAAGGGACCTGGGGTGATCATAACTGGTAACATGAACAATTCAAGCTCAGTGCAGGAAGGTGGCAGCTAAGGCCAACAAGATGCTGGGGTGTATTGCAAGAGGAATCTCATCCAGAAATAGGGATGTGATCCTGCTACTGTACAGGTCACTAATCAGGCCACATTTGGAGTACTGTGTGTAGTTCTGGCATCCCTTTCTGAAAAAGGATACCAGATTGCTGGAGGGGGTTCAGCATAGGGCAATTAAGATGATCCAGGGACTGGAGGGCAAAACCTATGAGGACAGACTGACAGAGTTGAATATGTGCACCCTGGAGGAGAGGAGGAATCAGGGGGATATGATTGAGACCTTCAAATATTTAAAAGGGATTAACAAAATGGGCACAAAAGGGATATTTAAGCTGAGGAGAGGAAGGGACACTAGAGGGCATGGTCTCAGGTTGGAGGGTGGAAGATATCAGAGAGTGATGAGGAGGCATTTTTTCACAGAGAGGGTGGTGGAGAAATGGAACACTCTACCTGAGGAGGTGGTATCCTGTAGCACAGTGGACAGTTTTAAAAGGGCATGGGACAGGGTGAGGGGGGGTAAAGGTGAGGGGGGAGAGGAGGGTGGGGCAGCTGCAATATAAGGGTGCTAACTGTGCATTCAGGCAGGCTAACTTGATAGACTGTATGGCCTGTTTCTGCTGGCAGATTCACATGTTCACATGTATGTTCATATTGGAAACTCCTAGGAGTCCCAATGGCTGAGTCACAGGATCATGACTGGTGTAAGAGGGGATTCCGAAGGCTTGCAGCATATCCCGGCACAAATCTTTGGTACGGAACATACTCTGTTGACGAGGCCAGATGCAAAGAAGTTTAACTATCCTCTGAGTGGGATGCTGAGGGACAGGAAGTAGTAATACCACTTGAGCAGAGAACTGGGAAGGGTGCCCTGAACTGGGCCCTTTCAGACTCCATATACCAGGCTTCTACATTGTCCAACCAGAAGTGATGCTGTTCCAATGTTGGAGGGCCTTTTGGCCTGAAGAACATGGGCATCTTGTCAGTCCATCCCCAAGACATTTGAGATTTAAGCCTCATGGGAGCAGAGCAGACTACTGGGCTGCAGTACCCATGTCTAAGGTAGGGTTGTGAGGCTCTGGCAATGCCTTCACCCTAGAGGATGATCGAGCAGAGACCTCTGCTGCTGAAACAACTGTGATAGAGGAGGTGGCAGAGCTGTGACCTGGGGGAGGTGGGGCTGTGGAGTGAATGCTGTGCATCTGTGACTGGGTGGGCCCTGATGAGAGGCCCAAGTACAGTCTGGTGCCAATGTCTCTGCTGGTACCAGGAGAAAATGTGGAACTGAAACCACCACCACTATCCGAGTCAGAATTGCTAACGGGTACTGACTCCAAAAGCACCAACAGCCCAGCACCAAGCTTATCCCTGTCACTGAAAATGGCACTGACCCTGGGATTGACATCAGTGTTATTTTTCACATCGCTCTTCCTCAGTACCAATAGTGGAACCTAGTCCAAGGTCAACCCCATGGCTGAAACCAACATTGGCACAGGCTGTGGCACCGACTCCCAGCAGTGACACTGTAAATGGTGATAGCACTAGAGTCGGGAGGGGGCAGTGTCGGTGCTGTGCCTGACATTGATCTCTTCCACAGTGCCACTACTAGCATCGAGTCCAAGGTCAACACTATGGCTGACACCAGCATTAGCACCAACTGTGGCTCCAAACCCCAGCACTGGCACTGTGAATGATAATAGCACTAGAGTCTGTGGCGGTGGTGGTGCTGCCCTTGGTGTCATCATCATGAATACTGACAACTTTGGTGACATTGACAGTTGGCATCAATGCCACCAAGGTGCTGGACAAGGCCAGAGGCCTTGATCCTGACCCTGGGGTGCCCCATCACCGATACGGAATGGGCCATGGTGGGTTTTCCAGTAGGAGACCTGAAGGAGCCAGTGGTCCACCTGGCAGCAAAGACTCCAATACAGCCTCAGCATGGTGGGGGGAGGAAAGTTCTGTACCTCTGCTGACTCTGGAGAACAGTAAGGAAATCCAGGGAATAGTCCAGCTTTCTGTCCTCTAAAATGATGCCAGTCTCCAAAGGTGGAACTGGGTGGCCCAGCAGTCAGAAGTAAAGAAGGTGTCACAGGAATTTATGTCATGGTTGGGTCCTATACATGTACACCCTACTTCCCTTCCTTTGTTGCCATAAGTCTAGTTTTACAGTTCATTTGTGTTGCTTTGTACTCCTCTCTCTCCTGGAAACAACCAGTTTATTTCCAGTGGCCATAGACCTTTAATTAGCTGAATTTGATCCCAGAGTCTGAGGCACCATTTGGTCCTTTTTCCTTTACCGCTTACAGGAATGCAGACCTCTGCAGCTACTTTGAGCATCTTCTGTAGTGAGCACCATATACAGTAGTCTCTGCATTACTAGCCTCATTCATCTGCCCCAGACTTTTGGACACCAGATGATCCATCAAGCAATGTCTACCTGTCTATAATTTTTGCTCCTGGTGGTTGAGGTGCAGCTAGTTTTCTCTGTTACCAGGGAGATGGGAATTGGTTGTGGTCATTGCTCCCCAGTGGTCCCTGATTTTTATGCTGAAAATTGCCCATCCCCACTGCTGAGAATAAGGTCAATATAGAATATATAGAATGATAGAATCTGTTGGCAGTAAAAGGCCTTGGCTCATCCTATCTGTCCATTCCTACCTAACTAATGTTGAACGAGAGAGCTCTAGAGACACTTCACTCTCCTTTTGCTCCCTCCTTTTCTGGTGTGGTCTTTATCAAGCTCTTGTATCACTCCCACCCTGGTTTGAATGCCCCCTCTGAATTTTTGACAGGTCACCTCTTCTGGCAGCCTATTCAAAGGGACTTGTGTTATCCCCCACATTTGTGTGTTGCAGTATCATTCTATGATATATATGTTGGTCTGATAATAGGTATGATAACTATTTAGTGATTCCAAAATCTGGCCCTCAATTTACTCCCTAGTGCACTCTTAAGATTCAAATTATTCTTTCTTTCTTTTTTCTTTATTTTTGGTAACTGGGTATGGCCCACTAGGCACAAGTGCTTGTTTTCAGGAGTGACCCGGGAGCACTGGGGTAGTTACATGACTTGCTCAGAGTCACACAATATGCAAGTGCAGGTTGTGGAAATCAAACCCAGGTCTGCTGGATGTACCAAACTCATTTACAGCTCATTACACTAACCTCTAGGCTATACTGCCAGCCCCTAAATTATTTCATAATACCCCAGAAGCATTTAATGTCAATTAACAAAGAAGCATTGCACCTACACCTGCTGCAGCATCAGCATTTGCCTTTAAACCAATTTTGTTAGACAGCTGTTTGAGCCTTGCTTCAAATACTGATTGTTTCTTAGGTCATATTTATTTATTTAGCTATTAATTTATGGGAATATGGGCCCACACTAAAATAATTAATCACGAATCCACCACTACGATTGATTAAGTCATTACTCTAAAGGCCTGTCTAACAAGAAACATAATAGAAATGATATTGGTGTTTACATCCAAGTATTGCAGCACAATTCATTACTGGACCCTAATAAACAGAGTGAAAACATTCATTCACTGCTTTTCAGAAACATTTGTATAACAGTCACTGTGGGATCAAACTAAGCTTTTGCATTTGTTAAATGTATGAAATGTTTTCACAACATTAGCCTAGACCCTTTGACTGCATGGATTTAAATGTCATTAAATAATTAACTCAGTGATGCATCACAAGCAGCTAATGCATGTCTTGGCAGTGACCTCAATTAACTGCTTACGTTTTGCTACTTGTGCATTTTCAGCAAGGAGATAAAAGTAAACTAAACGGTATCTCAAACCTGCCAGCAGCATAAGAAGCGAGTGAGATGAAAATGTTTATTTGATTTCATTCCTTTACCCCGTGACACCAACTTCAGCCAAGAGAACAAGATGACACTGCAGGGTATTCTGGGAAAGATAGTTTGCACAGCAATTTCCTTGCAAAGTGAGAGAGCGCTGCCTTTTGAAGCAGAAAACTCCACTCATATATTTAAAGAACCCCTGATAGCACAGGAAAACAGAGAAAAAAAACATAATCCATAGATACCTTTCTAAATACATCCTAGAAAATGTCCTTAGTCCTAGAAGGATCCTATGTAGGGTATAGACAGAAGGCATTTGATGGGGGATTGTGTAAGTAGCTGAATTGACTAGTAAATAGGGCAGTTAAGAAGGGTATCCTATCATCACCATTATAAACACTCAAAAGCATGAATATACAGGGAGCTCACTGTGGTGAGGAGTGGATTATGCGTGGGTAGTATGGAACGGTTGCTATCAGGAGGGTGCTGTGGGAGTTTGGACACCATTTTCACTGCAGGAGATTCAATGTTATGAGGCAGAATTGGAAGCAGCAAAAGATGAGCTATGTCATTTCAGGGATGAAGTTGTAAAGGAATTGTAATTTAAGGTGTCACCGATACGTCATTACCGTAGTCCACTCAGAAAACTGCAGGTGACTGGACAGCGGTGGGGGGGGGGGGCAAGAAAGGGGAAATAAAAGTGAAACCTATGGGATCAGTTATGTATACAGAAAACAGGCACACACCTTTGCAGTCATCGAGTACACAAGGAACCTTCTCAGTTGGGGATGGGTTATCAGAGGAATGCAGGTCAAGAAAGGGCAAATGTCAAGAACAACAAAGTCACAAGCACCAGGCTGTAGCTTAGGCAAATAATTTAATAGTGTTCATAAATACATACAAATACATGGACTATGTGGACAAATGCTACAGAACTCCTGACCAGGAAGGGTAAAAGCCCTAATGAGGGTGGGAGGAATGTCCTTGTAGTGGGAGATTCAATAGTAAGGGGTACAGGGAAGGAGGTAGCACTAACACACGATGAGCAGGAGATAGTGTACTCACTTCCTAGGGCAACAGCAGATAAAGTCATAATCAGGGTGGAGGAACTCAGAGAAGGGGGTAAAGACAATCCTAATCTTATACTGCATGTGGGCACAAATGATTCATGCAGGAAGCATATTGAAGAAGTGAAGTCAAACATCTATAAACTAGGGAAGGTAGCAGAGGAACGATCAAGGCCAGTAACTGTTTCAGAGGCCCTACCAAGACCAAGTTTGAATGAGAGGGAACAATTTCATGAGTATCAGTTTAATATATGATTAATGAAGTGGTGCGGTATACATGGATTTCAATACCTTGGGAATAGGGGCTCAACTTGGAAGGGGTGCAGGCTGTTTAAATGGGACAGACTGTGTCCAGATGAGGATGGTAGGAGGGTGCTGAGTGAAAAGTTCACTAACTACGTTAGAGATTGTTTAAACTAGATGGGGGGAGCTCAGTTTAGAGCAGTGTCCTAAGTGACACCCAGGGGAGGCCCTGCTGGCCTTCCCCCACCAAATGTATTTGTTTGTAATTCTTGTGACCAGGAAGGGTGCACTAAGCTACTATAGCTTGTTTCTAGGTGAATACTGGGTTGGGTGCATGGACCTGTTTTATTGACAGGAGAAATGTTGCCTTTAACATTGGGGAAACGCCACTGCTCTTCTTTGATAAGTGTCATGGGATCTCTTACTTCCACCCTGACAGCAGCCAGAGATGGGCAGAACAGACCTTGGTTTAATGTCTCAGCCGAAGGATTGCACCTCCACATTGCAGCACTCCCCTCATACTGCACTGCAGTGTCACATATGGGTATTGCCTCATGTTGGGAGAGTGGAAGCTATGGGTAACATGTTGAATAGGAGGGTAGAAGAAATATGTCACAAAACCATGGTACTACAGGAATTGGCAAGCTTTATATGCTAAAAAAATTACTTTAAATTTGAAAATGATTTTTATCAGCAGTCCAGAGGAATGGCATTGGGTTCTAAGACAGAACTGGCATTTGCTAATGCATATATTGGTAAATTTGAAAGTGTGTTTTTACTAGGTTAGAGAGTGAATCCCATTTTACCATCAAATTCTGTGTTACAAACAATACATTGATGACTTGTTCATACTATGTGTAAGCACCCCTTCGAGGGATGCTTACTAAAATGACCCTCCCCTCTCCTCTGCTCCCTTTTTGCCTATTTTTGGCACTGTGGGCTGGACAGCCTGCTGGTTGGGCAGGGCCGGTCCTCCCTTTATTGGTATTTAATGAGTTTGTTTTTTTTGGATTGGGGAGCTGGTGGGAGAGAGCGGTGACAGCATCAAGTGGGCAGGTTCCCTGGCCTGGGAATTGGGTCTTGGTGACTCAGTGATTAGTCCACTCGGTTTGGTGGCTGGGGTTGCCTGTAGGATCTGCGGTATGACTGGGATGTTGGGAGCTGCCTCCTGGGAAGGAAGAAGTAGCCCACCTGCATGAACTGTGGCACTGGGGTGAGATAGGGCCTAGTTCCTGGTCTGAGGCCTGCTGTGTGGAGGAATGGTGGGAGCAGCACTGTGATAGCAACCAGCGTCATGGGGTCTGGCAGTGGTGGCAGCTCACTGGCCCTATTACCCGTGTGGCACTCCGTTCCTGGGGGACAGCCTGAGGGGACAGAAAAAAAGGAAGCCCGGTGAGTCCCTCGGATTGTCCATGTTTTCTAGGTCCAGGGATGCCAGGGGCCCAGGGAATTGAAGACCCTGTGTTGTAGGATGAGAGAGAAGGAATGAGGAGCTGCAGTCTGTGTGGTAGCCACAGCAAACATTCGAGGAGGTAAGCGGTATGCCTTGTTTCAACTGCTGATGTTTTATAGGCTGAGATGTAATGAGAGACCAGCCTGGCTGTGCTGCTGTTAAAATATGCTTCTGAGTCCCTCGGTTAGTAAGATTCAGCATCATGGCCTTCTTGGCCATAAGTGTGGTGCCATGGCTTTGTGCCACAGAATAATTTTTTTTCCCTTAATGTCATGCCCCCAGCTCCTGGGAGCTGTTTGCAGTGTTATTTTCCTGAAAATAAATTAACTTGTTGTTTACAGTTTTACTTTAGTGTGGCCTCCCGCTGTTTTCCTATTAATTTAGACTTCTGCCTGCTAACTCCAGTTTGTCTCTACAGTGTATCTGCCAGTTCCAGTACCCTCTGTTTCGGCTGCACCTTGCAACCATCTGTGAACCCTAAGAGCTGTAACAGGTGTGTGCCCTCTCTAATGTATTCGGGATGTGGTTCTTCTACAAGTTGGTGCCCCTCCCCTATTTACCATCAGGCCCCTAAACAGTGGGGAGGGGGGTGCTACATATGGAAATAGAATGCAGAATTCTGATCCCATTCACAAGATACGTTAATATATACTCTGAAGATCTCTAATTCTCAATCAATTTATTATTTGTTAGGTGCCCAATCCCAGGGACTCTGGGTGCCGTACAATAAGAGAAGATATAACAAACAAATTTAAACAGTTGGTTACATAAATAAAATCATAACATATAAATAATTAGGATTTCTGCAAACGAGTTAAAAGGCATCAGCAGGGAACGCTAAATTAAAAGATGAGTCTTTACAATAAATTACAATGAAAAAGGGATTCTATTGTTAGATCTTCTCATCCAGTTGGAAAATGGAAAGTTATAAACAGGTTTATATTGTAAACCTAAAGACAGGAACACAATAAGAGAGCAGGTACTGCTGGATGCCTTCCAGGACAACTTTCTGCTGCAAATGGTCAGTGAACCAACCAGGTTAGGGAATACCCTTGACCTTGTGCTGGCAAATGGGGACTTTGTGAGAGAACTTAGAGTGGAGGAACCGCTGTCAGGGAGTGACCACCACTCCAATATGGATATGGGCAAGAAAGAGTGGAATCTGGCACAAGAGTGCTGGACTTCAGGAGGGCCGACTTTGAGAGGATGGGGGAAGTGGTAAAAGGGTATCTGGCCAGAATTCAGTCTAGTATGGACACTAACCAGAGGTGGGAGCTCATAAAGCTGGGGATAGTGGAGGCAACCAAAACCTGCTGCAAAGCCCAGAGCAAGAAGGCTAGGGCTAAGAAACTGAGCTGGTTGAGCAAGGAGGTCATGGAAAGGTAAGGAGGAAAGAGCTGCCTTTAGGAAGTACAAGAAAATAGGGAGGGGAGGACAGGGAGGAGTGCCGGCAGAATCGAGAGAGGTGACAAGAGGCAGCTAAGGAAGCCAAAGCACCCTCTGGACTTAGGCTGGCACAAGGCATTAAGAAGGGAGAAGGACTTCTTTAAGTACATCAGGAGAAAAGGGCTGTAAGGACCACATAGTAGAGGTTAGGAAGGAGGGGTTGGGTGGAAGCAGGGTGCGATAAGGCAGAAGCACTAAGATACTTCTGCTCAGTATTTACTAAAGAGAAGAGGGGTGACACCAAGGTGGGAGAAATGGCAGAAGCAGGGGAAGTGGTGACAGATGGGAAATCATGGAGGCAGAGTTCGAGAGGGTTTGAAGGCACTGAGGGTGGACAAGGCGCCAGGCCCAGATGGCATCCACCCCAGGGTACTGAAGGAGCTGGCAGAGGTCCTTGCAGGACCTTTGTCAGACCTATTTAATGCCTCACTACATTCGGGGTGTGTACCTCAGGACTGGAGGATGGCTCATGTGGTGCCCCTCCACAAGAGTGGCCCCAAGGATGAACCGGGAAACTACAGACCAGTGAGCCTCACATCCATCGTGGGTAAACTAATGGAGACTATTCTGAAGGAGAGGCTTGTGGCCCTCATAGAGGCCAAAGGACTACAGGACAGGCTTCATACATGGCAGATCCTGCCAAACCAACCTGGTTGAGTTCTATGACTGGGTAACTAGGCAACTGGACAGGGGCCATGCAGTGGATGTCTGTCCTGTATCTGGACTTCAGTAAGGCATTCGACTCGGTGCCACATGGAAGGCTGGGAAGGAAGTTAGTAGGCACAGGGGCGGGTGCAAAGCTGGTGAGATGGGTAGGAAACTGGCTTGGAAGGCAACAGAGGGTGGTGGTGGGTGGGGGCTCTCACACCCAAGGTCAGTGATGACGGTGTTCCACAGGGCTCGGTGTTGGGACCAGTGTTGTTTGGGATATTCATTGCAGACATATCATGGAACATCAAGAGCAAGATCAGTCTGTTTGCTGATGATACCAAGATAGAGCGGTGGTGGATGACCTAGGGGATGGCAGGGGTTTCAGGATGATCTGGCAAAGCTAGAAACCTGGTCAGAGACCTGGCAACTGGGGTTTAATGCCAAGAAGTGCAAGGTGCTGCATTTTGGGATGAAGAACCCAAGGAGGTTACCAGCTGGGGGTGCAGCTAGCCCAGACAGAGGAGGAGAAGGATCTGGGTGTGCTCATTACAGGGTCAATGAACAACTCGGCACAATGTAGGAAGGCAGCTGTAAGGCCAACAAAATGCTGGGTTGTATTGCAAGAGGTATATCCTCGAGGAGGGAGGAGGTGATTCTGCCACTGTATAGGTCATTAGTTAGACCACTCCTGGAGTACTGTGTGCAGTATTGGCACCCGTATCTGAAGAGGGACATTAAGTTACTGGAGGGTGCAGCGCAGGGCAACAAAGATGATAAAGGGGCTGGGGACTTATCATACGAGAGGAGATTGAAGGAGTTGAACATGTACTCACTGGGGAGAGGAGACAGGGGTGACATGATTGAAACCTTTAAATACTGTACATGAAAGGAATAAACAAGACGGTACAGAGGGCTGTTCAAAGTAAGGGAGGGAGGGCCACCAGGGGCCATGATATGAGACTGGAGGAGGAAGGTTCAGGAGGAGATGAGGAGACACTTTTTTACAGAGAGGGTGGGTGCTGGGTGGAATGCGTTACCTGCAGAAGTGGTATGCAGTAGAACAGTGGACTGCTTCAAATGGGGATGGGATGGGACAGGATAAGGGGGAGGGTTAATGAAGGGGAAGGGTGGAAGGGAGGGGCAGCTGCAGAATAAGGGGTGCTAGCTGCACATTCGAGCAGACTTGGTAGACCTCTAGGCCTTTATCTGCTGGCAAATTTCGTATGTTCATATGTTTGTAATATTACATTTCACCAGTTATCACTCTGTACTCCTTAAAAGTAGTTATAGTTTTATTTGTTTTTGGCGCCCTTCCCCGGAGGCCCAGGGTGCCTTGACAATGCAATAAAACAACACAGTCAACCAATTCTAATCAAAAATACCCTCATGACATAACAATAAAAGCTCTTAAAACCATAAATATAACTAGATAAACTAAAATCAGCTAATATCCACATTAGTATTAAATGCCTGAGCAAACAGATGGGTTTTAAGGCCTTATTTGAATACCTCTACTGATGGGGCCCTCCTCAGAGCCCTCAGCAGTGAGTTCTGCAGTACCAGATCTGCCACCCCAAAGGGTCTGTCCCTGGATGTTTTAAGTCTAGTTTTGGGGACCACCAGGAGGACCTTATCGGAAGAATGGAGGAAGCGAGTGGGAAGATATGGATATAGATGATCACACAGGTAGCCCAGACCCAGTCTGTGCAGGGCCTTACAGGTTAACAAACTAATCTCACAGAAGACACACAACTTAACCAGCAACCAGTGCAGTTCCCACAGTGCCAGAGAAATGTGACTTGAACTAGCAAGGCCTGTTAAGAGTCTCGCAGCCGCGTTCTGTACTAGCTGCAGGCATCGTAGCACACCTCCACTGACCCCAATGTAGAGGACATTGCAGTAGTCATGGGGGGGAAGGGGGACAAGGAACAAATCTGGCTGATATTTACAAGATTGTAGAAACCACTCCAGATGACTGCCAACACCTAAGCCGCAAATGTCAGCCCTTCATCCAGAGTGACACCTAGATTCTGCACCTTTTGGGGAGTATCAAGACTAAAGGTACCGGGATGGAGATTCAGTATCCTCTCTGACACTGCCAGTCCCCCCTTTCTACCTGGCTCAAGCACCAGTACTTAAGTCGTATCAGGGTTAAGTCTCAGCCAGCTCAAGGACATCAAGTCCTGGGACTCGGCCAGACATTTGTTCAGCACATTCACTGCTTCCCGGTCCTGGGGTGCAAAGGACAAATAGAGCTGAGTATCATTTGCATAACAATGAAATCCAACTCCATATTGCCTAATGATTTTGCCCAGGGGTAGCATGTACACCTAAACTGACATGGGCAAAAGGACTGATCCCTGGAGAACCTCTCAGTGCAGGTCACTTGGGTACAATGAGACATTACCTGTCACAACCCTTTGAGACCTGCCCCAAAGGAAGGACTTAAACCAGCTAATAACTGTGCCAGTGAGTCCCACAAATTCCCTGAGATAGTCCAGTAACAACCCATGGTCAACGGAGTCAAATGCAGAGGAGAGATCTAGGAGAACAAGAATTGATCTCTGTCCTCTATCCCTTGCCATGAGCAGAGCATTATGCACCCTGACCAGAGCAGTTTCAGTGAGACTTGATTGAAACCCCGACTGGAGAGGCTTATCTATATCGAAGGTCTCCAGGTGACTCTCTATCTGCAATGCAACAACCTTCTCAATAACCTTACCTAGGAATGGCAGGTTAGAGACAGGCCTGTAATTCAGTAGCGCATCCAGATCCAAAGTTGTTTTTTTCAAAAGGGGTCTCACCAACATGCTTTTCAGCTCAGCTGGAAAGACCCCCTTCCACAAGGAACATCGAACAATCCCAATGAATACTGGAGCCAACTGCTCTGTGTAGCACACTAAGAACCATGTTGGACCTGGGTCCCATTCACAGTAAGTTGAACGTAGCTGAGAGATCACACTGATGACCTACTCCTGGAGGTCTAGCTAAAGAGCTGCAGCCAAGTAAAAAGTGTGGTGGTTACAGGGTTGTGAGGGCTATGGCTTATTTTAAAATTAAGCGCTAACTGGGTGGTGATGCAGTGACTGTATAAGGCACACTGGGGTACAATGAATATAGAGACACCAGAGGGCAGCATTTTCAAAGACTAGCATCCATTTCCTGAACATAAGTGTGCACATTCTTCACAAAAGTTAGACCACAAAAACTTGCTCTAAGTTTTGTTACAGCAGTGCGCATGTGTGTCCAGAAAATGGATGCAAGCACTACAGTTATGGCCCAAAGTGTTGTAAACTGCAGAAAGTATCGCCAGTATGTCAGGATGTGTGGAACTATGATACACACACATGCTGATGCATTTGTGTGGACATAGCACACGTCTGAAATATGGACAGAAGTCTGCATCTGGCTCTTTGAAAATCCCACCCATTAAGTTTAATGAAAGCCAAATGATTAATTAGACCTATGAACCTTCATACATGTTACACAGCATGATGTAATAGGCACTTGTGCCTAGGGGGGTCTTACCCAGTTATCAAAGAATTAAAAAAAGAGTATACACTCTTTCAAGTAAGCATTATACCCACTAATTATTGCTCTGGAGGTATGAATTTGTATTGCAGAACATGAGAATATAAATTCCATATATTGTGATTTAAAAATATCGTATATAACTATCATATCACAATGTGTAAAATATATTTTAATTTTAAAGGTAAATACAATCCCCATGAAGAAGCCTAAAGTGACAAAACATGGGAGTATTAATAAATTCAAAAGACTGATCAGTGAAGAAGTATAAAGTGCCCAGTGAGTGCCCCCCCCATCACCACAGTATTTTGGTGTAGATGCTTTTGCATCCATGTGGGCTAGCTCCAACAGAATAACTCTATGAATGGATCTTAGTTGTTTCCTTTACACTTATGGACTTTTTATTACCCCAGGTACCTGCTGTGGGGCTAGAATCCATGACCTTGCAATCTTCCAGCCACAGAGATGAGTGTGCTTCCTACTGAGCCACACAAACTAAAGGGAGACTAAGAGGGAGAGAGAGGAAGCACAAAATGCTGGACACTGATATGCACTAATGCAAGATGTCTGTGAAATAAGATGTTGGAACTGCAGGCATTGGTTACAGTGGGTAGACTGGATCCTGTAGCAGTCACTTAAACATGGTCAAATCAAAGCCATGAATGAGACATGACTGTTCCAGGGTATTCAATATTTAGAAAAGACAGTGAAAGTAGTAAGGGGTTAGCAGTGTAGATAAGGGATCAGGGTGGAGCAGTGTATGTGGCCTACCTTGATTTCAGTAAGACTTTCAACACTGTTTCACATAGGAGGGTAGTAAGCAAGCTGGGCAGCTTAGGAGTGGGTCCAAAGGTGGTTAACTGGGCTAGAAGTTGATTAGGGGATAGGTGGCAGAGGGGGTTGGTAAACTTAGTTCACTCTACAGAAGGAAATGTGACCAGCAGCATGCTTCAGGGATCAACGCTGGGAGTGGTCCTCTTTAATGTCTTTATGAGTCATATTGCAGAGGAGCTGGAAGGGAAGGTCTACTTCTTTGCAGATGACACCAAAATCTGAAATAGAGTAGACACTCTGGGAGGGGGTGGAAAGGATGGGTGGAGACCTGAGACAACTCAAGGAGTGGTCAAGGGTATGGCAGGTGCCTTTCAATGTGAAAAACTGTAAAGTAATGCACTTGTGGCACAGAAATCTAGGAGCAGAGCACAAAATTGGTGGAGAGGTACTGATGATCATCAAGCATGAAAGAGACCTGGGGGTAATCTTATCGGACATCCTAAAGGTGGCCAGGCAATGTGGCAAGGCAGTTGGGAAGGCTAGTGGGATAGTAGGGTACATAGGGATGGGTATAACCAGCAGAAAGAGGAAGGTGGTATTGCCACTGTATAGATCGCTAGTAAAACCCCACCTAAAGTGCTGTGTCCAGTTCTGGAGACCACATCTCAGGAAGGACATAGAATGGAGGTGGTCCAGAGGAGGGCAACTAAAATGGTGCATGGTTTGCATCAGAAGACCTATGAGGAGAGACTTAAGGATCTAAATATGTACACCCTGGAAGAGAGGAGGGAGAGGGGGGATATGATAGAGGCTTTTAAATACCTTGTAGGGGTAAATAAGGTACAGGATAGAAGTATGTTTCAGAAAATAAATTTACTCAAGGACAAGGGGGCATGATAAGAAGCTTGGGGGGTTAGATTCAGGAGAGATGTGAGGAAGTATTTCTTCACAGTGATTAGTAGATTTATGGAACAGTCTTCCAGCAGATGTAGTGAGGATGAAAACAGTGGTGGTGTTCAAGAATGCATGGGATGGCAAAAGAGAATCTTAGGTGAAGAGAGGGTAGGTGAATGGGCCTGAGATCAAGTAGGATCTGCAGTGATACTATAGGCATGGAAGGATGGGCAGACTAGGTGGGCCAAGCAGTCCTGATCTGTTGGCAAATTCTATGTTTCTGTGTTTCTAAGGGAAGTGATCAAAACAACAGAACTAAAAACCCTGGGTGTATTGGAAGGCTTGGTGACCTTTTGGGTATAAGTGTCCATTGAGAAGAGGAAAGAAATTAAAGTTGGGGGGAGATCATCAGAGTACCAGAGCAGGAACAGAGAGCAGATAGGGAATTCTCAGAGGTTATTAAGGGGTGGTCAAGTCAAAAGAGGTAATTATAGTTGGTGACTTTAATTTGCTGGATGTGGATTGGAAGGTCTCAGTTGCAGCAAGAGTTAGGAACCAGCTCTTAATGGAAACATTCCATGAAATCATTCCTAATACAGTTGGTGCAGTACCCATGAGGTAGGAAGCATTGCTAGTTCTGATACTGACAAACAGTGAATGGGTGCAAAATTTAGTAATTAAAGAACCATTGGGGACAAGCAGTCACAAAATGGCATAACTGGTTCAACTAGTACCCATTAAGGGGAGAAGTATATCATTGGTGTGGGATTTATTGGGTAACTACAGAGGCAGATAAAGGACAAACACTCAATGCAATGTATCTAGAGTTTAGTAAGACCATTGCCCCAGCCCCCCCCCCAACAAAAGGCAGGTCAAAAGAATGAGATGCTTGGAAGTAGAAGAGCATATTGCAAAATGAGTGGAAAGTTGGCTGGGAGAAAGGACACAGAGAGTAGTTGTAAATGGTGACATGTCGGTATCCTGTCAAAACGGTGACTGAAATTGAGTGACTCTAATATAAGCAACTCAGTTTCAGTGCTTATCATATGAGCTACCCTGAAAGGATAGTGAGGGGCGAACAACAAGGTGACCAGAAGAACAGGAGGGGGAATGAAACAGGAAAGAATGTATGTAGGAGGTTGTGCGGTGAAGAGGCTGCTGAGATGGCTGTGTGGTTAGGTGGTGAGGGTGGCTGGTTACAGTGGGGATGGTGCAGAGTTTGGGGCTGGGGGCGCACAGTATTGAGTGTATTGTGGTTGGGAGGACTTTTTTACAAGTTTATCCTGTCCCTGACATGCATCCCCCTGGAGTTAAGATTCTTTAGTAAGGGTGTGTGTGTGGGGGGCTTTGTTTTTGCCTGCATGTCTTCGCTGGGAGTGTACATCGCAGTTTAGTTTTTCGGCAATGCACACTTGCTATAATGGCGATCACTATTTAGTAATAGCCATTTTATCATAGAACCGTGACTTGTCAGATGTTAACGAGATTATGAGTGGGGTTCCAAAGGGCTTGATTCTGGATCCCAAGCTCTTTAAAATTTTTATGTATGACATAAGGGAACACATATAGAGTGCTATCTGTCTTTGCCTGATGACACTAAGTTATGCTTGAGGGTGGATACTGTGGATGGGATTAGGGCACTACAGGAGGACCTGGAAAGGTGGATAAAACTGTCCAAAATCTGGCAGCTGAACTTAAATGCAAAAGAAATGTAAGGTATTGCACACTGGAAAATAGAACCCCAAAACAAGTATAGTATGGGGGGAGCTAGTAAACACCTTAGAACAAAAAGATTTAAGGGTTGTAATGGCAGAAGATCTGAAATCCTCAAAACAGTACAATAAAGCAGTAGGAAAACCAAACAAGATGCAGAATGCATAGGGAGGGTAATTAGTAGTAGGAACCACAAAGGTGGTTAAATCTGAAGTGCTATCAAACACTATGAGTGACCACTGCCCAATCTATTGTGAGTGGATGGGCAAGTGTCCTGGTAGTGCCTCGCTGTACATCAACTCAAGGAATTTAAAATGCCTTAATTCTGAAGTCTTAGAAACCACATTTAGTGAACTTGGCTGGTCTTTTTTGGAATCTGTCACTGATATTGATTGGTCACTGGAAAGGTCTGTCAGTTACTTCTCAAAGTCATTGTTAGAGTCGCCCCAAAGAGAAAACTGAGGATAAGGGCCCTCAAAAATAAATGGGTTACCCATGAACTCATCAATCTCATGGAAGAATGAGATAAAGCATAGAAGAAGTACAGGGCCTTAGGAGATCCTGTGTTACTTCAGGACTACAACAGAATGTGTAGTAAGTGTAAATTGGTAGGTAGAATGGCTAAGATACATTGTGACAGGGTGATCCCTGTCTTAGAAAAAGTACCCTCAAAAGTAGTCTGAATCCCCCGCATTCCTTTCACCCTTTGCTATCTCTGCCTATTAATTCTTCTGTCTCTCTTTCCTAAATTTCCTCTCTTTCCTAAATGTTGGACTGGCCACCTGCAGAACTGGCTTATCCTGTGCTATCCCATTTTACTTTTCTTGTCCCCCGTTTATGAGCTGCATATTTATAACACATAATTGGCTGTAATGTGAAACAGCCCGAATATCCGAAAGAAGAAATAGGGAAGCTAGTTGCTTCCTGGCTGTAGGAAGGTATAAGACCTTCTGGGTGTGCTTGAACAAGCACTATCTGAGTACCTGAAGAGAGGCTGAAGATAAGCCATGCTGTGTTGAGGATTGCTAATCTCATTTTCTTTGCTTTCTGTACATTTTCTTTTTTTTATTTTGGAATCAGAAAGTAAAATGATAAATGCTTCCAGGTGTTTTTTATGCACCCAAGCTTGGTCTGCCTGTCTTGTGTAATCCTATACCCACATCCAATGACATATGGTGGCAGTGGTGGGATCTGGCTGGAAATCCAAGGAATCTGGGGGATTCCAGTCAGGTGGTACCAGCCAGCCCTGGTACTTTGGTTTAACAGGCAGAGGTGCATGGTGCAAGATATGATGAGGACTGCTGGAGATGGTGACCTTGGCGAGGCACCACAGATGGATCAGGGCAGATGCGGAGATCGAGTGGCAGATCTGATGTGGCTCATCCACTGGCTGAGTGTGCGATGGTTGACAGTGGACCAATGATGTAAAGAGGTGGAGCACCATTACCAGGAGCTGTTGGAGAGGTCCAGACCAGAGGGTTCTGAGGAGAAAGTGAAGAAGAAGAGGATTCATGTGATCTGAAGGAGGAGGACTAACTGCAGATTTGGTGATTCCTGTGCTGCCTGTATTTCTGGGCTGCTACTGGATAGAGGACAAAGGAGGAGATATGTCCACAGGTAAGACTGTGTCTAACCATGTTAACCCTGGGGTGAAGACTTCAATCAAGTCTGAAGAGGCCAATAAGGTTGAAGGGACTTTTATGGTTACTGCTGTTAACTATGCCATTGCCAGTACCTTGCGTACTGACTGGGGGAATTACAGGCAGTGGATCCTGAGGTCGCCCAGTTATGTGCTTATGTTTCAGTTCAGGAGGGTAGTATGGGTACGGATGGTATAGTGGTGAAACCATTGTGGTGGTATGAACTCAAAGAAGGGGTCTTGCATCACATGAAACCCAGTCTCCGTACAGGAGGAGTGGATGCCAGGGTAGTGGCTCCCAGGGCCTATAGGAAGGAAGTGATGGAGACTGCATGCTCTAGTCACTCTAGGACATTGAGCCATAGTGAGATCTTGGCACAAATAACTGCTTTCCACTACTGGCCAGGGATGTACTGGCAGGTGGCTGCCTATCTGAAGGCCGGTGCTGGGTACCATCAGTTAGAGGTACCTAAAAGGTGTATGGGAAGAGTAACCCAAAGGGTAGAGGGCCACAAGAAATGGCACCCTTGGAAGAGGGGGAGATTCCCACATAGAGCAGAAGGTACATGGTGGTAGCTAATGTCTAACCTTGGTACACCTCTGAATAAGTGCATAGATGTTTATGAGTGCTGACACCACAGAGGTTAGAAACTGAGTGTTTGTTTTTCAGCTTGAAAGGTTCTGAGACTACCTCTGGGGGCTTTAATAACACACATGGGATGACCGAAGGTTTGAGGGTCCTGGATTTTCCCTCAAGTATTGATATATGTATGAAAGGATTACAAGAAATGTATAACATGCAAGGAATGTCTATACTGCAAGAAATGAAAAGAGAAGAGTAACCTAGGGTCATAGAGGATCTAGGTATGGGGTAAAACCTAAGATGGGGCCCCAGAGTAGAACCAATGTGTCTGATTAGGATTAGAGCTGGGTATAACTTGCCCCAGAGAAAGTTAGGGTACTGGCCTGTATGGCCACCCAGAAGAAGCCAGTGGTCAGCATAAAACTGCATTTGAGCTATTCTGAAATCCACACCCAGTGAGATATGGTAGCTGTATATGTACTGGTGGAGGTACTGTTATGGATTCGTATAAAATGTATGTGGGTACTAAGCTGTTTTCTTTTAGGATCAGCCCTAGAGTAATGTGTTGTGTATGTAGCTCTGATAGACGGTAAAATTAGCAAATGCTTATGCTGATTAAAGAGACCCTGGGGCAGAGCTTCTGGTGAGGGTGGGCCAAAGTTTGAAACCTTCCAGGGTGCTGATAGGGTGTTGAACAACCATAGGATGATTGCCTTCTTGTGTGGGGGGATGTGTGACAAGGCGACCCCTGTTTTAGAAAAAGTACCCTTGTAAGTAGTCTGAATTCCCCCCCCATTCCTTTCACACTTTGCTGTCTCTCCCCATTAATTCTTCTGTCTCTCTTTCCTAAATTTCGCTGTTGGCCTGTCCACCCACAACACCGTCTTATCCTGTGCTATCCCTTTTTACTTTTCTTGTCCCCCGTTTATGAGCTACATATTTATAGCACATAATTGGCTGTAATGTGAAACAGCCCGAGTGCCGAAGAAGAGATAGGAAGGCCGGTTGCTTCCTGGCTGTGGAAGGTATAAGACCTTCTGGGTCTCCTTGAACAAGCACTGTCTGAGTACCTGAAGAGAGGCTGAAGCTAAGCCATACTGTGTTTTCGTTTGCTTTCTGTACATTTTCTTATTTTATTTTGGAAACAGAAAATAAAATGATAAATGCTTTTG
This sequence comes from Neoceratodus forsteri, assembly GCA_016271365.2. NCBI lineage: Eukaryota > Metazoa > Chordata > Ceratodontiformes > Ceratodontidae > Neoceratodus > Neoceratodus forsteri. The sequence goes on along the minus strand of JADMNL010000034.1, from coordinate 20,493,247 downwards.
GGCATTTTTTATGCACCTAAGCTTGGTCTGCCTGTCTTGTGTAATCCTATACCCACACTGGTGACATAAGTTTTTTTCAAATCTAAACAGCTTATTGATTTGGGTGACCCTAGGAAGACCTGGCAGACTTTGAACTCTTTGCTAAATAGGGAAGTTAAAAAAGATGCTATTAGACTTCAAAATGGAACTGATCTCGTTACTGAACCTAGTAATGCAGCTCAATTAGTTAATTAGAATTTTGGAGATCTTGAGAGGTTCAGGGCTCAATCTAATATTGCGGTACTTTTGATTACAAATGAAACTTCTGTTGGAAAAAAAAATATCCTATGTTCTACTTTCATATAGTTTCACCTGAATTGGTCCAGGACTATTTATTTATTTATTTATTTATTTCATTGTTCAGAAAAAGTCCTTGAGCAAATGCTCTTTTGCAAAGGTTCCAGGTCAAGTACTATACATGGCATATACAGTACAACAGAAGGGGAATTGCCCCTTCTGCAGTTCACACTTCATGGGAAGGAGTGTACACAATAAGAACAAGTCAGGGAACATTTAACCAAACAGTGCAATGGTAATGCAAGCAGAGAGACATAATGCGGAATATAAGTACAGAATAACAAGTAACCAGCTACTGAAGCTACTGCCAAAAACCTTAAACAGAGTATGACTATGAGCTTACATGGGAACACAGAGACAAGAACCTCAGCAGCCCACAGTACAGGCTTTGTCCTGGTAACAGGGATGGGGACTGCAAATAGCCAACTTGAGGGGGAGGGGGATGGCTATGGGGGGAGGAGTCAACTAGTACCAGGAATATCCTCCAGCAGGACAGTAAGTGCTAAAACGGAGCAGAGTACAAGCCTGTAGAGGAGAGATCCAAGCCAGGCTCACCTAATTGCAGGGCCAGTTAGTGTGGAGGGCAGATTAGGAAACTGCCTCTGCTAAGGCCAGCTATGACAGCTACGATGTGGGGTAGGTGAGCGAGGGGGCTGGGGTATCAACACTCACACATATTAGGAGATGGGATCATATATTAAAGTACAATCCCCACCCAAATATTGGTCCAGACAATGCTGATTATAGAATATTGAAATTGGCTATGTCAGAGTTGATTAAACCCATCTATTTTTAACTACTCATTGTGCCATGGGGTTTCCCAAAACAATGGAAACTGACTATAATTAGGCCCATGCCCAAAACTGGCAGCAGAGATGTAGTTTCTAACTACCACCCTTTTTCCATGTTTGCTGTTTTGCCAAAAATTCTTGAGGGATGATTTTTAATCAGGTAGTAACCTAACTTGATCAGTATAAGGTATTAACTAAAGCACAGCATGGAGTTTGCTCAATAGATCATACAGAGACAGCCTTGTTGAGGTTCTCTAGTTGTGAACACTGTGCCGCAGATTACGGGCACTGTGCTGCAATGGTATTTATGGATCTCACCAAGCCTTTCAGTCTTGTAGATCACAAATTGCTATTGGACTCATTGGTTGAATGTAATTTTCCCATCAACGTTGTGCAATGCTTTTCCATTTATTTTACTGACAGATCACACAAAACTTCAGTAGCATGTATGTCAGATTCATATTCTGTTCAATGTGGGGGTGCCACCAGACTCAATTTTGGGCCCCCTTCTTTTTCTTTATTTTTAAACTTAGAACCTCAGTCTTGTAAGACATCAGAAATAATTTTGTATGCAGATGCTGCAGTGAATTTTAGCAGAGGACCAATTTTGAAGGATGTCAATTGTACAAGATGATTTTAGCTCCTATTGAAATTGGTTAGTGTAAGAAAAAATTATACTGAACACCAAAAAAACAAAGCAGATGATTTTTTCAGGCCCTAGAAAAGAATGGACTCACCAGTGTTAGATCAGTGGGTTTGGCAGTATAGCCTAGTGGTTAAAGTAACAAGCTGTGAATGAGCTTGGTAGATCCAGCAGATCTGGGTTTGATTCCCACAAACTCCACTTGCATGACATGTGTGACTCTGAGCAAGTCATTTAACCACCCCAGTGCTCCTGGGTCACTCCTGAAAATGTGTACTTGTGCCTAATGGGCCTTACCTGGTTATCAAAAGAATAATAAAAAAATAAATTATAAAGGAGAACCAATAGAAATAGTTGAGAGTTTAAGATATTTAGGGGTAGCACTAGACAGCCCTCTCTCATTTGAACTGCATGTTAAATGGGTTTCTCGGTTAATTCATCAAAGACTGGGCCTTCTTTTTAGAGTACAGAATTGTTTGGTTCTGGAGTCTTGCAGGCTGTTAGCCCATAGATTACTATTTTCTGTACTGGACTATGGGCTAAAAGTATATACCAGTATATATAGCAACAAGTGAGAGAGTTTTGTCAAATGGTTCCGTGTGATAACAGCTACTGCAAAATAGCAATGGAAACATAAGTAAATGTACACTAGCACTCACAATAACAACCCAGAACAAATCAGCGACTCAACAACCCCACCCCCCAAAAAAACCCAGCAATGGCAAAAAGACCCTACACCATACGTATGCCACACAAATATCACAGCTGCAACAGGAATTGGCCATGGTATGCACACGGGCAAGGCACCGACATTTATGGTAATCAGCATATCTCCAATGGCACTTCTGTGCCACCTCCTTATCTCTATGGCACAGATAACAGGCATGTATCAGGAGAAGTCTTCCCTTTTGACTATTCAGGAACTCACCACCAAAGAACATGCCCCTCCTGATATAATCCTTTCAGCCTAGCACCTGACACCCTCTAACAGCAAACACCTGTAACCTCTCATCTACAAAAATAAAATTATAGCACACCACACCTCCCTCCACCAAAGCACATCATTAGAAACCATACTGAACTCGCCAGCGGCTGGACTCAAACCACGACAGTACAACATCCCTATGTCACTATCTGCCAAATTACTAACCTCCCTAACCCACAACACCACAGAATCAACACAGCTGCCAACACATCTCCCAATACACAAATGGCCATTTCGGGCATTTCATTATACCCTTTATTTTATGTGGGGGGCAACAACCCAGACAGAGGGCTTTGCCCCAAACCCCCCTATTTCTAAATAACCAACTCCTAGTAGCACTATATTTCATATACTGCACACCTCAGTCGCCATTATTATTATCACCATTTTTACATTCGCCATTTACTACCAGTCGCCCTTTTTGCATTCGCTATTAATGGCACATCGCCGTTATTGCAATCGCTCAATATGAGTCACTCATTGTACGTCACTCATATTGAGTACCTCAAATCACAGCATGCCATCTAAACTAAGGATAACTTACAATAGTATATGCTGATTTATTACTAATCTCCTGAGGTTAGCACACCATTGTACTTTGTATAAGGCTACAAGTTGTCTTTCTCAGGCAGAAATGTGTCACTTAAAAATGGATGTTATATTAAACAATGGTTTAATTGAACAGCTTCCTATTATAGTTATTTTTCAATATTCAACTGGGCCATTAATGCATAAGATACCAGACTGCAAAGTAAAACAGTATTTAAATGTCCACTGTTTAAAAAATCTGTTGACCAAAGATCCCTATTGTTCTAAACTCTTACCTTCTATAACTCACTTCCAAGTGAGGTTGTTAAACTGTTGTAAGTTGAAAACTTTCAAGGTCAGATTCAAAATAATTGTTGTTTAACATAAATGATTGCAGATGCTTCTAAGAGTTCTGTACATGTTTATTGTTAATCAAATGTGTTTGCAACATGGCAGAAACCAAAGATTACAAAAGGGGCATTTCTATTGGTTAAAAAGTAGGAAAAAGCCATGCATTAATTCCCAGGTAATGCATGGTGATGATTGGAAGTGCCCTTGTATTGTTTCCCACAGACACACCCCTTACGCTGATTTGAACAGTGCAGGGCGATTGAGAAAAAGAGACAGAGAAAGACGAGAGCAGAAAAGAGAGAGAGAGAGAGAGAGAGAGAAGAGGAGAGATACATGGACACACAATAGTAGTCAATGTCTGTCTCTCTTTCTCCATGTCACTGACAGACCCCAAATGTTCAGTAGTGTGTAAAAAATATGTTAATTATGCAGCTTTCACAGTCCCCACCCACCCACCCACCCAAAGGACCTCGGAAAATCATGTGGTCAGTGTCGCTGCCACCAGTGTGTCCCTCTCTGATGTTGCCGCAAGTAATCTTAACTTGCACTGCAATCGAGCAGGTTGAAAACTATTTTGCAGCTGGCCATGTGAACTTCCTTGCTGAGCTCAGCCGTTACCAGACAGCCGCACAGTTCAGATTTGCTCCCAGAGTTTATAACTTTGGTTTTGACACCCATATTATTTTTCTGCATCGAAATGTATACAAAATGTGGACCTGTAGTTTTGTGTCACCATATGCAAATTACGGAACAGTGACCATAATGCAGCACAGTTATCAATGAATTGGAAAACCATCAATATGAGCCAGCAACGGAGGGCAAAACATTGAAACTCTTCAGCACAACTAGCCATTTTTTTTACTTTTATCTGTGTTTTCATATGTAATGAAAGATTTGTGCATGTTATACAGTCTGAGGCACTTCTCAGGCACAGCATTAATGTATGTGAACTGTACAACATGCACACATGTTTCCAGATAGATACAGTGTTTCAAAGGGACACATGTAAAGCATGTTTTCTGAGCTACAATAACTGTTTCAGCTCATCTTTCTTTCTTTGCAACTTAAGCACTATCTAAACAATACTCACCTTGCACTTGCCATGTTACAAGTGCATTAAGCCACTCCAAAGGAGTGTTCTACTGTGGAATTAATGCATGGTTGGGTGGTTGTAGACACTCGGCCTGTGGCCTCGTGCCACAACCCCTCCCCCCCAACCATGCATTAATTCCTTTGGAGTGGCTTAATATTATGTATTCATGTGTTATTATTTAGAAAATGAGCAGAGTTCATTCTTAATTCTAATTGGCTAAACTCACCAATCAGCCAGTCAGGTATGAGACAGTAGAGACCGAGAAATAACCAGTCCCAGTCTCTGTTGCCTCATTTAGTTCTAATACAAATGGGGCAGTAGAACTTTGAAAAGGCAACTGCTGCCATGTTGGTTGCCTCTCTAATGGAGCTCTAAACTGTTTGCTGATCTCTCCCTGACCACCTGAAAGAGCTTCCGAGTTACAGAATTTAAATCTAAACTGTAAAAAAGCTCACACACAAGCAGCTAAAATAAATTGGGGCCTTAAAATCCCACAGTGAGTTAAGTGGCAGTTCTTTAAAAAAATAAATTCTCATTGTAGAATCACAGTTTCGATTTCACCTAAAGGCTGAATTGAACAGCTGCCTCCCTGACCTCGCTCAGTCTCCTGATTCTGCTCAAACTGCATATGGCATAAATATTTTCTCTCTGTTGCCACCAATGGGAACTGCATCAGTTCTTTGTCAAAGAATTGGATAAAAGAAGGAACAGCCCTTATTTAACCCACTCAGTCTACTGACTGCTCTCACACTCTCTCGCTTTTCTGGTTTCAACCTCCGTGGTAACATCTGCAGTTCTGGTAAAAAAAAAAAACATAAAAAACAACTTGTACTGCCACGGAGGAGGAGGTGGTGGGTGGGGGATAAATGTTTGCCTTATAAAAGAAAACATTTTTTTCTCCACAAAGTCATAGAGCTGAAAGAAAAGAAAATCAATAAGTTTTGCCAGCTGATCACCGGTGCCGCTTTCAGTATCCCGTTTGCTCTCATCTTCTGCTCACAACAGAGCAACTGCCACAGCTGAACCAACCCTAAATGAATCTACCCCAACAACTTAATTGCCATTCACCCCCCCCAACAGACAGTGTTTAATTTCTCCCCTTAAAAATGGATGTTACAAGCTGGTGTGTAAGCTGCTATCACACCCCACCCCTCGCGCTGTGCCATATCAAAAAACTTAAACTTCATTTTAAATTGCAGGCTTTGAACCTTCTGTCCGTACTTGCCTGCTCCAGTATGGCCACCCACCCAATACTCCACTCCTCTCCCAAGTTCTCCAATGCAGTCAGTTTTTAAACTTCAGCCCTCCTCAGTACCCTAGCTCAAAAGGGAACATAAACTGCATGGTAAAGCACAGATATGTACCAATACATAGCAGGCTTATGCTTTTTTGTTTTTTTTTCCCTCAAAGCTTACCGACCACCACATCTGTTCCTCTGCCAGATTCCCCAATAAATAAATGAATCAGGGAATTGATGTATAAATTAAAATGAATGAAAAAATGACTATGAAACAAAAGCGTTATAACTTAAGGCGTGTCTGTGTGTGTGTGTGTGTGTGTGGCACGGGGGGTAACCATGACAGCCAGCAACTGTAAGTGGAGGGACTATTTAATTACAAACTAAATCAAACAGCTAAGAGTTTTAACAATTAAAAATAAAAATATAATTTTTTTAAATGTATTTAATACAGTGGCCCATTTTCTAAGGCAATAAAACCCTCCAGGGTGGGCAGTATTGGGCAATACTGGACCTTCCAGGGGCTATAAGGCCCTCCACCTGCGGCGTCGGGCCTCATTACACCCCTTGGTGGTCTGGTATTGCCCAATACCGCCCACCCTGTTGGGTATTATTGCTTATGTAACATATGGATATCGAAAATAATACTATAGTAAGTCACAAGTTCTTTTCTCCATAATACCATCAATGAACTCCATCGACAGTATTACAGATCCCGTAATACTATCGGTTCATATACTAACATAGTAGCACAAGAACACTGCTTCCTTGCACCACACGCACGCTCTTCACAGCTCCCTGTGAACCAGCTTTTACTGTAATCATCATGTACAGTAAAAGCCGGTTGTGGCCACAGCTCATAGAACCAGTCATCTCAAAATGGCTCAGCAGCACGAACAGACAATGAATAAAGAAAGGGCAAGTCTCCAGCCCCTACACTGCACTCTGCTTACACTCCATTCTCATAGACATAACCCCTTGGGGCTCTCACATATAGCTGTGGTGTGGCCTTCCTATATTGCTCGTCTCAGGGAGTGCCTTGTTCTGCCTGCCCCCTACAGGCTTGTTAATTTATTAAACCTTGCCAGGCACTTTCATTTTAGCTGGCGCGGCTTTACATATGCGGCTCCTGCCATGCTGGTGCTGCTGTCCTCCCCCAACCTGCATGTAAAGCTCTCTTGGACACTCTAATGTAGCCATAGTAGCAGCTTTACATTCTGGTGGCTCCTGCTACCTCCCACTCCTCACTGGGAGCTTTACATTACTGGCGGTTTCCTGCTCCCTACAAGCCCCTACACTTGAAATCCTTCCTGGATTCACATATTGCAAAACAATAACAGATAGGGGACTGTGATTACTCAGCTATAACACCATCTCAATGTTCTGGGGACATGCTGAAACCTTCCAGCTTTGCTCTCGAGGTTCAAATGTCTCCAGAACCTCTCGATGGTATTATAGCCCTGTAATACTCAGTCCCTCTATTGTTTTATTTGTCCCCTATCTGTTATCCCATTTGTCTTGTATTTGTTTGAGTCTGTTTTATGTACTTGTCGCTTGTGAAAACAGGCATTTATACTCATCAGCTAACAAGTACAAAAATAAAATGAAAATGAAAGGAACCAGAAAGTGATCCTTTTGCTATACAGATCATTAGTAAGACTGCTCCTGGAGCACAATGCAAAGATCTGAAGTTCATCTCTTTGCAAAGACATAGAGAAAGTGGCAGTAGTACAACATAGGGCAACAAAAAATAATCCATTGATTGGGGGATAACACTTAACGAGGAGCAGCTGAGATAACTCTGTATGCACACCCTGGGGGTTGGAAGAGAAAGGGAGGGACATGACTGAAACTTATAAATATCTGCAAGGGATTAACAGGGTGGCTACCAAAGGCTTATTCACTTTAAATAAGAATACATGTATGGGAGGGGGCTCACTGAAACGGGAGGGAGTAGTTTCAAAAGGGATGTCTGGAAGTATTTTTTTCACTGAAAGCGTGGCAGAAAAATGGAATAGTCTGCCTGAAGCAGGTGTGAATGCCAAACCAGGGAACAGGTTTTCCTACAATGGGCAGAGCATCGGGTGGGGGGAGGGAACACTAGACACCAGGGAAACATACTTACGTATGTTCAGGCCAGGTAATTGGTGATCATGGGGGGAGGTTACCAGTAGATGCCAGGGACACATATTTATTTCTCACCAGGCCGGCAATCAGCGAGCACAGTGGTGGTGCCACTAAACACCAGGGACACATATTTATTTCTCATCAAGCCAGCGATGATGGGGGGGGGGGCACCACTGGATGCCAGGGACACATATTTATTTATCATCTGGCCAGTGATCACCTATCATGGGGAGGGGGAGACCACATGTACCAAGGAACATTCTTTCAGTATAACTGGGCAGGTGATCAGCGGGGGGGGAGACCAGTCACCAGGGACACAGGGCTGCCTCAAGGGCAGGGGCTGGGGGGGCACTAAACTATTGCAAAGCCTGAGTAAATGGACCCATAATGGGAATGCAAATGGCCACATAGCATCTTGCATGCCGAATGGGCTCATTTACATGACTACGTTTGAGAATTCCAAATAGCGTACCTGTGCTATTCATTGTGGAGCCATTCTCATGGCTGTATGTTGGGGCGGCACTAGTGAGGTTAGCGCTGAGTCATCCTGGCCCTATTCACAGTGGGACAGTGCAGGTGCCTCATCCAACTGCGAATAGCAGCCTTTGACACCTGGGCAACTGCAAAGCGGAACACAAATGTTTGCATTATGCTTTGTGATTTTTTTGTGAACCTAGCCCCAGATGTGCAAAAAACTCATAATGTATGACACCCCATATATTATTTTCTAGTTATAGTAAACAAATAAAGCAATGTCAAACACATTACACTGGCAGTGTACTAGCTCTTTAAATTAAAGCTAGAAAAGTACTTAGAGGAAGGGGACTGGTATAAATAATTATAAGGTTGGTGGAAAAAAAGCTAGGTGGATCAAATGTCTTTCTTTTCCTGTTGTTTTATATTCCTATTTATATAATAGTGAAGAAAAATCCTAAAACCTCACTGGCTGAGAGATAGCCCCTCACCGTGTATTAAAACCTAGCAGTTCATGGTCAGGTGCCAGATCTCATTGCCAAGGCAAAACGCCTCATTGCCTAAACATTCAGGGAGCGTCTCATGTATATAATTTTACTGGTTAAAATCTATTTAAACAAATTATTTTATATAAAAGGAAATCATATTCAAAATATTTCTATTTTCATATGATACATATGAACAGAGAGACATTTTATAAACACAATAAGTCACTACAGAGTGTATACTGTATGTATTGAAGGATGTGAGTGCACTTCCCAGGGATGTAAGAACACTCAGCCTTTGGCTTTGTGTCTCACTTTCCTGGGGTGTACATCACAATACTTTAATTCATCCCCCCGTTGTGGCTTTCTGCTTATGTGCATGATTTCTGATCATGCCTGGCTGCTACTGCGCAACTGCATTCTTTTGACCTAGGTGCAGTCAGTTCTTTTGTTTGGTACCACATTATCATTGCTGCTTGTTCTTATGCCCTATACTGTATCATCAGTGCTGCCTGTTCTCCAGGCTTGCACCATGCCTTCAATACTGCCTCTCCTTCCACTATACAATCCCACCTGTGTTGCATGTGGTCATTTTCTATAACATGCCACCAGTGGACCTGTCCTCCTGTCCGCTGTCATGCATACAGAGTTATCCTGTATTAACTTTATCTCCCTGTGTAACTGTTCGCATTACTCAAATTTTTTCTGTTTTTTTCTTTATTTGTACATGACGTGGAACCTACTGTATGTAAAGAGCTTCCAGCTCAAATGGTATTTCCAAGACTGTAATAAATAAATAAATAAAATAAAAAATGCTGCCTGTACTGCTTTTTCTCCTGTACTGTACCCTGCCACCACAGCTACCTTTTCTCTTGTGTGTCAGTTTTCTTTGTGTGCTTGAAATGCCAGCCTTATGATTTTATCTCTGCCAGTCTACTTCCTAGAGAATGTCTTCATTCTTTGCTATTTCTAGCCATTTCTTACAAGAACGTGCAGGGTAAATGTGAAGCATCTCCTCACGCATGCAGAAATGGCTGCTTACAGTGGTGCAGTAGCCCTGGAAAGAAGGTTCTTTCTTTTCAGCCTCTTATTACTGTTAGTGTGTTGTGAGGTGGGAGTCCATCTGGCAGTGTTTTTCAGACTAATCTGCAATTCTGAACCCACAGCCAGGGCTGGAGATTAAACTGCAGGGCCAAGCTCGCAGAATCCATGGGAAGCAGGCCATAACATATGCTGACCATAGAACTTCAAAAGGCTGGTTTCATGGCACCTTCACAGAAAGACTATTTAATGAAGGCAGCTGGAGGGGGGTGTGGCAGAGATGGGGAGATAAAAGGATTTTTGGGAACTTGATAGAGAGCAAAATGTTGTACCCTGCTCAATTTACAACTACGGGTACACACAGGTATCTTAAAGCAACCTGCACTGGTTACTGGTAGAGCTGTGCAGAATTTTCAAATTCTGCTTTCCCCAGAATTCTGCTGAATTTCAGAAATATAGACACATAGAATTTATTGGCAGAAAAGGACCGGTAGTCTAATCTAGTCTACCCTATATTCCCTGCCTAACAATACACCCCAGACTCTATTTGGCCACAGGTGTCCTCCTCTTACCTCTATTTATTACATCCATCTACCTGTCCCATACATGCTTGAAACTCCCCACTGTCTTCACCCCACTGCCTCCTCTGGCAGGCTGTTCCAGGCATCCACCACCCTTTCTGTGAAGAACTATTTCCCCGTATCCCTCTTAAACTTCTTCACCTCAGGCTTCATAGCATGCTCCTTGTTCTGGTGCTCTTCCTCCCATTAAAGAGACTGCCCTTCTGCACCTTGTTCAACTCCATGAGGTAGTTATAGGTCTCAATCATGTCCCCGTCTCACTCTCCTCTCCTTTAAGTAGCACACGTTGAGCTCCTGTAGCCTCTCCCCATATGATTTCTCATGTAACCCACATACCATTTTCATAGCTGTCCTCTAGACCGCTTCCACCCTATTGTTGTCCTTGCAGAGATGCAGCCTCCAGAACTGGACACAGCACTCCAGGTGGGTCTCACAATTGAGTGAACAAGTGGCAACACCAACTCCCTTTTCTGCTAGAGATCCCACTCCCCTTCCACCCCAACATCCTGCTTGCCTTGCTTGCTGACTTGTCATCCTGCTCTACAACCTTGAGATTGTCAGATATGATCACACCAAGGCCCCTTTCTTATTTGGTAACTTAAGTACCTCCCTCATCATATACCTAGCTGCCCAGGTTTCCTCACCCTTGGTGCATGGCTTTGCACTTTTAGGCATTGAAACCCAGCTGATGTTCCCTAGACTGCTCCTCTGGTTTCCCAGATCTCTTTTTATTCTTTCAGTCCCCACTTGGGTGTCCACTCTGCTGCAGATGTTTGTGTCATCTACAAAGAGACACACCTTCCCCTCCAGTTCCTCAGCAATGTCATTTATGAAGATGTTGAAGAGGACTGGGCCCAGTACCAATCCCTGTGGTACTCCACTGGCCATGAGCCTGTCCTCCCAGTGACTGCCATTTACCACCACCCTCTATCTCCTGTCTTTCAACCAGTTTGATATACAGCACATCATTTTCTCTACCATCTGCAAGCTACTAAGTTTCTTTATCAGCTTCCCATGTGAAATAGTGTCAAAGGCCTTACTGAAGTCGAGATAGGCCACATCCACTGCCCTTCCCTGATTCAGCTACTAAGTTATCCAGTCAAAGAAATACATGAGATTTGTTTAACGTGACCACCCCCCTCATGAAGCTGTGATGTTGGTTGTCCTGCATCCTATGTGTTTTGAGATAATCCATCAGTCTTTCTTTCAGTAGGGACTCCATTGACTTCTGCACCACTGATGTGAGACTGGACAGTCTCTAATTAATGGCCTGCTCCAGGCTAATTCTACAGAATTCAGTCAGAAGCAGAATTCTGAAATCGTGGAAGTGGAATGTTATGAGTGGAGTCATATATCACAGTTCGTGCAAACAGTGGATTCTTTTTCCCAAGCTGCAGAATAATATTTCAAAGAATACACAATTTTTATGGAGTTTACATAGAAATGCTTTTCAGAATTCCATGAAATTGTAAAAAGAAATTCTGAAAAGCATTTGGGAAGTGGAATCGCCATTCTGCACAAATTCCACTATCGGAATTTCACACAGCACCCAGCTTTAGTTGCTGTACAAAACCTGTGTAAATATTCAATACATAGGATAATGAGTGAGCAGCTATACAGAACAAGCCTGTGTCTGCAATGAAAGGTTTCTATAGCAGCCAGAATCTTGAAACACAATGACAGTTGGAGGCTTGAGGGTTTGTGGAGGTTCAGATTACTGATTCAACTTGTGAGCCAGTGACTGCAGCTGCAGCTGTTTCAGTAAGTTCAACTTTTCTTTAAAAAACAAAAGATAAACAGTTTCCAGCTTGATTGGCTACAGGAAAGGAGCTGTGCGATGGCATTCTAAGTTACTGTCAATCAATCAATCAAGTCTTTATTTAACCAGGCGTTCATCGTTGAGCAGAAGCTCATTTGCAAGATGGACCTGGGTGGAGCATGAACAATTGTATATACAGGTCAACACAGGTATTTACAAGGCAATACAGATAATACTCTTTACAGAGAGGAAGAAAAAGAAGTTCATATGTACATAGAATTATACAGATATTGTACAGATTACATGGTATTTACATACATAGAAGTGTCTATAGGAAGATAAAGCAGGTTATCTAAGGTTGCAGGAGGAAGTAATGGAAGAAAAAAGTAAAAATAAAAAAATACACCAGGTAGAGGTGAAGGTGGGGGAAGGAGGGAGGTAGGGGAGAAAGACTAGGAGGGCACAGTGCACAGAGAGAGTTGGTAAAACAGGATGTAGAGAAGGTGAATGGAGAAAAGGAGTATGTGTGAGCCCGGGATTGAATGCTATAAGTACGGGCATGGTAGGATGTCACAACCCAGGGTAGTGAGCTCCTATCCAAGGTTGGGAAAGGAAGAATAAGGGGATGGATGGGCCTAGTGTTGATAAGACAGGGGGATAAGAGAGAGAGAGAGAGAACAATTAGGCTGGTGAGGAGCAAGCTGGGGGTCAGTACTTAAAATTAGGTCTAGGCATGGCTATATACCAATTGCAGACACGGTACTGAGGTCTGAGTGGGTGAAGCAGTTACATACTTCTCTGATTGTATGGAAATAAAGCATCTTGAAGGCATTTACCGATTAGAGTGCTTAATTTGAGGTTTTGTAGATCGTTCCATAAGGTAGGTAGCATGAAGCTTATGGCTGCCCTGCCAAAGTGGGATTTTGCTTTGGGTACTTTAAGTGTAATAGATGAGTAACTATGCAGCGTATTTCCCAATTATACTCAGGGGAAGACAGCAGGAGATATAGTAAGGCAGCTTATTAGAGATGGCTCTATAGGTCAAGAAACAGCGTTCTGTGGCGCCTGAACTTTAGTGATGTCCACCCCACTGCCGCATATAGGGTGCAGTGATGCATGTCAAAGGGGAGTCCCATTATAAACTTCAGTGCTTGATGGTAGAGTGTGTCCAGTTTAGCCATGTAAGAGTTGGGGCAATGGCTGTAGAGGAAGTCAGCATAATCAACCAATGATAGGAAAATGGATTGGACCAGTTGTTTCTTGGCATCTCTGGTGAGAAATTGGTTGATTCTAAAAAACAGTCCAAGCCTTTGCCGAAGTCGTTTAGCATTCCTCGATATGCTCAATGAAGAGAGAGTCTTTAGTCTATCAAACTCCCAGATACTTGAATTTTGTAACAAATTCTAGTTTTCACCTAGAACTCTGGTAATTTGGGAACTGTCCCACTGGACACAGGGTTAGCTATTACAGATAAAGGGAGGACCATCGCTTTAGTTTTTTGGCATTAAGGGTAGCTTTTTGGAGGAGTTGGCTTTGCAAAGGTTGAATTCTGACTGTAGGTCATTGCAGGCAGCTTCAGGTGTTGGGCGACTCACGTAGAGAACTGTATCATCTGCAAACAGATGGATGTTGGCTTCTTTTATACAGTAGTCGATGTTATTAATGTAGATTGCAAAAAGTAAGGGCCCTAATATAGAACCTTGAGGTACCCCTCTTTGCAGAGTTTTTAAGGGGGACAGGCCTCCTTTGGCTTTAACTTGTTGAAAGCGCCCTGTAAGATAGTCAGTAAACCAACACAGAGAGGAGGGGTCCACACCTATGGTTTGAAGGGAGGAGAGGAGCAGACTATGGTCGACGGTGTCAGAAGCCTTGCTTAGATCAAGGAAAACATCAGAAATAAAGTTTTGCTCTCAAGATTACGCTGCCAGTCATTAGTAACTTTGGCGAGGGCTGAGATAGTGCTATGTTTAGCTCTGAATCCGGACTGCATAGGATTTAGCAGTTCTCTAGACTCAAGGTGAGTCCTCAGCTGTGCATTTACAATTTTCTCTAGGAGCTTGGACAGGACCGGAAGGAGAGCAATTGGCCTGTAGTTATTGAGATAGCCAGGGTCACCTGATTTGAACAGTGGTATGACATGTGCTGTCTTCCATATAGGTGGTAAGGTGCCCTGAGACAGTGTGCCCTGTGCTGCAGTAGTGATATCACTCCTGCAGCAAACCAACATATTGATGTCACTACTGCAAAAAAACAACTCCATTCTAGGCATGGATTTCAGTGCAAACAACATTCCACCTTATACAGTAAAGAGATATAATGTTTTAATAATATATTGTGTGTGGACGACAATTTATGTACAGTAACACATAGTAACAAATGTCCCCAAATGGCTATTCATACCATTCTGGTATACCCAGTAAAGGGAATTAGTGGGACATCACATTGGGCAGCATCAACAATACAGTAGGTAACTTCTGTTACCCAGATGGGTGTGCGAGAAGAAAGCATGTGGGTAACAGGCCAGAGAGAAAATCCTGTTACACCATCCTCATTGGTGAAGATCTCACTGTTGGCAGCACAAAAGACGTTCTAGTGAACATGAGTGTCATAGAAGTTACAGTAATCCCATGTACAAAATAAAAAAGCCACAAATAGCAGTACTTAGCCTGTGTTTTAACTTGGAGAACTCCAATGGAGGCTGCCCTGACTGTAGTGCTCTCTGATTTCATAGAGAGCAAACCCCCAAACAAAAGGCTAATAAGCCCTCAACAAATCGACTGCTACTATTATGACAAAATCCCAAAACAATATGATAATACAGTATTATAGTCTTTAATATACTTTCTAAATAAACTAGAGAAGGACCACATCCCATGACTAATTGGAGTATGCAAATATCGGGACTGTGTGGCCTTTAAAATTTGCCAAATAAGAACTATCTATCTGGACTTCATGGAGAGTCAGTCTCATTCTTTCTCCTTTGCTTAAAGGACAACTAAATAGGTTATTCTACTTAAATGAAACTACTGAAATGGGAACTCATAGGGGTATAGTATAATCCTCTGCCTTTTATGTGCATAGCTTCTTGTGGTCCGAAATTGCGATTTATACAGTTTTGTCAGGTTTGTAAAAAAGTAAACAAATCGGACCAGCTTTCAAATTCAAAGACTTGGTAGTACCCTAAGATGGCCATTACGTGGTAATGTGATGACATCACTGGAGCGAGAACCCTCAGGAGAGATAATAGTACTTGCATAGGGGCTTGCTGTATAGTGTGTAATTAAAACCTTTAGACTGCATGTTTGGGGTAAATCCTTTACTGTGCATGTGTGATGTCTCTTCACACATGCATAGTAAAGGATTTGCCCAAAACATAGTGGCCATCTTAGGGTACTACTGCTGATGAACACACCGAAGAGGACTGGACCCAGGACAGATCCCAGCAGCACCCCCACTCATGACTTCCCTGTCTTCCGATTTGTGCCCATTTACCACAACCCTCTGCTGTCTCTCCTTTAACCAGTTTCCTAGCCATGTAACTCTGTCCCTAGTTGCACCCAGATCCTCCAGCTTTTTCAGCAATCTTTTGTGTTGCATTGAGTCAAAGCCTTGCTGAAACTGAAGTAGTGTAAATCCACAGCATGGCCATTATCTACTACCCTCATTACCCAGTCAAAGAAAACTATCAGGTTGGTCTGACAGGACCTCCCTGCCACAAACCCATGCTGTTTACTATCCTGCAGATGTTGCTCTGTAGGTAGTCCACAGGTCCTCTCTGAACAATGACTTAATCAGTTTACACACTACAAAGGTAATGCTGACAGTTCTTTAATTCCCTGATTGCTCCTTGTCTCCCCCCACCCCATGTAGCAGGACTGTGTCTGCTACCCTCCAGTCTTTTGGAATTAGCCCTGTCTAAATTGAGCTATTGAATAGCACTGCTAGGGATTCAGCTAGTTCTGCAGTGAATTTCTTGAGCACCCTTGGGTGCTTCCCATCCGACCTTGTGGCTTTATCTACCTTTAGGCTTCAAGTCCCTTCTGGACCCTTTCTTTGGAAAATACTGGCTGCCTAATTTCAAGAATGCCCCTGACAGCTGCCTTGATGCA
The DNA here is from genome assembly GCA_016271365.2 of Neoceratodus forsteri. Taxonomy (NCBI): domain Eukaryota; kingdom Metazoa; phylum Chordata; order Ceratodontiformes; family Ceratodontidae; genus Neoceratodus; species Neoceratodus forsteri. The sequence goes on along the minus strand of JADMNL010000034.1, from coordinate 20,476,707 downwards.
ACTTTCCAGCAGGGTCACTGTCTTCCCTTGTGAAGACAGAGCAGAAGTAATTGTTAAGGATGACTGACCTTTGCTCATCTTCCTCTAGCACCCCCCCGTAGCCTAACAATACCCTCTCCCTTCTTCCTTTTCTCTTTAATATATCTAAAGCATAGTTTTCCCCATTCTTGACCCCCTTTGCAATATGCAGCTTCATGTCTGCCTTTGCATCCCTGACTGTCCTCTTTGCTTCGCTAGTTTTTATTTGATACTTGCCCCATTCCTCCCTCCTCTCCTTTTCCTTGTAGCTGGTGAAAGCCTTTTTCTTTGCACTAACTGCTTCTCTGACCCTTCTGATAACCATATTGATCTCTTGTACCAGTTTCATTTTGTAACCGTTCCCGTACATGACTTTGCTGCCTTGAGAATTTATTCATTTATTCATTATGAATCGGGTTTACAACCTTTGAGCCAGAGACTCATTTACAAAGGCACCTCATCGCGTGGGGGGGGGGGCAGACATCAAGACAGTTATTACAGTGCAGATTAAAACAGAGGATAACATTAACAGTGCAGTAAAAGGAATATTTAACATAGATACACTTAGGTTACATAATGTAGTAGTTTGTATGTTACTTAGGTTACATAGTGTTACAAAATTGTGAGTTTCACTCATGGATATAGTAGGTCCTCAGAGAAGACAGTGGGTTACATCCCTGTTTGGACCTAGAAGAGAAGGGGTAGGTCTGGGGGAAGGAGAGGCTGTCCAGTGGACGTTGTCAGAATGGTCCCCTTGATTGTCCCCCACTTTCCTCTACACCTCTAATGCTGTTCACCCTGGTCAGTTTGTCTCAGACCAGATCCCTCATCCAGTTGAACTGTGCTATTTTGAACTCTAGAACTTCAGCAATCTAAGATTTGATCATGTCCCCTCTCTCTTTTCTCTCCTTCAGTGAGTAAGAGACATTGAATACAGCACACACAGAGAAAAGGCAGCTGGTGCTTCAATGGATGGCTAATACAGGCTCAATGAGAGAAAACAAAGTTGAAGCATATTAGCAGGATGCACTGAATAGTTGTGAAAATAATAATTTTTTTTAATCCCAAGGCCAATTGAGGACACTGACAAGCAGTCCTGACACTTCAGCCAGAGGGTCTTTGTCAGGGGGCATGTCAGTTGTGAGGTCATACATTACTTTTAAAGAAGAAATTTAAAGCAACAGCACTACATGCCTCGGTCTGCACTTCCCCCTCCCTCTCACCCCTGTTAGTTTTTCTTGGTCCCACTGTCCAAAGGCTTTTGGTGATCCTCAGGACTCCAGTTCCTTTTTGCAATACAATATTTGTGTATGTTAAGACCTAGGCAGTATGTATGGGTTATTCTACATAGTTGTACTCCTATATGTTGTAATCCATTGCTATTGTGTTGCTTTGTACCTTTTGTTGATCTGCATAATTGTTTGTATTTGTTTGTCCTCTTGAAAATTAATAAAATTCATTAACTGTAACAAAAGTATTACATTTAAAAGACAATTCAAAAAATCTTTCTTGGACTCAATAAAACAAAAACAGCTTAAACTGTATCAATGCAGGAGAAAAACTCTTCCTATGCCAATTTGTTGCATATAAAACCCAATGTTAAACCACTATTAAGGGCTAGATAAAAGGCCAAGGGCACATAATACATTTTCTATGCCATAACTTCTATTGTGGCAGTCTATTGAAAATAAATCATTTCTGCAAGTACAAAGCACCAGAATTAACCCTCAGGCTCAATACTTAGGCTTATAATTGCATATTTATGCTTTATAAAAAAGTATTCTAGACTAAAATGAAGTGCTAAATTTAAATGTACCTCGGTTATAGGGCTCCTGAGGGGAAGAAATCAAGGTGCTCAGTCAGTTTGCTCAAAAATGTTAACAAAACACTGAATTACCACAAGATAGAAAATATTGTTTCATAAGCACTGCTAACGAGGGTATCAGTTACAGAGATGAAAAGATAGAACAGCTCAAATAATGTCCATGGATACAGGCATCAAAAGATAAACAAAATCCAGCGGGATAGGCATTCCTGTGTGTCGGATCCTGACCATATGACTCCAGGTGACAATAACTGGTAACATTAAAGGAGAAAGACAAACAGGGTCAAAGACCATGGATACAGAAACATATACCAACAAAAAATAACTTTGGAAATCATATAAACTCCAATTCCTCATGTAAACCATATGGTTCTAATGTATTTAATACCAAACTTCATCTGTTTTCTTATTTTAATAAGATGCTAATTCTATCTCCTCCATGAAAGGTTGGTTTCATATGCTCAGGGGCCATGAAATTTAGTATGCTAGGGTCCGAGTTGTTGCAATTTATAGTGGTCTCACAGGGCATTATTTTATTTTCCATTACATATTGCCCTTACATGCACCTGAATCCTCTGCTTAAGGAGCCACATAACCCTGCCCACATTTTGGAGGCCACACATGGACACCATGCCACAAATGGGGTCTGCATGTAATCACCTATCTAACTTCTACCTCCTTGTTAGGGCATATAGGGCTAACAAATTTGTTGCCTTCAACTGAACACTTGCTGGATATTGGAGAACCCACATTTGTTAAAAGCCCACTGGATGTGATGGAAGCCACATTTGAGTTTTGTTTAGACTAGTACTGGGTAAGAAGTGGCTTCTGCTGACATGTCCCCTAGACTTTGTCCTTTCCTAAAAGTTACATGTGGACCTTCTCCCAATCTCTTTCCAAGGGCACCATCAGTTTTCAAAATCATCCAAAACTCATCAATTAGATTGCCAATTTGGCTAGATACTGAACTATAAGCCAAAATACATGTGTAAGGCTGGACAGTTCTTTGATTTGGTATCAGTAAATCATTTCTATTAACATTTCTTGCTTTGTTAAGGGCTTCATTTAAGACCTCCCTTGGATGTCCCCTACCTTGAAATCTTCTTGTAATCTCTTTAGCTTGTGCACCAAAAGTAACGTTCTCACTACAATTTCTTCTGAGTCTAATATACTGAGAGTAGGGGATGGAATGAAATCATTCTTTGAGCTGTGCACTCTTGTAGTGCAATAAGGTGTTAGCTGCTGTCTCTTCTGTGAAGTCACATGTTGATATTTCTGTGTCTGGCATGGCACTGGGTGTGATGTCCAAGAAATCAATTTTGGTACGATTACATTCATAAGAGAATTTCAAGTTGAAGTCATTAGGGTTCAGATAATCCATAAAATGTGCAATTTCATTCTCAGTGCCATGCAGATTCCGATAATATCTAAATAAGGTGATACCAAAGTGTCAGTTTATCAACCAACGTCTGGCCAGACGGTTCCATGTGATAATGGTGATCTTGGAATAGTGATCATCGTTTCAGTGAGTGTACATCACTGAAAATGAATTATGGTGTTGTACACTCGTGGTGAACTGCAAGAGGGCACCAGTCTCTTTGTTATATGGGGGGCTGTGCCCTCCCGCACCTCCCTACTAAAGGATTCTCAACTCCAGGGGGGTTACATGTTGGGGGTGTGCAAAACTGTAAGAAAATAAAATAATACGACCAGATGCAAAAACAGTATCATGCCCAGAACCAAATCTGGCACCCTCCCAACCCCAGCCTGCCACCTACCCACCACGCCACATGGCCAACTTGGCAGTCTGCCACCGCACTATACCCCACAAACTCTCCCTCCCCTTCTGCCATTGCATGGCGTGCTCCCCCCCCAAAGCGCATGTATACATAGCGACATCCTGTTACTATATTCTCTACCCCCCCCGTATCCAGTCACCACCCTGCCAGGTAGCCTTTTGTACAGGCACTGTGATTGAGTCACCCTATTTAAAAGTGCTCAAGTCATGGTCACCCTGTACATGGGATACTGGCCAGAGCCAACATGGTTGAAGCTGATGGGGCTCGGCAACTCTAGAGCACTGCCAGCTGTCCGCTGTGCCCAACATGGTGGTGGGTGATTACTGCACATGCGTGAGTTGCTGTGCATGTGCAGATAACTCTGGTGGCCATCTTGGACACAGTGGACAGCTGACAGCAGAGTTTGGGGTGCCCAACATGGCCGTCAGAGTTCTCTGCACATTCGTGGGCACTCATGTATGCACCGTAATCACCCAGAGCCATGTTGGACACGGCGGACAATGCCGTGTTCTGGCTGCCAAACAAAGTAGTGTGGCAGACATGCATCCGCCTCCACTACTGGAACTCCAAAGAAAAAGGAGCGGACAGTATCTGGTCAGCTGTTTTTTCCCCCCTGATTGCAAAATGGCTGCAGGGCTCCACCTACTGCAGCCGTAAAAAGGGATTCAACCTTGTAGTAAATATGCTTGTTTTCCCTATACTCATATAGACATTACCATAAGAGAGGGAAAAATCTGTCCCCATCACTGTGCCACATTTTTGGGGAAAAATTATTTTTTTAATGTAAAACAAAGCCCTTGTGAGAATAAATTCTAATGCATTAATTAGTTAAGAAATTCTAGCTTGTTCAGAGTCCCACCTCCAGGAAAGATTCCACAGCTTCAGTGCCCTAAGAGTGGGGTATACTCATATACAAACTGCCACATAAATGGTGAACCATACAAAATCAGGTTGCCATATGGATCCTTTCAATTTATTCAGCAACTCCATTGTGTCCCTACCCTCCAGTCTTTTGGAATTACCCCTATCTGAATTAAGCTACTGAATAGCACTACTAGGGGTTCAGTCAGTTCTGCAGTCAATTCCTTGAGCACCCTTAGGTGCACCCCATCTGGCCTGGGACTTTAGCTACCTTTATGCTTCAAGCCCCTTATAGACCCTTTCTTTGGCAAACATTAGTGGCCTTATTTCAGGAATGCCCCTGACAGATGCCGTGATGCCACTTTTAGGCAGGGGTCCACTGTCTTCCCTTGTGAAAACAGAGAAGAATTAATAATTAAGGATAGCTGCATTTTGTTCATCTTCATCTGGTACCCCCTATTGTAGCGTAACCATACCCCCTTCCTTCTTCCCTTTTTTCCATAATATATCTAAAGAATTGTTTTTCCCCCTCTGCAATAAACAGCTCCGTGTCTGCCTTTGCATTCTTAACTGTCCTCTTTGCTTCCCTAGTTTTTATTTGCTACTTTCCCAATGTCTCCTTCCCCTGTTTTTCCTTGTAGCTGGCGAAAGCCTTTTTCTTGGCTCTAACTCCTTCTCTGTCCCTTTCTGAGAGCCATATTGGTCTCCTGTATCTGTTTCATTTTGTAATAATCCTTGTGCATGACTTTGTTGCCTCGAGAATAGTCCCCTTGATTGTCTCCCTTCTTTCCTCTATACTTCTGATGATGTCCACCTTGCTCAGTTTATCTCGGGCCAGTTCTGTCATCCAGTTGAAATCTGCTCTTCTGATCTCTAGGACTTCAGAAATCTAGGTCTTAATAATGCCCCTCTCTCTCTCTCTCTCTCTCTCTCTCTTCTTTTCTCCAGTGAGCACATGTTCCAGTTTACCAGCACCTGTTCATATGGAATATCCTGTTGCCCCTGAACTATCTTGGTAGCTCTCCTCTGCACTGCCTCCATCTGGTTTATGACTTTCTTAAGGTAGGGATTCTCATATTGCACACAATATTCCAGAGGTGGATGCACCATGGACCTGTATAGGGGCAGAATGACCTCTTTCCTCCTGCTGGTGAACCACCTTGATATGCAACCCAGCATCCTGTTCACCTTGCTTGCCACTTTTTACATTGCAGTTCCTAGCAGCTTGTAATTGCTATTCTCAGGACTCTCTCCTCCTTTGAGACCATGACCTTCACCCCCCAAGTCTGTGCTCAGTGCTTGGATTTTTATGTCTGATGTGCATCACTCTACATTTATTAGCACTGAACTCCAATGGCCAGATTCCAGACCATCTCTCCAACCTTACCCGGTCCTCTCTTATTTCCCTCATGTCCTCCTCAGTGTCCACCCTTCTGCAGAGTTTGGTATCATCTGTGAAAAGACGTAATCGATTTTAATGCTATCCCCGATGTCATTAATGAACACATTGACTGGGACTGGACCAAGCACTGATCCCTGGGAACCCCTGCTAGTAACTTCTCTCATCCTGGAATGCTCCTCCCCTAACACAATCTGCTGAATTCTACACCTAGCCAGTTTGCTACCCACCTGGTTACTTTCTACTCTGTCCCCTTATCTGCCACATTTTGATCAACCTCTTGTGGGGGACTGAGTCAAAGGTCTTGCTGAAGTCCAGGTATAGGACGACCACCACTTGGCTTTTGTCCACTGCCCTACTGACTCAGTCGAAGAAGCTGATCAAATCGGTTTGGCATGAACTCCCTGCAATGAACCAATGCTGCCTGCCATCCTGGAGCCTGTTTGCCCCAAGGCACTCACCCAACCTTTTATTTAGGATAGTTTCCATCATCTTGCCAAAAACTGATGTCTAGCTGACAACTTTATAATTCCCCAGTTCGACCCTTGGTCCACTCTTGTCCAGGGGCACCACATTAACTGTCTTCCATTTCTGCTAAGCCAGCCCTGTGTCTAGCAAGCAGTTGAACAGGCCAGCCAGGGGCACTGCAAAGACTGCTGCCAGGCCCAGCCTTGTGTCTAGCAAGCAGTTGAGCAGGCCAGCCAGGGGCACTGCAAAGACTGCTGACAGGCCCAGCCCTGTGTCTAGCAAGCAGTTGAACAGGCCAGCCAGGGCACTGCAAAGACCGCTGCCAGGCTCCAGCTCTCTCAGCATCCTCAGATGCATGTCATCCAGCACATTGTAGCTTTAAAGTAAAACTTAAACAGTGAAGAAGTGTTTTTTTCTTAATTCTGAGGCTTATGCTATTTACTTTGTAGTAGAAAAAAATCAGAATAAGTAATGGTAAAGGGTTGCATACAAGAAACAAATGCCAAGTGGCATTATTATTTCATTCTACCCCTGAGTTGCAATATTTTTGAGTATACACACCTTTACTACTGTTTGTTTTATGTGTTGTATGTTGGTAGTCATAAACTGTTGTATTTTAAGTTGTATTCAGATTTCAAGCAATGAAGGTGTTAAAGAGGCAATTGCGTATTCAATTTTCCTGACTGAGTGAAGCGTACTTTGAAATGTGGTTGTTGGTTAGATGTTCACTATGTCAGCATGCACTGTCCAAGATGGAGGCTCAGCAGCACACAGTGCCAGCTGAAAGCATTGTATTCATTGTAGTGAGTACTGTCTTCCTTGTTTATAACATCTGATAAGTATAACGAAGCCTGCCGTTCTCTAATTGTGAATAGTTTTTCATGTTTCTAGTTCTGTTTGAGGAGCAGTTTGACACTGAGGAGAAGATGTGATTCAAGTTTGTATGCAGCTTACAATTTGAACATGGAGTTTCACTATGATTTCTGTGCAGTCTCACAGCGTTCTTTACCAATTATTTATAGTGTACATTTTTTAAGTGTAAGTGGAACTGTAATTAGTGTCAGTGCTGGATTTCTGTGTGCTGTGGTTCTGCAGCATTCTCTGTATTTAAAGAGCTAGTAGAGACAAAATAGCAGAACATAAAATGTTACAGATTTTAAGTAGTCAGTTGTGACTTTTAATCTTTGAAGCATGTTTCTTTTTCCTTTTGCTCATTAGAAACTTATCTATGTGATAAATCTACAGTGAAGCCCACCTGGATGAATCAGAGGGCCTGATTCTAAGATGCATGTCGCAACTCGCAGGCAAATGTGAATTGCGACATGCGCTGCTATGCCAGGAACCCTGCACCCTATTTCAAGACAAACAGGGTCCCTGGCACTTACGTTCTGTGACTTGTGGCAGTCACAGGGTTGGGCCACAGGAATGGCACAATGGATCTGGGTGCCACAAGCCACCAACCACAATGAACAGACCCCTGAACCCTGCAGCCATGGAAAAAGCCTGTGAGCCCCTGTGGGCCATGGGGGGATGGTGGTGTGGCAGAGGCGCAAGGATGCCGCTGAAGAAAATGGACCCGGTGGGTGGCACCCCAGAATTGCGGGGGGGCATCTATGTGATGGGGGAGTCTGTTGGGCATGTCTGTGTGTGTGTTGCGGCACTGCGGGGGGCAACTGTGAATTGGCATGGATGGATGCCCTTTAGAGCAGCTAACTGCTGGTCTAATTCCGCAGTGCTGTAGTGTGTCTCAGAATCATGTAAGTGGGTTACGGCAGTCACCCTTTCAGAATAGGGTGCAGTTGCTGCCATAAACTTTCCTTCCACCATACTGTAGAGGCTGCAGTTGGCAGATGGATGCACCATGGTGTAGGCCACCTCTTGGAATCGCAAATGGCGTAATGCATGTTGCAAGGTGCAACTTGTGCTACTGGGTTTGGCACAAGTTGCCTTGTAACATGCGTAACCCATTTTAGAATCAGGCCCACAGTGTCACAATTTCCTGCATGATAAAAGGCATTAACTCCCATTGAAAATGCATTGTTTTCTGCAGTAACTCTGTTGCAGAATGTTCCAGAACTGGGTTTCATCCTGCCGGGTTTCACTGCCTCACTCAAAAAACATTGAAAATCAATGAAATAAATGGCTGCAGGTTCCAGACTGGCTTCTCCCATGCCATCAACTGACAGATGGCCATCGAAGCTGAAAGATAATGCTATAGAATGATCATTGTCATGGGCTGCCTTGCTGTTCAGTATGTGACTAGATAGGTCATTGACAGAGCAAAGGCCAATGGCACATTCATAAGGTAGAAAAAGAAATGGGCAGACTGGATGGGCCTTGCGGTCCTTACCTGCCGTCAACTTCTATGTTTCTATGATTATGTGGATCTCAATATTTTCTGCGGAAATGGTTGTGGAATGATTTTCCACATAAAAATGTTGTTCTGCAGAATATAATTTCATGGATTGTAGCAGGTGGAATTCCACAGAAGAACCAGCAAAATTCTGGTGGCAATTCTGCCATTAGAATGGTCATTCCATACTAAGTATGCAAGTGGAATGATCATTCTGTGCTAATTCTTTATTTTTTATTTTATTTTACTGAAATTGAATTACAAACCTTTGAGTCAAAGACTCTTTTGCAAAACTCCACGTCAGTTACAAAGGGTGGAGGGGAAACACGAGTTGGGGAAGACAGGCGGAACAGGCCAGGCAAGATTATATACAGGCACAAATTATTTACAGTTTATGTACAAATACATTTAAACATTAGTTCTCCGGTGGTTACAGATGGTGGAGAGACTATGACAGAAAGGCAATGGAAGGCAACAAGGCATAATAAACAAGTGGCATTACTGAGTTAATTGTCGGTATCATGGCAGAGGGACTTTTTTTTTCTTTCTCTCGTTTGGGCAGGTAGGAGACATACCTGCGACCCCTGGGTTGAGCATGGGGGGGTTAGAAAGGTCAGAAGGGCCCCTGTGTGGGTGTGTGGGGGAAGGGAGCAGAGACAGGTAGGCCAACGTAGCATGCACATTTTGAGCTATCCATTAGGAAGGTTTTTAGGCCTGCTTTGAAGAGATGGATGCTGCGGGATTGGGAGAGGGAGGGCGGAAGAGTGTTTAGCCAAATGGGGGCACGGTAGCGGAGGGATCTGCCAGGGACGCTCGATAGGGGAACCACGAAGGATGTGGAAGCCGTGAGTCTGGTACTTCGCCTGAGAGGGCCGGTTTGATGATGTGGTGAAGGGCGTGGCTAGCAGGAGGTGGATCTTTTTTGCTAGAATGCAGGTGTGGTACTTGAGCCTTTGGTCGAAATTAAGCCAGCCAGTCAGTCGGTATAGTCGCAGTGTGGTGAGAGTCTGTCACTGCCCGAGACAAGGCGACATGCTTTGTTTAGAGCAGTGGTGATGCAGCTTAGGTGGAGTTATCAGCAGCTGCGAGATTACAATCCCGTAATCGATTAGGGAGAGGATGGAGGATGTGACAGCCATTCTGCATGGCATGAGCGGGCAGGCTGTTTTGATTCTGTAGAGGTACCCACTCTGAGTTGATTGCTGCGAGAGGGAGGCGTGCATATGTCTGTGGTAGGAGAGGGAGGTGTCCAGGGTGACCCCAGTTATTTGAAGTGATTGGATTAGCCCAGCAGGGAACCATCCAAGTATTGAGATGTGAAGAGCCATCTATCAAAGGGCTTTTATGGTGAGCAAAGGTCATGCCTTGGTTTTGGAATAGTTAATGATCAGTCGGTGGTCACGAACCAGTTTTCCAGCTCCGGAAGTATTCCTGGAGGGTGTGCTGGAGTACGTACTGTTGGGGTGTTTCAGTAGAGAACAGAGGCATCGGCATAGAGTAAGAGATGACCACTGCAGGCTTTGGGGAGAGAATTAAGGAAGAGAGTGAAGAGCAGTGGCCTAGGGATTGACTCTCAGTGGAACACCGGAGCGAACGGGCTTGGGAGTGGAGATGGTGGAGTTTATTCTTACTTGCTGCAAGCTACTTCGTGAGGTAGTCCTTAGCCAGGCAGCGGCCTCGGAGACTACATTTAGCTATGCAGGATTCTATGAGTAATTCGTGGCTGACCGTGTTTAAGGCCTTAGTTAAGTCTATAAAGATAGCCCCTGCTAGTGACCCTTGGTCGAGCGCCTCATGGATGAATGTTGTGAGCTCGGTGAGAGCCGTGATGGTGCTGTGGCCAGCTCTGAACCCCTGCCAGTGGAATGGTCATTCCATGTTAATTCTGCCAGTGGAATGCTTATTCCATGCTAATTCTGCCAGTGGAATGATCATTCCATGCTAATTCTGCCAGTGGAATGATCATTCTGTGGTAATTCTGCTGGTGGAATGGTCATTCTGCTCTAATTCTGCCAGCGGATTTCCACATTCTGCACAGTGCTATGTGATAGTATTATGCTGCAGTAGATGTGTGGAATAGCCCTCTGCCTGACAGCTGACATATCTAGTTCTATTCCTCCGACTACATCAGCAGCACTGGGACCTCCCTGACATTACAGGTGACTGGCCTGTTAGTTACTGAGTGACTCTTCTTGATTAGCTGTGATGTCACAGTCAGTCATGTCATGTTACAGTGCCAATTTGCACTTTGTGTGCAAAAACAGTTTTTTTGTTTACTTACAATCTTATATACTGTAGTAAACAGTATCAGGCTGATGTTGCTGACTGCCAAGCTGTTATTTGCTTTAACCAAAAATCCCAGAATCCCCTGCTGCTGACATCAGAGAAGGGCTGCAGCACTAGATTTAATAACCTGCAGTGCATGTCAGAGATTTTATATGCTCTGATGTTTTGTTTGCTGGTCAGAGCTTATACAATCTGTAACATGGACTGCAGGTTATTGACTCTCCCAGGGCTGCAGCCCTCCTCAGATGTTAGCAGCAGGGGATTCTGGGATTTCTGGTTAATGCAAATGTCAGCTTGGAAGTTAACAAAATCAGCCTTTATACAATCTACTATACTGTCAAACAGTAAGTAAAATGCTTTTGCACACAAAGTGCTAATTAGACAGCCCTCACACTTGGGTGTGGGGCTCTTGTGTACAATCGTTCCCCTTAACCAGATAGAAAAGATAAGGTGCTTCCAGTGCAAAAGGTACCAGTTAACTACTTTTAAAAAGTAATATTTTTGGCAGTTAAAGCTTTATGTCCCTGGTTTCAAATGGCCCTTCCTTTGTGCTAGCCACCCCAGTCCCATAACTCCGACTTTCCACCAGGTGTCAAAATCATGTATCTGTAGCATGGTCTGGGTGCTCACTAGGGACTGGGCCTGTGGGTGGCTGGGAGTCATCTAGTCAGCGTAGCTTCCCGTGTTTCCCATTTTCTTCCCCAGGGAGGAGTGAGCATGCAATGCCATACAAGAGGGCCCTACACATGCTCCTGTGTGCAGGATGTCAGTAACCACCACTCCTCTGTTCCCCTTAATGACAGTCCCTGTCAGCCATGCCCCCAGCCACCTCTGTGGATCAGACAGACACCAAGCACTGTGTCCCTGCTTTCCCAGCAGAGAAGAGCAGACCTCTGGATGCTCTATCTGCTCCCTTCCTGGCCAATCACTGGCAACCCAGGTGCACTCACAAGCCTGGGTGGCAGGCATGGAGGCAGGTGTGGTGACTGAATGGCTCAACCCTCTACACCACTGGGCCAGCCCTTTAAAAACTAATATTAGTTTTAGGCAGTGCACTAACTCTTGAAGGGGTGGGTGACAACATTCAGTATATCTATGAAATGTATTGTTTTGTTTTCTTTTTTTTTTTCTAATTTTGGATGTTTCAGCTGAGGTGCAAGTCCTTGTTGCTTTTGTGGCTCTGGCCTAGATCCATTTCCTCAGCTCTGTGTATTGCTACAGTTGGAGGTTAAGTAACACACGAAAGACCATGCAATAAGTATTTTAACAGGGTTTGTCTACAACTATGCGTTTTTAGATTTTTTTAAAGGGTAAAATGAAATGTGAAGAATAAATATTTTTTTCACGGTATATTTTTAAAGCAGAGGTTTCCAAAGTTTTATTGATTACTGTTTCAAATCAGGATAACCTTAGTGCTTCATGATGTCACAATTGATTTATTAGAGTCACGTTCTCCATTTTTATCAGATGCCTTTTTCAAATGGGAGATTGTTCTGCCTGGTATAACATTAATTTATATATCTTGCAAAGGATGTTGGCAATACTCTGATGGCCTTCAGTACATCTCAAACATATTTCTGCTGGGATATGGGAAATATTTATTATTTATTACAATTGCATTAGAAAGGCAGCACTTTTTAAAAAGATATTATTTACTTCTTATGGTTTTCTTGGGTGACTGGTACATTAAAATACAGTAACAAGTTGGGAGGGGGGACATGAACTGTGTCAAACACAATATAACACATTACCACTCTCCCTCCTCTGATCTTAAATTCTTTATCAGTTCACTGTATCATATTTTTCAGAATTTTACTTTGTTTCAGTTCCAACACAAAGGGTGTGTAAAAGACGGCATGGGCTAATTAACTGTGAAACACCACCAGCTGCCTACTCCTCTAGGTTCTAATTTCATTATTTAAAGGTTAAACTGGACAAAACTACACTTATCCCTACCATCTGTGCAGGGCACTGAAGAAGGCGAAGGTCCTATGAGGTTTATCCCATAGTTAACACGGACATCCACTGTCATAATTATGTCTTGTTGCTTGGGAAAGCACATCCAGAGGCTGGCGGATTTGGGTTATCAGTGGTAATATTCTCATAAGCAGATGGTACGGATACATTTAGGAGGAGATAAATGACAGACTCTGCTAAATCTGCAAATCCTGCCATGTAATTCTAATGATGAGACAGCCTAGATACTGCGTATGCCTTTTATTTAGTTAGTGGAAGATACAAGGGTTACTATAAATGCATTCTGTTGTTGATGATAAGTGAATATCTCATTGCAGTACTGAAAGCAAACTGCATTACTTAATCCAAGTCTGTGCAAGAGAAAATCCCAGCACTGTAGGTAGTCAAAGCCCAACTACATTTTGTAAAGTCTGAGTTGATGAATGGAAGTAGGCTGTATTTCTGTAAACTATAGTATATAGCTGGTCAGCCACACACTCTGCCCTGACCACCATTAATTTACTGTCCTCACCACAATCTTGTCTTCCAGCCCACCGCAGCACTGTCCCTCACCCTCACCATGGTACAGTCCCCCACCACAGCACTGTCCCTCACCCTCACCATGGTACAGTACCTCACCACAGCACTGTCCCTCACCCTCACCATGGTACAGTCCCCACCACAGCACTGTCCTCACCCTCACCATGGTACAGTCCCCACCACAGCACTGTCCCTCACCCTCACCATGGTACAGTCCCCCACCACAGCACTGTCCCTCACCCTCACCATGGTACAGTCCCCCACCACAGCACTGTCCCTCACCCTCACCATGGTACAGTCCCCCACCACAGCACTGTCCCTCACCCTCACCATGGTACAGTCCCCCACCACAGCACTGTCCCTCACCCTCACCATGGTACAGTCCCCCACCACAGCACTGTCCTCACCCTCACCATGGTACAGTCCCCCACCACAGCACTGTCCTCACCCTCACCATGGTACAGTCCCCCTCCACAGCACTGACCTCACCCTCACCATGGTACAGTCCCCACCACAGCACTGTCCCTCACCCTCACCATGGTACAGTCCCCACCACAGCACTGTCCTCACCCTCACCATGGTACAGTCCCCCACCCAGCACTGTCCCTCACCCTCACCATGGTACAGTCCCCACTGCAGCACTGTCCTCACCCTCACCATGGTACAGTCCCCACCACAGCACTGTCCTCACCCCTCACCATGGTACAGTCCCATCACAGCACTGTCCTCACCCTCACCATGGTACAGTCCCCCACCGCAGCACTGTCCCTCACCCTCACCATGGTACAGTCCCCCACCGCAGCACTGTCCTCACACCCTCACCATGGTACAGTCCCCCACACAGCACTGTCCCTCACCCTCACCATGGTACAGTCCCCCACGCCACTTTCCTCACCCTCACCATGGTACAGTCCCCCATCACAGCACTGTCCTCACTCACCATGGTACAGTCCCCATCACAGCACTGTCCCTCACCCTCACCTGGTACAGTCCCTCATCACAGCACTGTCCCTCACCCTCACCATGGTACAGTCCCCCACCACAGCACTGTCCCTCACCCTCACCATGGTACAGTCCCCCACTGCAGCACTGTCCCTCACCACCAGGGTCAGATGGGGTACTTCAAATTAAATGCATATCAATGGAAACTGATTACCATATACCTGGCTATAGGAAAAAAAAATACAATTTTGCTGGTTACACATAATACTTCACTCCACTCATTTCCCATTAATTAGGTCTTTTTCATAATGCACAGAAGCACATTTTTACGTAACTTTTTTTACCAGCACAGAGGTTAAAGCAGCAGCAATTGGTGATCAGTAAAACATGTCATTTTATATATATATATATATATATATATATATATAATCACACATGCCCACACAATGCAAAGCATCATGGGCTGCATAAATCACCACAGAATGTTATGCTGGTCCAACTTTAAGCAGAATTGCATGGTGCGAAAGGCCTCTCACACAGTTTGCAAAGGGTGCTAACAGATATATATATATATATATATATATATATATTTTTTGACATCCTTAAATTCATTCTCAGTGATTTTTTTTAATTTTCTGATATTTTTTTAAAATAACTTTTTAGCTTTTTTGCAATTAATGACTCATGTCATTAAAGATTTATTATTTATTTATTTTTTGTTGACCGGGTAAGTGCACTAGGCAAATCCTGTCTATTTTCAGGCACGACGCAGGGGAGGGGGATACAGATGAATGCCAACTAACTTTGAACCAGATTAAGCTGTTGGTTGTATTTTAGTGAATGGGGGAAATTTGGCCAGGGCACCAGGGGAAATTCCCCTGCTCTTTTCATGAAGTGCCATGGGATCTTTAGCATCCACCTCAACTACCACCAGAACAGGCAGAAGGGACCTCGGTTTAACACCTCATCCAAAAGATGGCACCTCAGGAGTGCAGCACCCCCCCATGCTGCACTGTAGTGTCAGTATTGGGATATTAACCCAAGTGCCTGATGTGGGGATAGAACCCACAGCCTTCTGATCTCCTAGCCTCAGAGGTGAGTGTGCTACCTGCTAAGCCACTGCCACTGACAGCTGCTATTTGCCATTTTTAAAACTCTCTTCAATTGAGCACACTTGTCGAATCTACATACTAGATGCATGCTGTAGATGTATTAGGATGGTCCTGCTACATGTTTCTGATATTAAACAGCACATCACTGCACCAAGATATTTTATTTTTACATGGCAGGCATGGGATGGGAGTGGGAACTTTAAAAAAACGTCATGAGTGTAATATTTAGCCTTGCTAAACGTATCCTTGCATTCTCGCTCTGTTTACTGTCTGTAATGGTTGTACTTAATGTTTCATGACTATTGTTGTTATCCTTGATACTTTGTTGGATATACATTTGGAAAATTAATAAAACATTTAACTGCAAAAATAAATAAATAAATAAATGAATTAAAAAACTTTCAAAATACAGTATCTTGGTTCAGGAATGAATGAAAATGAAGCAAAGAATTTGTATTTTGATATTTTTGTCAGAAACCATTATTTCTGAAAAAAACAAACAAACTATATGGCAACTACCAAATACTGCTGCTTTAAGTTACACAACTGGAAACTATGTGGCATCAAGTGGTATCTGTAGGCAACAAAACTCCCTTTTTTCCTATACCCAGGTTATTGGAAGCAATTTTTATGGATATACTTTTGAATTGTTGTACCCCAATCTGATCCTTTTGGGGGAGAAGTACTGAAGTAGCGGTGGGGAAAATGCTATGGTGGGATGGGGGACCGCGCTATTGTGAGGACAGATGGGGGTGGGCTTTGGACACTGCTTTATGGCTATCTGGATTTGGGAAAAATAACCTTCCCCAATCATGCTTCCCCCAATCACACCAGCAACTAATACTTAATAATAGTTTGGTACCTTTCGTCACATTTGGTACTGTACTTTGATTTTTTTCTGAAGGAATACAAAACCACACTTACTCCAATAATGCAAAGCATTATGGGATGTATATACAAATCACCATGAAATAAGTTAGACTGGGTCTGCTTTAAGCAGGAATGCATGGTGCCAAATGGTCTCACACACACCACAGAGGTTGAACACAGAATACACAGACGTGTTTCATTCTTCTTAGGATTTCTCAATGTGTCTCTTCTGAATCTGAATGTTATTTATATTTATCCAGGATATGGTCACTAGGCAAGCCTGTTTTCAGGACTGTCCGGCTACCCAAATATTTCCATTACAATACAATACATACATTTAATCTACATTGATATACCAAAGCTTAAATAAATAAATTCCAAATGCTACATTAATAACACTCACACTTGTATATCAATTAATACTTTGCAGAGTTTTCAAATTCTGTCAGAATGAAATTTCACAGAATTTTTGAAATTCCACCGTTATTCCTCTGAATTTCACCAGTAACGTAATTGTGGAATTCTGCAGCTGAAAATGGTCACGGAATGATTTTCGGTGAAAAAAATGCTGTTCCACTGAATATTATTCTGCAAACCTAAATATTTTTCATGGAAATGGTTGCAGAATGATTTTCTGTGGAAAAATGCTGTTCCATGGAATAGTATTCCGCAGATCACAACAGGCAAAATTCCACAGAAGAACCAGTGAATTTACAGTGGAAATTCCACTGGTGGAATGGTCATTCTGTGTGAATTTAGCTAGCAGAATTCTGCATTCCACACAGCACTAATCTCAACCCAGTGAAGGAGGTACTAACTCTTATGATGGTCTTATGGGTTTGGGTTATGGTGATCCCAAAATAGGAAAGAGATCTAAAAGAAAGAACCCCATCACAAAAGCACTGAGGCAAGGGATACCTGGAGAGGGTATTCTCAGGACTGCTCTAGGGTACCAAGTACCATGCATTCACCTACAGTATGTGACCAATATCATCATTATCATGCTACCTACAAGTGTCATGTGATAAGTGGTGCATTGAGCCACCCACCCTTGGAAGGAGAGCATCCACCTGGATGTTTTCACCTAACCTGCCACCCTCCATTCCCAACATGCCTGGCTTAGGGCATGCTCCTAGGTTGCCAGTGGGGCTGCTCTGTGAAATGCAAAATTTGGACATTGGAATTTTTGCACAATATAAATTCCACTTCAGAAATGCTTTTTGGAAATTCTTTTTAAATTCCACTGAATTCTGAAAAGCATTTCTGTGTAAACTGTGGAATAATTTTCCATGTATCACATAACCCCATGTAATGTTTTTGGGCAGACTGTGGGAAAATAATCCAGAGTTTATATAAACTGTGGGGAACTATCCACAACAACCATTTCACATGTGTAATGTTGGAATTCCACTACTGATGGAATTCTTCAGAATTTCAATGTTACGCACAGCTGTAGGTGTCACTGAGCAAGAACTGTCCCCTTAACTGCTTGGCATCACCTGGACAGCATATTAGTACACATTCAAGCCATTAAATAGGCTGAAGGGGAACACAAATTCAGAAAAGTTTAAGAACGCATTTCTAAAATTGTTTTCCAAACAGACTTACGTTTTTATATATTGATATAATGAAGTTGTAACAACATCACACTCTATATCAGTATACCTGACATCAAACATTCATTTAAAAAAGTTTCTAGCCCTAATTCTTCTAATAGAAGACCTCTTAAAATAAATTATCTATTGAAAAGGGTGACTTTTGAACAGTGAGATCCAGAAACAATAACCATTTGGATAGTTTTCATGCGTCGATACATGGTCAATATACATCAATATACTGCATAACAGAAAATATTCACTATCTTTTTGTTTTTGCTGTTTTTGCTGATTCCATATTAGAGTGAAAACAGTGAATATTAGAAAGATCACTATACATAGCAGCACTAGTATTCCACCAGTGTTTTCACTGATTTATCACTGATACTTGATGTGGATGCTTTCATCATAATTCTTTTTATGTGATAAGTGTAATATGTTTAATGTAACTGTTTTTGTTATTTGTGGGTTACATCTATAAGTGGAATTAATTTTTTTCCAGTATGCTTACCCGTTAAGCATATAAACATGCAAACAAATAAGAGGACATGAACATGTGGGGGAGTGCTTGAAGAGCTCAATGAAATGGGCATGAATTGAAACTGCTGTACAGTATTTAATTTAGTGCAATGGTTTAAGGCTCTGAACTGCAAATCTGGTGACATCCAGCAGACCAGACCTGGGTTTGAATCCCACAGCTTCCACTTGCATACTGTGTGACCCTGAGCAAGTCACTTAACTTCCCTGTGCTCCCAGGTCGCTCCTGTGAAAAAGCTTTCAGCTTAGTGTGCTGCTTCTGGTTAAGCAACTAAAAAAAAAAATAATAATTTCACATTTAACAGTATTGATGTAGACCAATATATTTATATTGAACAAACTTTAAACTTTCATTTAGAAAAAAAAATAAGCTTTTAGTCCTAACAGTTTAAATGTTAGACCTTTCCAAAGATACCTTTAAAAAAAAATCTAACTGTGGAACCATTAGGGCAGGGAATTATTTTGTTTTTAAAGAATAGCTTGGATCTGGGGAAACTGGATGGGCTCAGTGGCATGGTAGTGGATTAAGATACCTCTCTAGGTCATGGAGTAAAATCCAGCACAGGTTGGTAGTGGTTGAAAGCCATTATCACTCAAGAGCAGTTTAGTGGCCTATGTGAAATGAGTTGTGGTGATCTTCGTCCAGTTCCCAGTAGGCAGGTATTCTCATCACAAAACCACCAGCACCACTGGCACCAGTTGGCGCCTTTGTCTCACATGACAGGCCAAGGACTGAGTGGGCAAGGAGTCTGAACTACTCTATCATCTACATGGTGGTCCCTCCATGGCAGAGCTGAGGCACATTGGTGGGACAGTGTGGGGAAGCTTGCACTGTGATTGCCCATGCTGCACCTGTCATGTTGATAATCAGAGGACTTCAGGTTCCAGTGCTGTCAATCCAAGCACCTTTCACAAGCACTGAATTTGCACACAGAAAAAAAAACAAATGTTAAAAAAAATAGCTTTGAACTAGCTATGATGATTTATCAATATACAATACCATGTTATTACACCTTCAAGATATTGACATACCCTCATGACCCAAGGCCAAGCTCCAAGCTACAGATCCAGCTTCATGCTGCAAGGTTGTGCTGGAGCTTTAGTACAGTGCTAAGATGCAGTTACCACACAGTTGTGTGTTTTCTGTGCCTAGCCTTGTGAACCCTGTGTATAATATTCATACATTTAACAGCAGCATTTTGGGTCACATATTGCTTAGTAGGAAATGTACCATCCCAGACATGTAACATGCTTTGAGTAGTTCCAAGTATATGTCCTAAGGAAAGACAGTTACAAGTGTGCAAAATGTATAACACTGTACTTACAAATTGGTAACAAGTTTGCTGCTTTGCACAGGGTCCACAGTACTGTGTGCAAAATAAGCCACATCATAAATGGATGCAAATCTCTTTAGTTGCACCTCCCACAAATTCTAGTTACAGATCTAAAATGAGTGGGATGTGTTTTAAACACCAGGCATCCATGGTGTGACTACAGACCTGTAGTGTGGCCTTTGTTCTTGAGGGTAGGGGATGGGGTGATGATTAAGGTTGCAACAAAAAGATCTGCAACAAGGTTGACACTCCAGGAGGGGTAGAGAAAATTAAAAGGGACCTAAGGAAGTTGGACAAGGGTGTGGCAGCTGAGATTCAATGCAAAGAAGTGCAAGATCATGTACTTGAGGCACAGAAATGTGGGGGAGGAGTACATGATGGGGGATACTGACAGCCACCAAACAGGAACGTGACCTACGAGTAATCATATCTGATAATCTAAAGGTAAGGCAAGCCAGTGGAATGCTGGGACACATACAGAGAGGTATCACCAGCAGAAGGAAGGAGGTGGTGATGCCACTGTATAGAACATTGGTGAGACCTCACCTAGAGTACTGTGTCCAGTTTTGGAGGCTGCATCTCCATAAGGACACAGACAGAGTAGAAGTGGTTCAGAGAAGGGTGACAAAAATGGTGCAGGGGCTGCACCAAAAGTCATATGAGGGGAGACTGGAGGATCTCAATATGTATTCCCTGGAGGAAAGGAGAGGGGGAGAGAGAGATGAGGATATGACAGAGATTTTCAAATACCTCAAGGGTGTAAATAAGGTACAAGAGGGTAGCATCTGAATGTTGAATGCGTTGGTGTGTTGAGCTCGCTCACTGCCCATCTGTCACTCACTCAGTCTGTTTGTACTGGGCTCTTGCCTGCTTTGGCACCTTGTTCTGCCCACTATGAAATCCTCAGCTGTCCCGACAGAGCTCCATTGAAGTGGCTCACTCCCCCTCTCTCACTTGCTCATTCTGTTTTTACTGGTGCTGCAGGCAGCCCTTTTGTACTGGGCTCCTGCCTCCACTGGTGGCTTTTTCTGCCCACAAAGAAATCTGCAGCAGTCCTGACACAGGTCTGTTGAGCTTGCTGACTCCCCCTCTCTCACTCACTCTTTCAGTTTCTGCCAGCGCAACAGGCTGGCCTTTTGTACTGGGCTCCTGCCTGCATTGCTGCCTTTTTCTGCCAACAAAGAAATCCACAGCAGTCACGATAGAGCTCCATTGAGCTCACTCACTCCCCCTCTCTCATTCACTCATTGTGTTTCTCCTGGCCTGCAGGCTTTCCTTTTGTACTGGGCTCCTGCCTGTGTTGGCACCTTTTTCTGCCCACAAAGAAATCCACAGCTGTCCCAACAGAGCTCTGTTGAGGTTGCTCACTCCCCCCGTGTCACTCACTCATTTTGTTTCTCGTGGTGCTGCAGGTTGCCCTTTTGTACTGGGCTCATGCCTCTGTTGGAGCCTTGTTCTGCCCACAAAGAAATCTGCAGCAGTCCTGACAAAGTTCTGTTGAGTTCGCTCACTCCCCTTCTCTCACTCGCTCATTCCGTTTCTGCCGGTGCTGCAGGCTGCCCTTTTCTACTGAGCTCCTGCCTGCACTGCTGCCTTGGTCTGCCCACAAAGAAATTTGCAGCAGTTACAGTAGAGCTCCATTGAGCTTGCTCACTCCCCCTCTCTCACTCGCTCATTCTGGTTTTCCCCCCACTGCAGGCTGCCCTTTTGTACTGGGCCCCCTGTGTGCATTGCTGCCTTTTTCTGCCCATAAACAAATCTGCAGCAGTCCCAACAGAGCTCCGTTGAGCTCACTCACTCCCCCTCCCTCACTCACTCATTCTGTGTCTCCTGCCGCTGCAGGCTTCCTTTTGTACTGGGCTTCTGCCTGCATTGGTGGCTTGTTCTGGCCAGAAATCTGAAACAGTCCCGACACAGCTCTACTGAGCTCGCTCACACCCCCTCTCTCACTCACTCATTCCGTTTCTGCCAGCGCTGCAAGCTGGCCTTTTGTACTGGGCTCCTGCCTGCATTGCTGCATTTTCTGCCCACAAAGAAATCCACAGCAGTCACAATAGAGCTCCGTTGAGCTTCGCTCACTACTGCTCTGTCACTCGCTCATTCTGTTTCTCTTTGCGCTGCAGGCTGCGCTTGTGTATGGCACTCCTGGCTATGTTGGCACCTTTGTCTGTCCACAAAGAAATCTGCAGCTGTCCCGACAGAGCTCTGTTGTGGTCGCTCAGTCTCCCTCTCTCTCATGCACTCATTCTGTTTGTCCTGGTGTTGCAGGCGCCCTTTTGTATGGGGCTCTTGCATTGGCACCTTTTTCTGCCCACAAAGAAATCTGCAGCAGTCCTGATAGAGCTCCGTTGAGCTCACTCTGTCCCCCTGTCTCACTCACTCATACTGTTTCTCCCACCGCTGCAGGCTGGCCTTTTGTACTGGTCCCCTGCCTGCATTGACACCTTTTTCTGCCCACAAAGAAATCTGCAGCAGTCCTGACAGCGCTCCGGTGAGTTTGCTCACTCCCCCTCCATCACTCGCTCTCTCATTCTGTTTCTCCCAGTGCTGCAGGCTGCCCTTTTGTACTGGGCTCTTGCGCTGGGGCCTTTTACTGCCCACAGACAAATCCACAGCAGTCCGACAGAGCTCAGTTGAGCTCGATCACTCCCCCCTGTCACTCGTCCGAACTTAATCTGTCCCAAACACTGATTTCCCACAATGACCATGCTATTCTCCGGCAGGAGTGCAAAAACATATTTTAGCTAGGATGTGAACAATGACAGCTGTACTGTTCATAAGGAGGTGTGGAAAAATGCCACAGTTGAAAATGTGGCGTGAAAATATTACAAATTTGTGAAGTTACAAGGGTGCGTGGAAACAGTTCAAGCACCCTTATAACACAGTCATGTTATGCAATTTCATCACCAAATCTTCAACATAGGGATTTTAGGACCTCTGCTCATGAACAGTGCCACTGTCATTTTCTTAATCTGTCCCGAACACTGATTTCCCACAGTGACCGCGTTATTCTGTGCCGCAACTGTGAAAACACATTTCGGTCAGGATGTGAAAAATGACAGCTGTACTGCTCATAAGGAGGTGTGAAAAAATGCCACTGTTGAAAATCTGGTGTGACAATAGTACAAATCTGTGAAGTTACAAGGGTGCATGGAAAGTGTGCAATGCACACTTGTAACACAGTCATTTAATGGGCTATCATCACCAAATTTTCAACACAGGCATTTTAGGACCTCTGCTCATGAACAGTATCACTGTCATTTTCTTAATCTGTCCCGGACAGTGATTTCCGACAGCGACTGCTCTATTCTGCGCCAGAAGTACGAAAACACATTTTGGCCAGCATGGGAAAAATGATAGCTGTACTGTTCAAAAGTAGGTGTGGGAAAATGGCAATGTTGAAAATCTGGAGTGAAAATATTGTAAATTCACAAAGTTATGAGTGTGCGTGCAAACCTGTAGCATGCGTTCATAACACTCATTTAAGAGTATCATTACCAAATTTTCAACATAGGCATTTTAGGACCTCTACTCATGAACAGTGTCACTGTCATTTTCTTAATATGTCCCAAACACTGATTTCCCACAGCGACTGCGCTATTCTGTGCCGGAAGTGTGTAAACACATTTCTGCCAGGATGTGAACAATGACAGCTATACTGTTCACAAGGAGGTGTGAAAAATGCCAATGCTGAAAATCTGGAGTGAAAATATTGCAAATTCGCAAAGTTACGAGTGTGCATAAGAACTGCACAATGCACGCTCATAAAACAGTCATTTTTTGGATTTTTTCCACCAAATTTGCAACATAGGCTTTTTGAGAGCCCACCTCATGAACACTGGCATGTCATTTCATTAACTGGCTCCAAAAGGTGATTCCACACAGTGACCGTGAAACCACCTTTCAGGGGCCGATTAACGCCATGACAGTTCAAGAATTCATGAGGAGGGGTCCCAAAAACCCCATGTTGAAAATTTGGTGCCAAAATTCAAAACAATGACTGAGTTATGCATTAAAGTTGGAAAAACCCCATTTATTCCATTATACAGCTTACCGGCATTTCCTCAGTTCGCGGTCAGCTTTGAAGAGTGCAGACGTGGTCCACCGAAGATCATCGTGCAGAGCTCTGGAGATAAGTATGGGGTGAGGGGGGTATGGGGAGGCAGGGTGCACAGTGGGTGGGCGCGGGTTGCGGGTAGGGGCAGGGAGACCGCCCAGGGACAGTTTCCTTTTTTTCAGGTTAAAAACAAAAAAAGACATCGTGGGACCATTTTTTATTTTACTGGGGCATGTGACACCCTGAGGTGGGCTCCCAGTGTGCCACCAGACTCTTTCTTTAGGAGGGGCAGCAGTAACCAACGAGGGATTGGGCACCCCCGTCAGCACACAACAAAAGGGGAGAGTCTTAGATTACGCCGACGGGGATTGGGTAGACAATAAAAGCGGGGGGGATTACAGAATGCTGACGGGGAGTGGGCTCCCCCATCGGCTAAAGAAACATTAGGGCATTGAAGCTGATGGGGATTGAGGCCCCCGTCGGCAAATAAACATGGTGGAGGGTGATATTGTTTGTGAACATGGCAGCAAGCCACTGCCATGTTCACAAACAATATCAGCATTTCTACATCCCACCCTGCAATGACAGTCACTCCCTCATTGCAGCAGATGGCTGATGCTGCAATGATGAGACAGCCCCTGATTGCAGCGGCTAAATTGTCACAAGTTGGTGGCACACTGGCTGAATTAGTGTCAGCAGCAGTGTGCCACAGCATTGGGGGAAGTGGGACAAGCCGTTACAGGCTGTAGGGGCATTGGCCACAACAGTGCTGTGCCTCCACAACCTGCTTGCAGAGAAAGCTGCCGCAACATGTTTCTTGCACATGCGTGCAATCAACATAAAAAAGATGTACAAGAACAAGAGGCCATGATATGAAATTAGAGGTGGGTAGACTTAGGGGTAATGTGTGAAAGTATTTTTTCACAGAAAGGGTGCTGGGTCCATTTAACAGCCTCTTGGCAGAGGTTGTAGGAGCAAAAATGGTAGGGGAATTAAAAAATGCATGGGACAGACATAAAGGAACTCTAACACTAGGAAAGGGAGGGTAAGCCACAGATCATTTAAGATCTGCCGTATATGAAACAGGTAGGGAAAATGGGCAGATGAGGTGGGTCAGGTGGTCCTTTTCTGCCATCAAATTCTATATTTCCATGTTTCTATTTACAAATGTTGAATATGCTGGCCCTGTATGAGGTATCACACCACTGATGCATAGCCCAATACCTGTAGCTTGGTCTTGGGTAAAAAGTGCAGAGGAGAGGGAGGTGGGAGTTAGGCTTGACAACCCTAATAGCCCATTTCTAAACTTTGTGGGCATTGGGTTGAAAACCATAATAGCTCATTTCCAAACTTTGAGGGTTTGAGTTTTGAGTGGTAGCAAGCATACTCTGCTTTAACATAGTTTTTTTGGAATAGCAGCACATGTCCTTAGGTTTTGAGATAGTACAGTGGTAACTTGCTTTGTGCAAGGCCCTGTGCAAGCAAGTGACTTCTAACTTTTAACAATGTCACTAAAAAGCTGACGCACTCACATACCCACAAGATACCAGACACAGAGCTTCTTTTAAAATTTTTGTTTATTGCACACAGATACGCATGATGCATTTCGGACAATAGTCCTTTATCAAAAGCTAAAAAACACAGAGACATGCATGATTTAAATACTAGTGTATAAATGACGTCATAATGACGCACTACAACTCATTGGTGCAACAATCAAACACCTCCACCATTCAATTGCAAACATCTAAGGCTTAAAATAAACTCTAACCATAAACTTATATTATTATATCTAATAAATACATAATGAATATTACATTAACTATATGAAAAAACTTTTTCACAGCCAAATATTCCTCTTGTACATCTTCATCTACATTCTAAATAGGGTTTTAATTCTAAATGAGCATTTATGCCAGGTTTTTGATGAGCTTTCAATCGTAAAATCCATTCATTTTCTTTCTTTAAAATTTTATTTCGATAATTACCTCCTCTTTGACCATGATAAACTTTTTCTATACCCAAAAACTTAAATTCATGAATTTCTTCTTTGTTTTGATTTTCCACAATATGTATCAATGTGGCATATGACAAATCTTGTTTATTTATTGCACAAATATGTTCCAATACTCTAACTTTAAATGCTCTTTCAGTCTTGCCCATGTAGAATGCCCCACTGGTACATCTCACTAGATAAATTACTCCTTGTGTGTTGCATGTAATAAGCTGTCTAATATCAAATATTTTATCTTTTTGATTAACAACACTAAACTCTAACTTTCTTTGCATAGGGCAAAATGCACATTCTTTGTGCAGGGCCCTGCAGTGTGTGGCAACAGCAGAATTCATTGTCTAGTCATCTGGTAGCCTTCAAGGATGGACACCAGGACAGCAGTGCCCCCCGCACCCCCCAAACTTAAATAACCAACTCCAAGAGGGGTGCGGACCACAGGGCAAGTTACTGAATTGTGAGGCAAAGAAATATTTCTGCCTGTAGCCGGACCCGAACCTGGGTCTGCTTGTATCACAAGCGGTGGTGTACACCACTACACTATGCAAGCAGCTCAGTGGGAATTGGCCACAAAGCATACTATATCCTGCAGTAGTGAGTACAGTTCCTTGCTGTACTCGCTATACAGGATATAGCGATGTATTGCACCACTCGCTCTCTTGTAGAGCACTGTTATTGAGTCGCTCAAAAGTGCAGTGCTCAATAATCAGTGCTCTACATGGGTGTTACCATTTAGGACCATATGATTACCAGAGAACCAGGAGTGCAACTTCCTGAAATTGGACTGTAGATTGTGGAACATACTGCAGTGGTGGGGTTGACGTCACTGTAGAAGAAAGCCACATAGAAGACAACTTGTGTGGTTTGGCATATAGAGGGGACATTATTAATGAAAACTGAGAACAGAAGGGGGCCCAGGATTGAGCCCTAGGGGACCCATATTTAATTGGGCACTTGGTGGAGAGATGACTGTTGAAGAAGGTTTTATGGGATCTCCCAGAGAGGTAGCTTCTGACCTATTCTATGACATTGCTGGAGAGGTGTAGACCTCCTAGGGTGTCAAGGAGGAGGGCATGGTCAACAAGGTCGAACTCCTTGGTCAGGTCAACAAATACTCTGGCCTTTGTTGTTGGTCTTAAGTATGTCGCTAGTAAACCTGACCAGGGCTGTTTCTGTGCTGTGTCCAGATCTGAAGCCATGTTAGGTGCAGGAGAGTAAGTTGTTGGATTCAAGGTAGGTGGTGAGTTGAGAGTGTACAACTTTCTTGGTAATTTTTGATAAGGGGGCAGGAAGGGAGATAGGGCAGTAGTTTCTGACTTAAATGTTTCTATCATGTCTCCCTTCTCACTTCTAGTCTCCAGTGGGTACAGATCCAGTTCCCTCAATCTCATCTGATAGGGTTTCTTATGCATACCATGCAGCATTTTGGCTGCCCTCTTCTGAACCCTTTCCATCCTGTCTATGCCCTTGCATATTCCAGGTGAGGCCTCACCATGGTTTTACAAAGTGGCATCAGCACCTCACTCATTCTGCTTGTTATACCTGTCCCTATGCACGCTTGCATTCTATTTGATTTGCCCACTACCTTACTGCATTTCTTCCCCACCTTAAGGTTGTCTGAGATAATAATCCCCAGGCCTCTTTCTTGCTCAGTTGCCTTAATCTCCCCCAACGTGTAAATGGCTTGTGGGTTATTATGCCTGATGTGCATTATGTGCACTTTTTGGCATTGAATTTCAGCTGCCTCATTTCCGACCACCCCCTCCATGATCTTTAGGTCCGTCCTCATTGCCTCCACTCCCCAGGGTGTTCACCGTATTGCAGATCTTCATATCATCTGCAAATAGGCACAGCCTCCCCCGGTACTCTGCAATATCGCTTATATAGATATTAAAAAGGATGGGTCCTAGTACCAACCCCTAGGGCACCCTGCTTGAAACCCTTACCTCCACCACCCTCTGGCTTCTGCCCCTCAACCAGTTCTCCACCCACCTTGTTATTTTTGATTGCACCCCTAAACTTTCCAGCTTATTTACCAACCTTCTGTGAGGGACGGTGTTGAAAACCATTCTGAAGTCCAGGTAGGCCATGTCCACTGCCCCTTCCTGATCAACCACCCTCATCACCCAATTGTAAAACTCAATTAGGTTTGTCTGTCATGACCTGACCTGTGTGAAGCCATGCTGTCTGTCATCCTGTAGTCCGCTGTCTGCAATGTAACAGATTACCCATTCCTTTAATAGTACCTCCATCACCTTATCCATGACTGAGGTGAGACTGACTGGACAATCATTTTCTGCCTCCTCCCTGCTGCCACCCTTGTGAAGTGGCACCACGCGTGCCCTCTTCCAGTCTTTAGGCACCCACCTTGCATCCAGGAACAAGCTGAACAGCTTTCCAGAGGTACAGCCAGCTCATCCCTTAGTTCCTGGAGTAGGATTCATGGTAATAAAACTGGTGAGCTCCAGGCATTTGTAGCAGACACTGAGCCAGACCTCATAGCCATCACAGAAACATGGCCCATAGAGACTAATGACTGTGATGTATCAGTCCCAGGTTACACAATGTTTAGACAAGATAGAGGGATAGGCAAAGGAAGGTGGGTGTAGCCCTGTATGTCAAGAGGGCATAGAGGCTGTGGAGTAAGGACACTTCAGGGGAAACAAGAAAACAGAGGCACTGTGGGTTCACCTCACGGTGCTCACAGACAAAAAAATATGGGTGGGAGTGATCTGTACACCAGCAGGACAAGGGGAAAAGAGAGATAGCAAGCTCAGGGAAGAGCTGGCAAGGAGACTGAAGAAGGGGGAGGTGCTGGAGGGAGGTGACCTGAACCTGCTGGATATTAACTGAAGCATTCCAGTGGCCAGGTGCACCAAAAGTCAAACCCTGTTACATACATTTCAAGATTACCTGCTGCTGCAGCTGGTTAAGGAAACACACTAGACAAGCGGCCATTCTCAATTTAGTGCTCACCAACTCAGAAATGATGGGTGGAGGGAGAGTAGGGGAACCAATGGGGAACAGTGACCATAACTAGATTTAGTTCCAGGTGACCCTTAGGACCACAATGCTCCTGTCAAAAACTGAAGTCCTAGATTTCAAAAGAGCAGACTTCAACCAGATGGGGGAGCTAGTCCAAGACAAATTGACCAGAGTGGACATCATCAGAGGTGTAGAGGAAAGATGGGGACAATAAAGTGGCCCATTCTGGTGGCAACAAAATCATGCACAAGAATTGTTACAAAACATAAAAGGAACATGAGATCAATATGGTTCTCAGAAAGGGTATGAGAAGCAGTTGGGGCCCATAAAAAGGCACACAGGCATACTAGATGGACCTGTGTTCTTCTTCTTCTGCTGTCATTATCTGTGTTTCTATGTTTCTAGATTTTGTAAAGGACCCTATGTTTTTGGCTTATGTTCAGGGTCAGAATTGAGACTGCTTTGCAGTGTTGATAGGGTCAGCAGGGTCATCATACGGTATCAGCCCCCAACTGAAAGAACAGGGACAAGTAGTCACAGCCGAAGGAGATTCCTAGATGGCATGCCATCTAGTAAGGGAATATAGGGGGGCATGACATACAGGTGGATGGGAATTGGAGTGTGGGGGTGCAACTAGACACCAGGGAAACATCGGGGATGGGGATCAGAGGGCAGGGTGCCAGTAGAGGGAGGAGAAGAGAGAAAGGAGATGAGAGGAGAGGAGAGGGAAGGGGAGGGGAGTGAAGGGGAAGGAGGAAGGAAGGGAGGGGAAGGGAGGAGAGGAGAGGGCTAAACAGCTAGAGACTGAGTGTATTTGATTTAAACTGTTGAGCAGTTATCTACCCTAGACATGGAGGGTACCCGTGGAGCTATGCACACCCCTATTCTCTGCCTGATGCCAAGAGAGGGTTACCATATGGTATCAGCCCTCAACTGAAAGAACAGGGAGAGTAGCCACAGCTGAGAGTGATTTGTAGACTGCATGCCATATAGTCAGGGAAGTGAATGAACCAAAGGAAGATCCAGAGTAAACAAACTCTGGTCAGAGCTACTACGGCTGCTAATGCATTAACTTGATAAGGGTGTTTCATGGGGTTAAATGTAAAGATGAATTGTTGTAGTCAGCTTTGTGTTTAAATTTCATTTTTGGTAAAGTTAGATTATTTATGTGGTTGATCCTATGTTTCTCATGTGTTTAAAATGTGAACAGCAAGGCGTCTTGTGCTATGTGGGGAAGGAGCGGGAGCTCCACACCAAGGCCTTCAAGTAATGGTAGAAGGAATGGTGCAGAGAGGAGAGGTATGGCTACAATCAGGACTGAGGACCAACCTGGAAGGATAAGAGCCTATACCAAGGTAATGGCCAGCTTCCATTAAAGAGAGAGCCATAGTCCTCCTCAGTGGATGATTTAAATGTTACTTTGATTGACATTTAAAGTAGCTGAGAGGAGTGATGGAAGAAATGGGGGAGGCAGAATGTGGGCCACTATAGGCTGAAATAAAGAGTAGGGAGATCCCATGTGGAGAGAGTCCCACCAGAATGCAAGTTATTCAAGAAAACAGGGGGTTAGGAAAGGAGGAAGGAGGGAGAAGCAGTCAAAGAATAAAAGTGAAAAAGGAAAGGTGAGGAAAGAGGAACAACTGGAAAAAGGAGAAAGTGACAAGAAGAAAGCTGAGGGATGTTAAAATGGTGCAAGGTCTGTATCAGAAGCCTCTATGAGAGGAAACTAAAAGAGTTTAAAATGTACATCCTAGAGGAGAGGATGGAGTGGCTAGCTGTTAGGTCACTTAAACATGCATGAAGAGAGAGAAACTGGGGAAGGGTCTCAAGCAAGTAGCTACTTCTGTCACTTTCTCAGAAGTACTACCAGTGAGAGGCAAGGGAGAGCATAGGAGTGCATGCACCAGGAACTTTAACTCATGGTTGAAGAACTGGTGCTGTGAGGAAGGGTTTGGATTCATTGGTGACTGGGGACCCACCTGGAGGGATGGAGATTTGTTCAAGCCTGACGGCCTGCATCCATCCTGGAGGGAATCAAGCACTCAATGATAAGTTTAAATGCTACATTGACAAGCATTTAAACTAGCAAAGGGTGGCAGACCAGCAAGGAGGGTACCTACTTGCTCCCCCCACAGCTAGCAGTGGAACCAGTGAACCAGAGGAGTGGTTATCTCTGCAAAGCAGTGTGCAAAAGATGGAGATTAGTGCCCAAGAGGTGGATAAGCAGAAAAGGGAAAAATTCAGCAGAAGGGCAAACAGCAAGGAGAACCAGGGATAAATGACAACCAAGGAAGGGGCTGGAGTAGAACAGTGAAGCAGTCTAGGAGGTCAAATCATGGAAAGCCATGTGTGCAAATGCCAGGAGCCTTAGCAACAAGATGGAAGATCTGGAGGCTGTCATGGTACAGTCAGACCTGGACATTGTGGCCATCACTGAAACCTGGTGTAATGATAACCATGACTGGGAGATGGCCATACCTGGCTACAACATATTCAGAAGAGACAGAGCAGGCAGGAAGGGAGGAGGAGTGGCACTGTATGTGAAAAATGACATAAGGGCCACAGAAACATAGAAACATAGAAACATAGAAGTTGATGGCAGATAAGGACCGCAAGGCCCATCCAGTCTGCCCATCCAGAGATCCAGGAGGAACAAAATGGGGGAGAGATACTGTGGGTTAAGCTGGAAAGGAAAATGGGGACAGCCATCCGCACAAGTGTGGTCTATAGACCACCAGCCCAGGAGGAAGAAACAGATAGGAGCTGATGCTAGCCATCCAAGATGGCAGACAAGGGTGAGGTAGTACTGGTTGGAGACTTTAATATTCCAGACGTGGACTGGAGCATCCAGCAGCAGCATCAACTAGGAGCAGATTTATCCTGGACTCCTTCAGGGTGCCTTCCTCAAGCAACTGGTCATGGAACCAACTCGGCAGAAGGCAATACTGGACCTTGTGCTCACAAACAGGGACAGTGTGATGGGGTAACAGTGGGGAGCACTGGGAAACAGTGACCACCAGTCATTGTGGTTTGAAATCACAGAAAGAGCAGAACCAAACCACACAAAAACACATATCCTAGATTTTAGGGGGGCAGACTTTGGGAAAATGGGGAGATACTTGAAAGAGGCATTAAGGGGAATGGGACAGGAATCAGGGGTTGAGGAACAGTGGGCAGTATTTAAAATGGGGATTACAAGAACAACAGAATTATGCATTAAGGAGGTTAGCAAGAGGAAAAGGAAGAGGAGACCATTATGGTTTTCCAAAGAGGTATCAAAGAAAGTGAAAGCCAAAAGACTGCATTCAGGCAATACAAAAGACACAGGCAGAAGGGATGGGAGAGTACCAGGAGAAGCAAAGGGAGGCAGGAGTTCAGTAAGGGAAGCCAAAGCTCAGACAGAAGAACACATTGCAAAATCAGTGGGTAGAGGGGACAAAACCTTTACAGGTACATAAGTGAAAAAGAGAAAGACAAAGGGAGGATAGTGAGACTGAAGGGGAGGATGGGAGCCACGTGGAGGATGACAACAGTAAAGCTGACATATTGAACAGGTATTTCTGCTCAGTCTTTACTGAGGAAGAGAGAAGGGTAATGGGTCTGAAGGAGTACAAGGGTGAGAATGGTGCAGAAATGGACAAGTCCCTTTACGAGAAAGGGTCCTGAAGGAACAGGAAGTAATAAGAGTTGATAAAGCAATGGGGCCAGATGGGGTGCACCCCAGGGTCCTTAAAGAACTAAGAGAGGTGGTGGCTGAACCTCTGGCTATCCTGTTTAGCCGATCACTGGAAACAGGGGAGGTACCCAAAGACTGGAGGACAGCAGATGTAGTCCCCTTATACAAAAGTGGGAACAAAGAGGAAGCAGGGAACTACAGACCAGTCAGCCTCACCTCAGTAGTGGGGAAGATCATGGAAGCACTACTGAAGGAGAGATTGGTGGAACATCTGGTTATCAATGGACTACAGGACCCAAGGCAGCATGGTTTCACCAGGGGAGGTCATCAGACCAACCTCGTTGAATTTTTGACTGGGTGACTAGGGAGGTGGATCAGGGGAGGGCAGTGGACATGGCCTATCTGGACTTCAGCAAGGCCTTTGACACTGTGCCACATAAGACTATTACACAAACTGGGGAATATGGGTGTGGGCAGGACAGTAGTGTGGTGGGTAGGTAACTGGCTGGGTGGCAGGACACAGAGGGTGGTGGTAAATGGCTGTCACTCCACAGAGGGAAGAGTGACCAGTGGGGTACCACAGGGATCAGTGCTGGGACCGGTCCTATTCAACATCTTCATCAGTGACATTGCGCAGGATCTAGAAGGCAGAATTTCACTGTTCGCTGATGACACAAAGCTCTGTAACAGAGTAGACACACCAGAGAGTGTAGACAGAATGAGATGCGACCTGCAGAAACTTGAAGAATGGTCAGGGGTTTGGCAGTTGAAATTCAATGCAAAGAAGTGCAAGATAATGCATATGGGGCACAAAAACCCTGGCACAGTATATCAGTTGGGGGGTGAGGATATAGCATGCACCAAGCAGGAAAGGGATCTTAGGGTTGACATCTCTGATGACCTCAAGGTAGGGAAACAGTGTGACAAGGCAGCAGGTAAAGCAAATAGGATGCTGGGATGTATAGGCAGGGGCATCACCAGCAGGAAAAGGGAGGTCATAATTCCGCTATACAAGACACTAGTGAGGCCCCACCTGGAGTACAGTGTACAGTTTCTGGAGACCATACCTACGTAAGGACATGCAGGGTAGAGAAGGCTCAGAGGAGGGAAACAAAGATGGTGCATGGATTGCATCACAAGTCCTATGAAGACAGGTTGAAGGAACTGAACATGTACTCCCTGGAGGAGAGGAGGGAGAGAGGAGATATGATAGAGACATACAAGTATCTTACAGGGAGGAACAGGGTGCAGGAAAACACTATTTTTAAGTGAAAAAGATGTTCCAGGACTAGAGGGCATGGGATGAAGTTGGAGGGAGGACAATTCAGAGGAAACATGAAAGAATTTCTTCACAGAACGGGTGGTGGACAAGTGGAACATCCTGCCAGAGGAAGTGGTGGTGGCTGAAACAATCACGGGATTTAAGAATGCATGGGATAGACATAAAGGAATTCTAGAGGTCAGGGGTAAGGGACAACAGACTTCTAGGAAAACAAACTGAACTTACAAGCTCAAATGGGCAGACTGGGTGGGCCATAGGCCCTTATCTGCTGACACTGTCTATGTATCTATGTATCTATGTAGAGACAAACAAGCTGAAAAAATAGTGCTGGAACTGGTCTACTGAAGTGAGAGAGGAGAGTATTTCATCAACTGTTGTAGTGATTTAGAATTGTGGAAGGATACACTGAAAAGTCCTAATTTGTACTTTGGTATCCCATTTTTCTAGCTACAGTAAGACAGCTGCAGGCTCCGCCCACTGCAGCCATAAAAAAAGGCAGTTACACATACATTTGCAAAGCTGTCTTACAGCACATAGATTTTGAAAACTGTTGCAAAGTCTGTGGATTTCCAAAACCTATGTGAAGGAGTTTTGTGTGAACATTTTGTTAAAACTCTCATGCAGTACATAAAACCATTGTGCAACACATAGTTTTTGAAAAACATTGTGCAGCATGCAGAGTTTAAAACTGTCATAGAGAATGAAGAGTTTAAAAACCCTAGTATACATGTTGAAAATATTCATGCAGCATGTAAATTTTTGTAAAATTTTGTAGAATTCCTGTAGAAATGTTTTGATTTTTTTATTAAAGATAATTAATTACTTGTTAATTAAACACACACACACACACACACACACACACACACACAACACACACTGGCCCTCATATCAACCATGGCCATTTGTGCTACAACAACCCAACACTGCACTAACAAACTCTGGTCAGAGCCAATACGGCTGCTAAATTATGGTGGTTTTTAATTTTGACCCCAAATTTTCAAGATTGTCATTTTATGACTGCTCTAGTAAACATGACATGTAGCATTTATAGTATACTGGCCAAAATATCATTTTGTACCACAAGTGCAGAAAAATGTCTTGTCCAGGATTTAAAAAATTACACCTGTCATATTTATGAGATGATGTGGAAAATGGGTATGTTAAAAGTATGAGTGTCAAAATATTGAAGATTAGCAACGTTATGAGTGAATGTTGAAATACTGCAACATTCAGTCATAACCTAGACATTTTACCATATTTTACACCACATTTTCAGAATAACCTTCTCATTACCTCACCTCATGAACCCGTAGGTGAGCATGTTCAAATCCCCAACAAAAAGTGATTCTGTGACCCTGAAATGTCATTTTGTGCCACAGGTGTGAAAACACATTTTGACCATGATTTGAAAAATGATTGCTGTCACATTCATGAGGTGGTGTAAAAAAGGGGCTATGTTGAAAATTTGGGGTAAAAATATTTAAAATTACCAAAGTTGTGAGTTAGCATAGAATAATTTCAATATTTGCTTGTACTGTTGTCATTTTTACATATTTTGACCCCAAATCTTCAACATAGCCTTCTTATGAGACACCTCACTATCATCATCACTTTATTTATCAAGCGCACTGTCTTATTGAAACTCAAGACACTTTGCATAAGTAGAATAAAATACAAATATAACACAAAATAGTAAAACATATAGTACAGATATTATAGATCCTTAAAACAGGTTAACTAACTTATTAGATAGAAAGGCTTGACTGAATAAAATTTTTAAATTCACATTTAATAATTTTTAGGGATTGAGATTCCCTAATAAAGCAAGGGAGGGAGTTCCAGAGGGTTGGTGCACTGAATGAAAAAAACAGTGTGCCCGAAGTCTTGAGGCAAACCCTCAGAATCTCCAAGAGACCATCTTCAGTGTAGCAGAGTGGACTGGCTGAGTGCTGAGAACACAGGAGGTCTTGCAGGTAACCAGGCCCCTGACCATGTAGGACTTTATAGGTCAGAAAACTGATCTTGAAGGGGCTCCACCACCTAAATGGCAGCCAGTGCAGAGAGCGCAGCACAGGGGTAATATGACAAGATCTTGAGAGACCAGTAAATAACCTGGCTGCTGCATTCTGCACTAGCTACAGACAGAGAAGATCGACCCCTGACAGTTCTAGGTAGAGAGCATTACAGTAATCTATCTTTGAAGTCACGAAAGCACAGATTAGGGATGGGAGATCACTAGGGGGGACTAAATGTTTAATCCGTGTGATATTTCTTAGATGGTAATATATGCTCTGGACCACTGCCAGTATCTAAGGCGTAAGTGTCAGACTGCAGTCCATAACAACACCAAGGTTCCTCACTCCAGCTGGTGTAAGCAACTGGGAGTCCCCAAGCACCAGCCCAGAACCTCCCTGATTGCACCCCCGAGCGATTAGGTCCCACCACCAATACCTCAGTCTTGTCCGGGTTCAGTCTCAACCAGTAGGCTTTCATCCAGTCTTGGATCTCAGAAAGGCACTGATTAAACACCAACGCTACCTCCTGCTGCTCAGGTGCAAGAGACAGGTATAGCTGAGTGTCATCTGTGTAGCAGTGAAAACTCAAGCGATACCATCTTATAATGTCCCCTAGTGGCAGCATGTACACCATGAACAACATGGGGGACAAAATGGAGCCCAGCAGGACCTCACATGGCAGGGCACAGGAGCCGAGGAAAAAATCCCCAACACCACCCTTTGCATCCTACCAGTGAGAAAAGACTGAAACCAGTTGAGGACTGTACCAGTCAGTCCACAACAAACATGTAGGCACTCCAAAGGTACTCCGTGGTCCATGGTATCAAATGCAGCTGGGAGATTAAGAAGAATAAGAATAGAATAACTTCCTCGATCCCTCACTACCAGGTGATCATTCAACACCTGAACAAAGGCAGTCCCAGTGTTATGCCCCTTCCTGAAACCTGACTGGAGAGGGTAGTAGATGTTGTGAGTTGACAAATAGGTCTCCAGTTGATTGGCCACACCTTCTCAATAACCTTACCCACGATGGGAAGGTTAGAGAGAGGTTTACAATTGGCCAGTCAGTCTGGATCTGGTGAAGCTTTCTTCAAAAGGGGTCTTACTACCACCTCCTTTAAGGGCTCTGGAAAGGCCCCTGTCACTACAGAACACATGAATCATGGTGATGAAAATTGTCAAATCCTGCCCAAATGTGATTTTGCCAAGTAACCATGAAATCGCCTTTTGGACCTGATTTGCATAATTCCAGTGCCATTGGTCATGAGGTGGGGTCCCAAAAGGCCCATGTTGAAAATGTGTGGTGAAAATACTCAAAAATGACAAAGTTATTCCTCAAGGTTGAAAACCCCATTGAAATACATTGAACTGCACTTACCTTAGTTTCTCACACTGCAGTCACTGGTTCCAGCAGCAAGATGAGTCTTCAACTGGAGAGTGAATCTTCACCCTATGACCTGTTCAGGTGAATGAGAGTGTGTGCAGGTGTACTGGGGAAATGGGGTGGTAAGTGCTGAATGGGAGGTTGGGTTGGCAGTTGTCAGATCGGTGAGGAACCATTTTCTTTTTTACAGGTTTAAAGAGAGAGAGAGAGAGAGGCAGAAAAAAAAAACATTGAGGGACACTTTTCTTCATTACAGGTTACAGGACATTGATCGGAGGTTGTGGTGCCACTAATCACCAGGGAAACATATAGGAGGATGGGATCAGAGGGTGGGGGTGCCACTACACACCAGGGAAATACATAAGGGGACAGGGATCGGAGGGTGGGGCTGCCACTAGACACCAGAGAAACACATAGAGGGACTGGGATTGGTGGGTGGGGGTGCCACTAGACACCAGGGAAACATAGATGGAGATCAGAGGGTGGGGGTACTTCTAGATAGTTTATCTATTGCGAGTTGACATGTACTGTGCCGACATCCCTGACAGTGATAGACACAATGCTGAGTTTCAGCATTGTACTGTCAGGGATGTCGGCATGTTTTCTTCAGGGGCTGTGCCTCCACACACCCCGGTCTCTAAACATACAACTCTGTGGGGGTGAAACATCAGGAGATGAACTGTCGGTGTCAGCTTGGACCATCACAGTGATCCGACACTTTCAGGCAAATTCTGTCACTGTGATGGTCTTCACTGTGGCAGTGCTAACTTGCTATCAGCATACCCCACTGGACACCAGGGAAACATATAGGAGGATGGGGATCAGAGGTGAGAAGGTGCCACTAGGCACCAGGAAAACATACAAGGGGATAGAGATTGGGGTTCGGGGCTGCCAATGGACACCAAGGAAACACTATAAAAATACAGGGCCAGCTATCAGAGGGTAGGAGGTGCCACTAGCCACCAGAAAAACTTTACATCTATAACGGGGACAGTGATTGGAGGGTAGGGGTGCCACTAGACACCAGGGAAACACTATACAAATATGGGGCTGGTGATTGGAGGGTGGAAGGTGCACTAGACACCAGGAAAACATTACATATATAATGAGGACAGCAACTGGATGGTAGGAGGTAGGGTGGCTGGGACCAGTTCAGCGAGGGGCTGTTTTCTTTTTTACAAGTTTGAAAAGTAGGGATGCATGGATATCTGACCCAATCTGAACTGGCCAGATAATCAACTTTTCTGACAAAATCCGACCCGATTGGATATTGGTCTTCACTACAGGTCAGATAGTGGCTGCTTTTGAGAATCTATGAACAAAGTAAACATAGAAACATAGAATTTGATGGCAGATAAGGACCGCTTGGCCCACCTAGTCTGACCATTTCCCTACCTGATGGATAAGCTGCAGATCCTAGTTAATCAACAGCTTACTTCTTCCTACCCCCCACTAGAATTACCTTATGTCTGTCCCATGCATTCTTGAATTCTCCCACTGTTCCTGAATCCACAACCCCCTCAGGAAGGCAGTGAAATTTATAAAGATTAGAGCAAGAAGGAAGCCAGACATGAAGTGAGCTGTGCAAACCTGAGAGGCATGCAGGAATGCAAGTCTTGAATATAGGAATTGCCTGGAAGATGCTAATTTTCTCCTCTTTTGGGAGATTTACCCTATAAGTGACAAACTGATTATCAGACCCAAATAATATCCGGGTCCGGCAGAATAGTGACTGCCAGATATCGGGATCCGCTATACGGCAGATTTTAGATATCAATGCATTCCTATTATGAATAGCAAGGGCCGGTTTTCTTTAATACAGGTTACATTTCTAAAATGTATACCGGAATGGCAATTGAACCTGGAAGTGAACCAGAAGTGAGCGTGGAGCAGGAAAATACTCCGCCCGTATGGGGGGGCACTGTGGTCAATGGAGAGGACCGCATGTGCTTCAACACCACTATGGAAGGATAGTCCAGGTATCCAGTCACTTGCTGTCACAATCCCCACTCTCTACTATGTAATAGCAACACGTCAGCATACCTATAATATGCAGCCATAAAAATTGCACTTGGCTGCCAGGAAGTGATATTCAGATAGAGATCATGACCTGTCCATCCTGCTATGTCTGTCTGAATAATGAAATTTAATAGCAAGTACGCGCATTTTATTAGATATGGCTCATCATCCCAAAGGCTTGGAGTTCTGTACCTGCAATTTCATTTAATTAGTTACAAGCATTTAAAACTTCTCTAAAATCAAATAAGCACAGCAGAATCCCTGTTGTTCATAACATATTTTAAATGAGTCCTCAAATGCCAGGGAAAAAGAGAGGAGTTAAGAACCCTTTTGAAAATTTCAGCAGAGGAAATCTGACAACGCTGATTTGGTAAGGAGTTCCACTTGTGCAACATGGCAACAAAAAAAAAAAAGCCATTTCACTGAGGATTTTCAAAAGACACAGGAAACCACTAATAGATTCTCCTCTGTTGAGCAGAGCAGTCACACATTCTTGAAATAGCCTTATACCTGAAGTACCCCACATGTTCTCTATTAAGGGGAGCCAGACATTTGCCGTTTGTGGTCTCATATGTTGGAATAGATTTTCTGTTACATCAAGATTGTTATGAGGTATACTACCATCAATCAAACAGTTAATGGATCACTTTGTGACAAATGGCACTCAATGCCAGTATTATTAAATGTTTTTTTTAACTTTCATGTAGTTGAAATTATTTGTCATATGAGATTTGGATTGGTGAGTAGGAAGCTGACGGCGGGGGAAGGGAGGTGCTCTGTGGTTACACGGGTGATTGGGGGGGCTTTGACATCGATCCATCAGGGCATAACATTAGACAGCAAGCATTGTGCTTCAATATTTTCTGTTGATTCCTCATATTTTAATAACAGTTTTTCAGTGTTTAGAGTATTCTTTATTTTTGACAGACATTTATTTCTTTCGAAGTCAGGAAGCACGGTAATGTTCTAATTTTCTGATATAATTTGTTTTGTACAATTTGTATCCCAGGTTAATGTTTTTTGTTTTGTTTTGTTCAATTTCAGGTCCTGGAAATCACTGAAAATATAAATCTCTGTTTCTAGGATCTTTTTTATTCCTTTTTGAGTTTGGTCTAACATTTATTAATGGACAGGCCTTCTCACACTAGGTTTGCCAAAGAGCCATTTTTGCTACATTCATGCCAACATTTCTTATTTTCTCATTAACTCATTTTATATAAGCTATTCAGAGTCAAGTTGGCTCTAGACAAAATTTTAAATAGTATTTTTTTGTATTTTGATATGTTTGAAAGTGGTTTGCAGCACTCCACTTGGCTTTCCAGTTCCTAGAATCCAATTCTTTTTGTAGTTCTTGAGACCATTTGTGAGTGAAATTATGTTTCGTACTATGGTTTTATTATTGATGTTTCTATACTATCCATATAACATTTTGTAATGGCTTTGCTTGTATATTGTTCTGAGATGTTCCCATCTTGAAAGATTTCAGCTTGCCAGTTCAGTACGTTTTTATTTGGCATCACGGATGTTATAGTTTTAAACATGTTTGAAACCTGATTATATTCTTACCAGTTTGTATTTCATTGTATATATTTTCTGTTTCTTTTTTGTGGGAAATTATATTTCCTGCATCTGTTAAGTGGTACCAGTTATAAATATTGTTCCAATAGTTCTGCAATTTTACTATTAGCTATTTACATTACAGTATCTGATTCTGCTCCTATTTCCATCTACTACCATGTACTATGAGTTTTTCCTTTTTTGCATATTTGCTTAATTGAACTGCCTTAATAATTTTGCATTCATTTTTCTTTAAACTGTTGGGATTACATAGTATTGTTGAGAGACAGCTGGTTTTACTCCCTTGTTTCATAATTTCAGTTTTTAAACAACTTTCATGACTGGCAAAACATGTTTTTTCTGAATGTCCCCGCCTAAGCTATTGATGCTTTACATGCATGATAATAATGTTCAGGCTCTGAGCATCCCATTCCCCTGTGCTTTTTGGCAATATTAGGGTATTCCAGTATTAACCCTTCGCCACAAGAACTTTTTGAAGATGGTTATTCATTTCTGTAATGATTTACTTGAAATTGGTCCCATTATAGTTTAAAAACAGTATAGATATGTAGTATAGTAACCATTTTTATGTTGGCGCGCTTGCACAGCCAACATCCTGCAGCAGTGAGGATTTGGAGGCACTGGCGCTGTTGGGCGAATGCAGGGAATGCATCAGTAGGTGTGTCCCTCATTCCCCAATCAGCTTGCATGCCAGCGCCACATCATGCATACTAATGTGGCGAGCACATCTAAGGAAAGGTCCATTGCAATCCAAGCAAAACTCATCAGATGCAGTGGACCCTTCCTACCTGCTAACCACATTAGCAGCATGGCAGGCGGGTGGCCGCTGAACTGCTGACTTTGGGGGTGCCCAATCCCCTGCCGGCTTACTGTGGTCGCAGCAATGTGCCGACTGGGGAGCCCACTCCCCATCGGCATAAAAGCAGCCCCATCTCTTATATGCTGAGGGGTGCCCAATCCCTCGTCTTGCCTCCCACACTTTCATTGTGTGCAAGCGGGGTGCCCAATCCCGTCGGCATCAATTAACTCCCCATTGTGTGCTGGCGAGGTGCCCAATTCCCCGTCGACTGCAGCAACCCCCCAAGCAGTTAGGTGGCACACTGGGAGCCCACCCTAGCATGCCAAGTCCCCTGAAAGAAAAAACTGTTCCCTGAAAAGAAAAAAACTGTCCTACAATGTTATTTATTTATTTTTCCTGTAACATAAAATGGTCCCTCATAGTCTCCTGCCCCCACCCGCACCCACCCACTCCACTGTGCACCTGCTTCCCCACCCCCACCCCATACCCCTCTGGAGTCTGGTGCGACGATCTTCGGTGGACCAGGAACATGTCTGCACTCTTCAAAGCCGACTGCGAACTGAGGAAAT
The DNA here is from genome assembly GCA_016271365.2 of Neoceratodus forsteri. Classification (NCBI taxonomy): domain Eukaryota; kingdom Metazoa; phylum Chordata; order Ceratodontiformes; family Ceratodontidae; genus Neoceratodus; species Neoceratodus forsteri. The sequence continues at coordinate 20,434,437 of JADMNL010000034.1, read as the reverse complement.
GCCAGTAACCTGTATAATGCAATAAATAGGGTGTTTTCAACTTTGGTGCATATCTCAGGCATTTTTTGGAATTTTTACACCAAATTCTCAACATGGGGTTTTTGGGACTCTCCTCTTGAATTCTGTTACAGTTATGACCTTAATCGGTCCTGAAAGGTGATTTCGCAGTCACTGCACGGAATCACCTTTTGGGACCAATTAACGCAAGGACAGTAGCAGTGTTCATGAGGTGGGCTGTCAAAAAGCCTATGTTGCAAATTTGGTGGAAAAAAATTCAAACAATGGCTGTTTCACGAGCGTGCGTTGTGCAGTTGCTACGCATGCTCGTAACTTCGTGAATTCACAATATTTTCATGCCACATTTTCAACATTGTCATTTTTCTACATCTTCTTGTGAACAGTACACCTGTCATTTTTCACATTCTGGCCAAAATGTGTTTCTGCATGTCCGGCGCACAATGCCTCAGTTGCTGTGGGAAATCAGTGTTCAGGGCAGATTATGAAAATGACAGTTACACTGTTCATGAACAGAGGTCCTACAATGTCTATGCTGAAAATTTGGTGACGATACTCCATAACATGACTGTGTTACGAGAGTGCATTGTGCAGTTTGCACGCACGCTCTTAAGTTCACGAATTTATAATATTTTCAGTCCAGATTTTCAACATTGCCATTGTTCTTCACCTCCTTATGAACAGTACAGCTGTAATTTTTCACATCCTGATCAAAATGTGTTTTCACAGTACCGGCGCAGAATAGCGCTGTCGCTGTGGAACATCTGTGTTCGAGACATATTATAGAAATGACAGTGACACTGTTCATTAACAGAGGTCCTAAAATGCCTATGTTGAAAATTTGGGGCCAACAGTCCATACAATTAGTCTTTTGTGAGCGCGTGTTGCGTAGTTTGCACGCACACTTGTGACTTCGTGCATTTTTAATATTGTCACTCCACATGTTCAAAATTGGCATTTTCCCACACCACCTTATGAACAGTACAGCTGTCATTTTACATATCCTGCCTGGAATGTGTTTTCGCACGTGTGGTGCAGAATCTCACGGTCACTGTGCTAAATCAGATTTTGGGGCAGTTTGAGGAAAAGACGATGGCACTGTTCATGAGCAGAGGTCCTGAAATACCTATGTTGAAAATTTGGTGCCGGAAGCCCAGAAAATGACTGTGCTTCAAGCGTGCATTGCGTAGTTTCCACGCAGCCTTGTAACTCCGTACATTTGCAATATTTTCATGCCACATTTTCACCACTGGCATTTGTGCACACCGCCTTATCAATAGTGCAGCTGCCATTTTTCACAGCCTGCCCAAAACGCGTTCCCGCAACTGTGGCGCACAATAGCATGCTCGCTGTGGGAAATCACCTTTTGGGACACATTCACAAAATCACATTGTTCATGAGGGGAGGTCCCAAAATACCTACATTGAAAATGTGCCTACAAAACTCCCAGAAATAATTGGGTTACGGACATCTGCTGCGCTCTTTGTATGCATGTTCATTGCTTCACCGATATTTCATATTGCCACTCCAGATTTTCAACGTTGTCATTTCTTTATGCCTCCTCATGAACAATACAGTTGTCATTCTCCACATCCTGCCCAAAACTGTGTTTTCATCCCTCTGTCACCAAATGCCACAGCCGCTGTGCAAAACTACCTTTCAGCTAACAAAGTCAGTGTGCCACTTTTTATGAGGTGGCCTGACAAGCACCCCATGTTGAACATGTAGAGTGAAACTACCAGCTATGCAGCATATACTTCAATTGTAATATTGTGTTAAACTATGCAGCATATACTTCAATTGTAACATTGTTTTAAGCTATGCAGCATATACTTCAATTGTAACATTGTTTTAAGCTATGCAGCATATACTTCAATTAGTAATATAGTGTTAAACTATGCAGCATATACTTCAGTTGTAATATTGTTTTAAGCTATGCAGCATATACTTCAGTTGTAACATTGTTTTAAGCTATGCAGCATATACTTCAATTGTAACATTGTTTTAAGCTACACAGCATATACTTCAATTGTAACATTGTTTTAAGCTATGCAGCATATACTTCAATTGTAATATTGTTTTAAGCTACGCAGCACATACTTCAATTGTAATATTGTTTTAAGCTACGCAGCATCTACTTCAGTTGTAATATAGTGTTAAACTATGCAGCATATACTTCAATTGTAATATTGTTTTAAGCTGTGCAGCATATACGTATACTTCAATTGTAATATTGTTTTAAGCTATGCAGCATATACTTCAATTGTAATATATTAAAGGCCTTGGTGGCGTCCAAGGCTATGGCCAGTGTCTTCTTCTGAGATGTTCTTACTCATTTCAAACAATAATTGAGTTTTTCTGTGATCTTTATATATGGTTCTTCCTTTAATAAAGTCCATTTGACTGTTGACCAATGATCACAGGAACGACATTTCTATCTGCTGACTAGTAATTTTGCTATAATTTTATAATATGTGTTTAGTAATGTGATAAGTCAATAATTTTCAGGGAAAGCTGGATCTTTAACTTCTTTATGAATCAAAACCACCAAAGTTTCCAGCATGGATTGGGGGGATTCTTATTTCTGCCATTTCTGTGACCATCAGCTCCAGCCAAGAGACTTGTTCTTCCACAAAGGCCCTGTCAAATTTACTGGTCAAGCTATCTGGTCCTGATGCCTTGTCCTTAGGTAATTTTTTTATGATTTCCATTATTTCTTTTTGGGGAGAACTGTGTATCTGATATTTCTACTTTTGGCAAACCCACTGTTTCCATAAAACATTCTGAAAGTATATTGTTATTTACACTTCCTGTGCTATAGAAGCTCTTGTGAAAATGTCCTTGAGATCTGCAGAGATTTTTGAAAAATTACTGCTAAATCAACTGCTACTATTTGTGGGGATTCTTCATGGGGCAGGAATAATGTGCCAGAGGCATGTATCCCACTCACGCAGTCCCGCACCCACAGAACGATGTGCAGTGGTCGCATTCACAGCCACCAGCCACTGCACGGCCCCCATCCGTGACCCCGTCTTCCTGGTGTGTAGGTGCATGGGGGCACTGCTGCGGACACAGGCAGGAATCTAGTGGGATGCCCAGACCCCATCTGCCACTAGATCCCTTACACCCGCAGGGCACTATGGTCTACAGGTAGCTGTGATGCAGCCATGGCACGGGTTGGCGGATGCCTGGTCATCTACCACCATCCTTCCATGTGGATCCTGAGGGCTGGGGCAGCATGTCAGGGGGGCTATCTGTGCTCCTACATTCCCACTGTGGCTGGTGGTGGCATCCTGGGGGGTGCATATGTCTGCCCTAGGGACATGTAACCTGCACTCCCCTCGCCTGGCACTTCGTGCTTTTGAGAATAGCATGGAGCATGGGCATGCTCCCTGCACTGCCCCCTGGACTGCCCTCTCATGGATCTCACCAGTTTGGCATGGATTGAGTGCATGCCAGCCCCATGCCCCCTTAGAGAATCAGGTGCAGGCGGTTCAGTGGTCATGGAGGGTCTACACGCCCCAGAAACACGGCGCACAGACTCTCCACACCTCGGAGAGTAGGCCCGATTATGTGTGTTATTATTTAGTTTATGTATGTGTGTGAGCATGGGGGATGGGATTTGGGGGAGAGAGTAGAGAATGGCAATGCCTTTAGCTTGTGTTTGGGGGAGTGGGGATTAGCACTACATTCCAATGTGCTTTACAGTACAGTTCAGGAGAGGGGTCAGCAAGAATCCTGCTGTCATTGAATTAGTGAGGTGTGTGTGTGTGTGTGTGTGTGTGTGTGTGTGAGATAGATGAAGGAAGGGAGGGGAAGGTTCAAAACTATCCTTGAATGTTGCTCAGTCTAGGAGAGTGAGGGGAGAGAAGGTGGTTGCCATAAGGTTGGGGTCGAGGACCAGCCCTGTATCCCAATGTCTTTTTTCAGACCAGGAGTGGAACTGGAGACAGTGCTGCTGCTATTAGGTGTGCTTATGCATGTGTGTGTGTGTGTGTGTGGGGGGGGGATTCCTGGCAAGGGAGGGTAGCCAAGTTAAGGATCATCTTCCTGAATTCATCTAAAAGTTATCTAAATATGCCATTCAGACCTCCTCTGAAAACATGCACCTGCAGTTGTTTATAAGAATCCTGAAGTATGAGTATTGGCCAAACAATTTAAACCACAGTAGTCCCAATTATTAGTCTAGGATGATATCTGGATGACGTCATGAGGGCTGAAATAAGGGTGAGTCAGTTCCAAAGCTGATTTTGGTGGACAATCTAAATACTGCCCCTTTTCACACTGACATACAGAAATAGATTAGTTGCCGTATTGGTCCTTGTAAGAACAGATCCAGAAGCAAATGGTTTGATACCTTTTATTGGACCAACATAGATGTTACAAATACATAAAATACATAGATTATAAAATAATAAAATACACAGATGTTTTATTTTTGTAACATCTATGTTGGTCCAATAAAAGGTATCAAATCATCTGCTTCTGGAACTTTTCACACGTTGAGGGAAGGTTTGAAGTTTCCGGGCGTTCCTTCAGCTCTTCAGTACTTTGATGGCATGACTTTTTTTTACAAGGCTGACACACTAAGGTTGCGTGAGTCACATGGCCTGCAGCGCTCATTTAGTGATGCTGAAGATTGGGCTGTCCTCATGCTATGCATATCTCAATGCCATTTCTAGCTCTCTATTGCCTCTTGGAAGAGAAGGACATGTGCATTGATAAGCACTTTGAAATTGTCAGAGAATTGTTTACTGTTATTAATGTTAGCTAGTAAACTCTAGTTTCTGTGTTGGGAAAGTCAGTAGTCATTTGTGTGCATCTGCAGAGAGGTGAGCACACGGTAGGTACAGCAGGTACTTGCTGCAGTTACAGCAGAGCAAGGACCAGGGCTGGACTTAGGGTAGTTGGTGCCCCATAAGCAGACTTGCAAATGACACCCTCCCCCCCAAAAAAGAAAAAAAAAAAATTAAATCATCCCTCTCCCCGTCCCCAAATGACCTAGTCATTTTTTCAGTCAGTTATTTTCGGAGATAAAAATTTGGATTGTAATTTTGGCTGCCCTCATCTACCCATTTTAGGAGAGAAACTGCACACACGAACAGTGGCCTGACATGCAGAGTGCACTGAGTGTGTCACAGACAGGAAGGACCTTGTGACCTCTAGTGTGCCTTGTGCAGCACCAGTCTCACCAGGATAATGTGGCAAATGGAGTTACTAGAGCACACAGCAATCAGGGCAGAGCCATAGTGATGTGCTCTGCACATTCTCACATACAGCATATTTTCCACGAAGTAAAATAAATATGCAAGACAGACAGATTAGCCCCAGACCTGGCACACAGCATAGCAGTTAAAGCTCAGCTCATTGCTTGGTAGTATAGCCTAGAGGTTAAAGTAATGAGCTGTGATTGAGCTTCAGCTGTGAATGAACTTGGTACATCCAGCAGACCTGGGTTTGATTTTCCCAACCTCTACTTTAATACTATATGACTCTGAACAGGCCACTTAACCTCTTCAGTACTACCAGGTTGCCCCTGAAAACAGGTACTTGTGTCTAGTGGGCCTTACTCAGTTACCAAAAAATAAATGCTTAACCCAATAGAGGGTCTTCAGAGATGGATATAATTCCACAGTTCTAGCCTTAGACAGAAGGTATTAGGCAAACCCACTGGGTATGACACATTTAATGTTTTTTTATCCCAGATTTAGTTCTTAAAGAGACAACATCAGGGAAAAGCTTAGGGTGCAGATTTATGCTATCTGAGTACATGTTTATAGTTTGTTCCTGAAAAGTTGTAGTCAGTGTAGCGGACACTTTACTTAAAGTGAACTTGGGGTTCCCTTCGACCCAATAAGCTATCCACTCCCTCATGACCTGTGACACACACATTTTGTGCAAAAGTACAATAAATTCCTTTGTGCAGGGATCTGCCCTCCTTATCCAGTCTTCTGCATACCTGGAATAGTCTACTGGGATAAAAAGGCATTCTTTGCTCATTTTTCACAAAAAACAAGACTTTTTACTGTGCTACTCCCAAAACTGCACTCAGCGATCCCTGACCCCTAGCCTGAGTCCAGGCAGCAGGGTCAACACCCAATGATGCTGACAGATGTGATTCTCCCTCAGTCCCGCTCTTCAACAGCTCTCGTCAGGCTACTGCTGGCTGCTGGCTTTGTTTTCTTCTCTACTGTGCACAAAGGTTCTCCCCAGCCCAATTGGCCAACTCTCCCTGTCCTCCTGATGCTGGTGACAGCATTGGTCTGCCTTGCTGTCCTGCTGCTGGGATGGCCTGGCTGGTGGCTTGCTGTTGTCATGTAGTTCCTGACTACTGCCCATGAGAGTCACTGTTGTGTGCCATATGCCACAGGCCCTGCCCACCCCCACACCCTGGGCAATGTGGGTGCAGCGGTTCAAGTTCTGTTTGTGTCCTTGTCCCTTCCCACTCCAGGCCACACTGCTATGTGCCCCAACCTGACTGTGGTGAACTATACTGTTTTTCAGACAGCCTAGTCTGACTAAAATAAACAAATATCTCTCCCTGGCCACATTGTGCTGCTGCTGGCTGCATAGGTTTAAGTTCACTGGCACAATGTGAATGATGGCCGTTGCCTGCTAAAACTGCTGCCTCTCTGTCTGGAGCTAGTCACTTTGCATTGATCTGCATGCTTTCTTGGGGTCGAAATCCATTAAGTGCGAGGGGGTGCATAGCGAGATGTCATGCCACTTGCTGTGCTGCTACTGGCTGCTGGATGTTCAACATTCAGACAGCATCCATTTAGGTCAGGTTTATTTTTTATTTAAAAAAAGACATTTAGTCATGAGCATAGTAGCACAGGACCTTCTCTGTAGTGTCCTCCTCAGCTCAACTCCTCAAAATTACAGGGATTCATAAGGGTTCATTTTACTACACACACTTTTCTAAAAAAAGTTATTTTTTAAATGGCAATGTATTTTCAGTGGCACCATTAATGGGTGCCCCAGGCTGGTGCCTAGTTCACCTATCTTTAAGGGCAGCCCCGGCAGAGACTTAGGATCAGCTTAGCAGTGGACAGAGACAGGACAAGAAGAATTTATGCAGGTTATACTTTGCAGTTAATTATTATTTTACTGACTGCTGGTGGTCCAGGGTGCAGAATCCATCTTTGTAGTTTCTTCTCTGTGTACGAGCCAGCCAGTCAGTTAGTGAAGTGAAGAGTGAAAAAAAGTAGTCCGATTGCGTGAGACTTGAAAGTTTGTTAGGTAACTCAAGTGTATGTCTGTGTCAGTCAGTGGGATGGGGGGTCTTGCTTGTTGTTTGCCTTGAGCACATCACAAGTCACATAGCAACGTATCACATACAGTAGTTGTCACATCTTCAATATACACATTATTGCCATCATAGTTTACATTGCATCCTGTTGCATCATAGTGTCATCTGTCATGCAGAAAACATGAAGGAAGAAACAGAACGCAAAAGAGACATGGGGAAGGAATGGCACAGGCAAGGGACCCAAAATGCCAGTTCCAAGTACAGCTTCTGCAACCAGTGATGGTGGAAATGGTCATGGTAAGATGGAACTGGGAGCCATGGGTCTGCGAGGACTAGGACTGGCTGTGTGATAGTATGGCTAAAGAGACCCATGTTCTGTAGCCCACAAAGTCCTACATCTTCAAGCACATCTGATGACAACACCTGAAGCATTCCTGAAACACACTGCAGTTGCCTCATTCTCAAGTGCTGCCAGTAACAGTTCTACATCCCCAAATCAGAATGAGATCAAATGATCCATCTGTAAATATAAATACAGCACTCCACCTGTCCATGTTGTGGGAACAACATAACAGCAGCTACCAGAGCCAACTGTAGGTGGGTAGCGACAACTGCCATTTCACCAAGAACCACTATGGTCTATATGGTGCCCCTGTATACCACCCAGAGCCAACTGTGGGTGGGTAGCGATAATTGCCATTTCACCAAGAACCATTATGGTCTATATGGGTGCCCCTGTATACCACCCAGAGCCAACTGTGGGTGGATAGTGACACTGCCATTTCACCAAGAACCACTATGGTCTGTATGTTGCCCTGATAACACCCAGAGCCAACTGTGGTGGATAGCGACAATTGCCATTTCACCAAGAACCACTATGGTCTATAAGTGGTGCCCTGTATACCACCCAGAGCCAACTGTGGGTGGGTGCTTACAATTGCCATTTCACCAAGAACCACTATGGACTATATGGTGCCCCTGTAGCATACCACCCAAGAGCCAACTGTGGGTGGGTAGCATTAATTACCATTTCACCAAGAACCACTATGGTCTATGGATGTCTGCCCCTGTATACCACGAGCAGCACCGCCAGACCAGTGCTGCTCACTCATCTCCACTATAGATGTGAGCAAGGTAACACCGAGTCTGGGTCTGGCACATACTACTGTAATCCTGTTAGCTGAGAGAAATGTGCACTTGTTCATCAGTGGAGGATGGAGAGCATACTGATACCACAGTTCTACAGAAACAAAGTGAGTTATATCACCAAAGCAGCTTTAAAGGAGAGGGACAGTGGAAAAGAGAGATGGAAATAGACCTGTCAGAAGGGCAGGAACTTGAAGCAGTAGCTGAAAAAGTAGAGGTGGGGTGGGGAGCATTAGAGGAGGAGGAGGAGGCAGGGAAAGGGAAGGGGGAAGCTCATCCATGAGAGGAAGAGAAAGGGCATGGGGAAGCAAGATAGGAGGAGAAAGAGCTAGGAAGCATATACATGAGAGGATGAAAAAGGAGAAGCGCTTGAAGGTCTGATGTCAGGTCTTGGCTAGAAGAAGTGAGTGTGATACTGAGGAGTGGAAGCAATCATAGGAGGAGATGGCAACATTTAAAAAGATAATAAAAAGGAGATAAACAAAAATGGAAGCTATGAACCATATTGGATCACAATTTTCAGGACAAGTCGAAACCTGCTTAGAGAAAGCCTTAAATTCAAAATGCATTCATTTCTTTACTGTCTGCCATTCTCATATTATCCTTGCTGTTCACCTTTTTGAATGCAGAGGCATATCATTTGCTACACTACTTGTTTTTCTGAGTCTGAATTAGGATTCTCTGTCATCTTGAACTTTAAGAACACCAGACAAATAAGCAGCAATGAATATGTGCAAACAGTTGCATTATATATGTTGCTCAATAAACATTTTTGAGACATGAGTTTCCTCTAGCGGCCCTGTTACAAAACCAAAGTCTGCTCAAATGATAAAATATTTATTTTATGTAATGTATTAATTCTCTTTGTTATGAACTTTAGGAGCTTCTTTACTGGCACAACTTTGTGACTTTGAAGCTTCTGACGCTATTGTACTGGGATGAAACTCTTCTTATACTGTATGCATATCATTAATTCTTAATTGGAAAGATGAGGTCTAGGACACAAAGGATAAGTAGGGCAAAGCTCAAACTCTGTCTTACAGACCTTGTTAAAGGAATCTTATCAAATGTTTCTAGGTGGAGCGTAAACAAAATTACATTGTAGTGCATCTGGGTCTGGTGATGTGGGAAGGCAATGCTTCTTCCTGGACCTTTTTAGTGTATAAAGGGGACCATTTTCTGGTGCATATATATATATGTGTGAGTGTGTGTGTGTGTGTGTGCTGCAGATTTATTGAACATCTTGCTGCTATTCAAGAAGTGATATTTCTCAATATCTGATAATACCATATTGTCCTGACACCAAACTATGGCTGACTGAAGGAAGAAAAGAACATCAGGGCTTGTTTGACAAAGACCCAGTAGATCGAGTGCAAACTGCATGTGGAAAGGTTGTGGAATGACAGATGGACCAGACACAAACTTCAGGTTCAACACACAATCTCTGTGTGATGTTTATTCAAAATACATGAAATAAGCTTCTGCAATGTCATATTCCTTCTTCAGTACATCAGCTTGCAGCAACAGACTATATATGTCATTTCTCTGCACTTAGCCAGCACCTACTGACACTGATCTCTGATCTAACAACTTTTTAGTGGAAACCCTTCATCCCTATGTGGGCCTTGTTTGCTTGGTTAGTGGGGGCTCAAAGAAAAAAAAAAAAAACAAGCTGTAGACAAAGAACCTCAATGCAGAATCACTGAAAAAAGGATTATCCCAAAGGGCATTGGCAACAAATCAAGTTTCAAAGAAATACAACATCATACATGCTTCCATAATGCAAAGCATCATGGGATATATGCAAATCACCATGACATTTCAGACTTGTTCAGTTTACAGCAATTTACATACATTTTAAATAGCACAACTAACTTAATTTCTACAATTGTCACCTAGTACTTCTTACCATTATCAAAAACACCTAGTGCCATGGTATTTTCAACATTTGCAGGTTTCATAAGCATACAGTATATATATTAAGGTATTTTATGACATAGTGCTGTTGCATACTAAATCCAACAACAATAAACACAACCTGTTTTACATACATTCAGAGGTCACCACAATAACATATGTGTACTAGGACCTGAGAGGGAAAAGGAAAATTAAAGAGGACACTATAGCATAGTCAAGAAATGGAAGGGGGTGGCCAACCTTATGGACTAGAAATTGTAAAGGATAGATTAGGCTAAGAAATAGAAGAATTGTTGCAACAGATTTAAGGAAAGGTCTGTCCTCAAGAGTGGCAGGAGCTCCCTGACACACTGCAGTTCACTGCAGATCGAATCAAAGCAGGTGTGCCTGGGACCCTGCACCGGATTCAGCAACAGGAGGGGTCCTGGCACCAATGTTCCTGCTGCAGCTAGCATTGCTCCCCCACATCAAACAAATGGTGCATGGGAGGAGATTAATGGAGCCAGATGGCCTGGCCCTAAAATCGGCACTGCAGGATGCCCAGACACAGAACCCTGGAAATGTGTAACCACACATGTAAATCACAAAACAGTACCTGCAGCAGTAACTTAATTATGTTGGACCTGAGCAGTGTGCATGACTGATATTGGAAAGTCCACGTGCACAACAGTTACGATGAAGTTCGGTATGGTACTGGGGGAAGAAAGCTGCAAGGCTTTGTATCTATTGATGAAAAACTCACTTTGCACTTGCTTTTTGTGCAGACCCCTCCATTTTGAGCCACTGTTTTGTACAAAACATGATTTATACCACATGTTGCAAAAAAAAAGAAAAACTTTAAGATTTTGCCAAATGGAATTGGGCATTTTGAAAATAGAAAATCATTGGCTCTACTTTTTGGCCCCAGGACACCTAGCTATCCTCTTTGTGAGCTCAGTCAGAAAATCTCTCCAGTAAACATACCGATGGGAACATGATGATTCACAATATACTCCTTAGGAGAAATGCACATAATTTGATTGAAAAAAAACAAAACAAAACAAAAAATCTACAACCATGTGTTATATTCAACTGATATATGGGCACTTGCATGGTCGGAGAGCCACCTTTGGATTCACTCCCATCAATATGGAATAAAACCCAAAAATACTTAAGCTGAAAACCCAGTAAGTACCTTTTGTTCAAAAGGCTTTACTGTGATGGCATTATGGAAATTTGCAACTGCTTTACTAGACACTAACTAACCTCTCTCCTCAAACTGCGGCGCAAAATGGTGGCTCCCCAGGCAATGTGTGCCTCTACCTCTAGCATGCCCACCAACAGATCCACAGGATTTATTGCCAAACTCCATATCTTATTCTTTGACACTCTGAACAGCTGCAGCCTGATTCTAGCACATGCTACCGCACTTGGGAATAATTGTCATCTTTCACCCAAAAAATATTCAGTCTCTTCCATCCAACACCCCTCTGCCCCAACCTCCAGGACCCTCCCAGTTATGCCCCTGCTACTATATTCCTCCTCTTGCACTTAGTACAATGGCAGCTTTTCTCCTCCATATGTCGCCGTGTTTTGGGGCAAAAATCACCTTGTCGCCTTTTATATGGTTCTCCACCCTCCAAATCCCTCACTCTGCTCCAACAATTGGGTCCTCTTCGCTTGCGCCCCTATTCCCCACCTCTCCCTACATTATGCGCTTGATATCTTCTATCTTATAGGCCTACCCTCTCCTTAACATTTCCCACTACAAAATGCACAGTTTTTGGGCTTGGATCCAGCACAAGTTCATTATCCACTACTCCTTGTAGTTCTATGTTCAATGTATATTACCTGTAAATGTGCATTTTTACTATAATAGCCTCTATTTTTACTGTTTGCACTATTGTAACTTGTCTTTCTGTATTATTACTGTAGGACAGCAGGTCCACCTCGTAAATGAGCTTGCTCAATGGTGTCTGCCTGGATAAATAAAGATATTGATTGATTGATTGATGGGAAGAAATCTATGTATGTAAAATAAAAAGAACATTGCCACTGATGGGTGCTAACATATTATTAAGGGTAATATAATACTCTAAAATTAGTTTTGCATGGTTCTTGATGATTTCTTTTGAGGGATGGGGTTACAGTATCATTATGTTATATGAAACTCTATGGGGCCATGGAGAATATAGCAATTAGCTTTGATTTAATGCAAAGACTAGAGGGGGTATAAGCCTTGAGGTTAGCCTGGAATATTGTTTGCTCTATCTCAGTGGGCTATGCCACTGTGGCCTTAGTGGTTGCAGACTGTCACATCACTCCAAACTCCAGCGGTGGTATAGTAACACCACCTGCCATAAGAAAGCTACCGTAATAAATATTCATTGCTGACCTCACTCCCGTGGGGTGTACAGTTTGACCCTCTTTTGAATAAAGAAAGAAACAATAATTCAGGCTTGAGTCATTGGCGTTGGGTAAGTTATTGGAAACTCTGCTAAAGGAAAGGATTGCAGAATATTTTGAATCCAACTGGCTACATGACCTGACTCAGTATGGGCTGATAGGGGTGAGATCATGCTACATGAATCTGACAGATTTCTTCAATTTGGTGACCAAGGAGTTAGATAAGGGAGGAGCACTGGCTATGACTTACCTGGATTTCAGCAAGGCTTTAAAGACCTTTCCACATAGAAGACTGGTAAGCAAGCTGGGTAGCTTCAGGGTGGGCAACAAGGTGGTACACTGTGTAAGAAACTGGTTAGGGGATATCAGACAGCGGGTAGTGGTAAATGGAGTTTACTCTGAGGAAGGGTGGGTGACCAGTGGGATGCATCAGGGTTCATTACTGGGACCAGTTCTCTTTAATTCCTTTATAAGTGACATAGCAAAGGACCTGGAAGTGAAGGTCTGCCTCTTTGTGGATGACATCAAGATCTGCAACAGGGTGAATGCTTCAGGGGGGTGGAAAAGATGGGCAGAGATATGAAAAAACTGGAGGAGTGGTCAAGGTTATGGCAGCTTTGTTTTAATGTAAACAAGAGCAAGATAATACACTTATTTATTTATTTGCTTTTGTTAACCGGGTAAGCACACTAGACAGCCAAGTGCCTATTTTCAGGTGTGACCCGGGAGAGTTACAGGTGAAAACTTCATACAGTTGAGGAATCGAAAGAAATACATAGGAAATAAACAGGCAATTCAAGGCTGGCTCTAGAGCAAGGTTGGCACAAAATTCATACATAGACAGTTGAGGAGACAAGAAAAATACCTAAAATAACAGGCATTTCAAGGCTGGCTCTAGGACAAGGTTGGCACGGTGCATTACAATAGAATGGGACATACAGGATATAATTAGGAGGTGAACAGTGGAGTAAACAGAAACAAAGACAATGGTAAGTGCCTGCAGGGGGGAGTGCCCTAGGCAGGGGGTCAAGTCCAGGATTTCTGGCCAGTTACTGGAGAAGAGGTGCAAGTAGCGCTGAGGCCCCCACCCAACTGGGCTGGAGGGAGGAGAGGGGCAATGGAGTAGGGCTATGAGGAGCAGGAACAGGGAGGAAGGTTTCAGGAAGTTCCAGAGGGAGGCGTTAAAGCTTGGATGGGAGGAGGAGGAGACCGAGTAAGCTCAGGAGTGAGTTCCAGAGTTTGGGGGCATATGTGAGAAGGCCCGATCCCCACAAGGGTGCGGGTTCTAGGAACTTAGGCCACAGAAACTGGGGGGAGGGAGTACAAAATGGCTGGAAGGTTACTGATAACACCCAAGCAGGAAAGCGACCAGGGGGTAATCATATGTATGACCTAAAGGTGGCAAGACAATGTGATAAGGCAGTTGGGAGGGCTAGTGGGATGCTGGGATGCATAGGAAGGGGAATCACCAACAGAAAGCGGGAGGTGGAATTGCCCTTATATAAATAACTGGTAACACCCACCTTGAGTACTGTGTCCAGTTCTGGAGATGACACCTCAGAAAGGACATAGACAGAGTAGAGACAATCCATTAAAGGGCAACCAAAATGGTGCAGGGTCCGCATCAACAGCCCTATGAGGTGAGGCTAAAGGACATCAATATGTACCCTTGGAAAAGAGGAGGGGGATATGATAGAGACCTTTAAATACTTCATACACATAAATAAGGTACAGGAGGGGGTACTTTTCAGAAGAAATAGTGCTATAGAATAAGGGGACATGCTATGAAGCTGGAGGGGATACACTCCGAGGAGAGATGTGAGGAAGTACTTCTTCACAGAAAGAGTGGTGGATTCCTGCAACAGCCTTCCAGTGGAGGTGGTGGGGCAAAAACAGTGGTGGGTTTAAAAAATGCCTGGGATAGGCACAAGGGAACAGTTGAGGTAAGGAAGGGAGGAGAGGAGGAGCTTGCCCCATAGATCAAGTAGTGTCTGTAGCAAATATGAAGGTAGAAAAAAATGTGCAGACTGGGTGGGTCAAGTGGCCCTTATCTGCCATCAGATTCTATGTTTCCATGCTATCCAAAAAAACAAAACCAGACTGTACTAAGAAACAAATGGATAAGTGCCACACAAAAAAGTCCTGTTCTCTTCTATTTTTTTTGTTCAAGACACAGTTAAATACAGGGTGACGTATAATGGCACAACCATTTTATCAGGCCAGCTGTTTTGTCATTCTCATAAGTTCTGCATGGTAAATCTTTGAATCTGTTCTGATGTGTTTTTCCCTTGCAAAGTTGGTCACCTTGCCTGGCAAAATGGCACCATCCCTATTATAACTTCACTGACAACAATCAACAAACTCTGGTCAAAGCCAATATGACTGTGGAGTTCTTTGGGATGCTTTTACCCATTATTTCTAATGAATTTGCACAATGCAGATCTGCTGAGAGGCAGTTTCAATGTGGTCTTCCTTTTACACATTTTTACAATGTATTTCCTTAGAATACGTCTGCTGATTGCTATATATTTAGTCTGGATAGTTCACAGAAGAAATGGCATCTTATTTTTGGGTGGCAGAGCACTGCCAATAGGACACTGGAATGTGTCATACAAAGGCATGAGCTGTCTGCTTGGCGATAACCCCCAGTGGCCATACACCTCAGGCACTCACATGCAGATCCATCGTCCCAGTGCCGTTGCACTGCTCAGTGCGGGTGACAGCCAATGCTGTACTCACTCACACAGGTCCCAGAACAGGCATGTTACAGCCAACCTCCCATTCGTTTGTACAATCTGGGAACTGGAAAACACTATCCATAGCCTGGAGTGTACACTGCAAATGACATTGCAGAATACCCCACCCATGGCACCAGGGTACCTCAGCAGTCAGAGGGTGGCATGTTACAAGGGAATGGGGCAGAGTGTGGGCCTACAGCTGTGTATGGCAGCGAGAAGATACAGCATTGACAAGGCATGCATTGGAGGTGTGTCAATTCCCTCTTACAGTTTGCCAGGGAAACGCACATGGCTGCATACACTGGTGGGTCCGCAGCTGGTGTAGTACCCCAGTGTATGGTACAGCCACTTGGATCATTCTGGAGTGCGGGTCCCTGGCCTGGGTTTAGTGCAGTCAGTGGCTGGCCATGGCAGGGTGTGAAAGGCAGTTCCAGTCTTCACATCAGGTTGGGTATGGGGAAGCAGGGTGTCTACATACCAAGGTGGTGGGTGGGGTCCTCTATGCTATAGATATGGACCGTGGTTTCCTCTAGTGTGATTGGGTCCAGGGGCCCTACACTATGGAACTCTTTGGGGATGGAGTTGGATTGATCGGGGATGGGAGGAGTACGTCTAGTCCACCAGGGCTGTTGGGCTGCTGTGCACCTGGGTGCACTTTTGGAGCCCGCCTGTGGGTGGCTGGCCAGATTAGGACAGCTGTTCATGGCCTAACTGTGGGCTACACTGCTGTGGGCTGTGAGGGGCGCATTCCCACTGAGTATGCCACAGCGCAGCATATGCATGGGAACATACTCTCAACTTGCATGGCATACTATTTGTGTGCACCCTGGCCCATTCCCTTGTTGCAGGTGCATCACGCACATTTGAATATCATGCTGCAGTGCATTGTTGGAGTTGTGTGGCACAGCTCCCTTTTCTGCCAGGATGTGCAGTGCATCTCCTTTGAATATGGGGGCCCTGGACTAGGCTACCCTGAAGAAATACAATATCAAAATGGTAAAATCATGAGCCCACTGAAAACAAGATAGTGCATCTAATCTGGGACAGCCTGAGTAAATACAGGTAAAAATGTGTAAATGAAGATCCCTAGGACAATGAGATGTAGCATCTCCCCTGTGTTATCCAGGATACAAAATATAGAATAAGAAATATTTAAAGGAAATCTACTATAAACTGAACTTCACTGTGGTCACTGACATAAACAGTTTCTTTACTGTAGCAATCACACAGGAGTGTGGTGTGCACATTTTATGGAAAACATACAAACAGAGGTGAGAACGAATAAGTGCCTCAGCTGGGACTTGAACCCAGGCCACCCAGAATACCATTCTGATTGCGCTAACCAGCTGCGCCACTGAGACAACTGGGCCATCCCCGAGCACATTACTCTTTCTCAAATGCACAAGCCCAATGGCAACACTAATATTTACTTGTAACAATCACACAGGAGTGTGATGTGCATATCTTATGGAAACATACAAACAGAGGTGAGAAAGAATAAGTGCCTCAGCTGGGACTTGAACCCAGGCCACCCAGAATACTGTTCCGATTGTGCTAACCAGCTGCACCACTGAGACAACTGGAACCTAGGCCATCCCTGAGCACATTACTCTTTCTCAAATGCACAACCCAATGGCAACAAAAATATTTACTTGTAACAATCACACAGGAATGTGGTGTGCATATTTTATGGAACATATACAAACAGAGGTGAGAAAGAATAAGTGCCTCAGCTGGGACTTGAACCCAGGCCCCCTGGAATACTGTTCTGATTGCACTGACCAGCTGCGCCACTGAGACAACTGGACTGAGCCATCCTGAGCACATTACTCTTTCTCAAATGCACAACCCAATGGCAACACAAATATTTACTGGTAACAATCACACAGGAGTGTGGTGTGCATATTTTAATGGAACACATACAAACAGAGGTGAGAAAGAATAAATGCCTCAGCTGGGACTTTACTTAGGCTGCCCAACAGTATTGAGGCATGAGGATAGTTGTGTGTGTGTGTGTGATAAGAAATATTTAAAGGGAATCTACTCTAAACTGAACTTTACTGTGTTCACTGACACAGTTTCTTTATAACATATTAGAATGCAACATTTATTTTGAATGTTGTGGCCATGAGGATGGTGTGTGTGTGTGTGTGTGTGTGTGTGTGTGTGTCTTTACTGTAGGTCAATTTATTTTCTTCCCAAAAAGTATAGTAGAAAATGCCTGCTGGTTGCTGCATATTTAGTCTGGGTGGTTCACTGAAGACCTAGCACATGCCTGAGACAGTACTAATCACATAGTGTCTTCAGAGGTAAAAAACACTGTAAATCATAGATTTGCTGGGAAAGGGTGACATTTATAAGGTCTGAATCTTTCTTGAAAGACAAGACATTCCCATGTGAAACTAGTATAATGAAGTTGTTTAAATCCCAAATATTTAAATGTGCAAGTTGCATTCTGAAGGGGATAAACAAATATCCTGTTTAATTGGCAACCAATATTTACCAAATATTTAACAAGCTGTTTCAGTTTCCCAATGGCATCTGATAAGCAGTTTGGAGTTATGTCACCAACATTCTTAACAGAAAGAATGGAGTGTTTTTTGTCAGTTGACATGGAAGGATACATTGAAAAGTTCAAAACATGTGTTCCACGATACTCTATTTTCCAGCTACAGATAGCAAGATGGCTGTAGGCTTCACCCATAGCCATAAAAATGGTTTTGGAATTCTTGCTCATTCAGTGTTTCAGTGGTTCCAGGGAAATCATGTTACCATGCAGCCATCTTCTGTCATGTAGTGTAGAGATGGCTGGATGGCAACGCTATTTCCCTGGAAAGTGATTAACTTTGCAAGGGAAAAATGCAACAGAACAGATTCAAAGATTTAACATACAGAACTTGAGAGAATAAGAATGAGAAAACAGCAGGGCTGACGAAATGGCGGTAGAAACATAGAAACATAGAAACATAGAAGTTTACGGCAGATAAGGACCGCAAGGCCCATCCAGTCTGCCCATTTCTTTTTCTACCTTATAAATGTGCCATCGGCCTTTGCTCTGTCAGTGACCTATCTATTCATAGTCATTTGTATTGCTCCCTTATGCCTATCCCATGCCTGTTTGAAGCCCTGCACTGTATTCATAGCCACCACTTCTTGTGGTAAGCCATTCCATGCATCTACCACCCTTTCTGTGAAAAGAATTTCCTCATTCCCCTTAATCGGCTCCCTCTAATCTCATGCTGTGTCCTCTTGTCCTGCTATTTTCTTATATTTAAACATGTTAGACTCTTTCACCTTGTTTTATGCCCTTAAGGTGTTTAAATGTCTCGATCATATCACCTCTCTCCCTCCTTTGCTCAAGGGTATACATATTGAGCTCCATTAATCTGTCCTCATATGTCTTCTAGTGCAGTCCCTGCACCATTTTGGTTGCCCTTCTCTGGACTGCCTCAATTTGTTAATGTCCTTGTGAAGGTGTGGCCTCAATACTGCACATGATACTCCAGATGGGGCTCAACCAATGTCTTGTACAGAGGATTATTACCTCCCTCTTACGACTTGTGATACCCTACTATACACCTAACACCCCCTAGCCTTACCTACTGCTTTAGAGGTCTGCTTGGATGATTTTAGGTCATCAGTGATGATGATGCCCAAGTCTCTTTCTTCCTTTGTGACTGCTAGTAACTCCTCCCAGCCTATAAGTGGTTTGAGGTTTCTCTTCCCTATGTGCATGATTTTGCACTTCTTTGCATTAAATCCAGTTGCCACTCTTCTGACCATTCTGCTAGTTTATCCAGATCTCTTCTCATTCTGCCCACCCCATCTGGATCATCTACTCTGTTGCAGATCTTGGTGTCATCTGCAAACAGACAAGCCTTACCCTCTAGTCCATCTGCGGGGTCACTAATGAAGATGTTGAATAGGACTGGCCCCAGGACTGATCCCTGAGGTACCCCACTTGTGACTTGCATCTCTTCTGACTGTATACCATTTACCACCACTCTCTGTTTTCTGCATCTCGCTGTTGGGCTCACCATCTTTGCTAGTCCTCAAGTTCATGTTACTCGGAGTGATTCCTGTGGGGGTCTTGCTGTGGCTGACTGGCAGCTGGCACTTTTTCCCGTGGGTATATCATAGGATTTACCATGGGTGCCATGAAACATCACCCTCTATTTGATTGTGTGCCTTGAATGAATAAAATAGAAGAAAACCAGACTTTACGGTGTGGAACTCATCCATCTATTTCTTAGTACAGACATATTGCTGACCCCAAGGCATTTATTACACCCTATTTGTAGTCTGCTATACCCATGCCAATTTATCAAAGCTGAACTGGATTGATTGGCCCTGAATCAATGCAGAATCAAATTTGTCAATGGCCAGCTTATCTCTCTCTCTCTCTCTCTCTCTCTCTCTTTCTGTCTCTTTTTCTCTCTTTGTCTCTTTTGCTGAAATTATCCCAAATTATACAATGGGGTCCTAGAATCATGCATCCTGATTGGCTCACTGGCACCTTTTACCCATGGTAAATCCTATGATATACCCACGGGAAAAAGTGCCAGCTGCTAGTCAGCCACAGCAAGACCCCCACAGGAATCACTCCGAGTAACATGAACTTGAGGACTAGCAAAGATGGTGAGCCCAACAGCGAGATGCTCAGTAGCATTACAGGTTATGCTACCAGACGCTCCCACTCTCTACTGTCCAGAAAATTCAAAACATTCACATTTTTTTAAATACTTTATCAAGCCACACCTAAGCCCAAACATATAAAAATACCCACAACCGCTTCCACACGGCTCACCTGACAGCCTTCTTAACTGTCTGCTCCACTTCATACCTCCAGTCCATTACCACAATCCATTGTAGCACCACAAATAATTTAGTCCTCCACTGACCGCAAAACAATTCTGTCCTGCATAAAAAATGTTTTTAATTAAGCAAACGTTCATTCCAGCACTAGGATTACATACAAAAATGTACTTCCTGACGTGACGACCACAAACCCCGGAAACAAATGTTGAACGATGGCACCCCATGACCGCTTTAGCCAGACAAACTCTCACTACCCATACTACTGTAAAAGAACAAGTTAACTCACCGCAGGTAGGATCTTTCTTCAATAAAAAATGGCATTGCAGAATGTTTTTTAAATACAAAAAACTAACACATTACAGTGTGTGTGTTTCACGGTGGCGGTGGGGGGGAGGAGATGCATCAGCACTAGCTGCCCAGCATGTCTCACACACACACACACACACACACACACACACACACACACAATTCGGGCCAGCAACAGAGGACTATTCAACCTAGTGGAAGCATACCACAGCTTAAAATCAATAAAAACTATTTTTTTCTTACACTTTTTACTATTTCTTTCTAATCCTTTACTTTTCCCCATTGTATAATTGCAATAAACCACTCCAGGGTGTGGGTTATGCTGGGATTTACCTACTTCTGGTGTGGATTTGGTCACTTCGGCTGTGCCTGCGGCCAAACCACACCAGGCATGGGTAAATCCCAGCATAATACACACCTCTCGTTGGTTTATTGCTTAATTATCCTGAAACCTGTATATACTCCAAAATATTTAAATTATAGATGACTTCACAACATTCTTACTGATTACTTTTATACAATGTCGGGATCAATCGCATTTCATGAGGAAGCAAGACTGAAGTAATTAAAAGCCAGCCTGGAATATGTGTAGAGTATGCCTTATTTTGATTAAGAGTTAGAAATCCTAGCAACTTTTCTAAGATCATATGATGAGTTCAGTGCTGATTTAAATGAACATTTCTTAATAATAAGACAGCACATCAGCATTTCAAGTTGCTTATCTGTAGCATCATCACTTTAAATACATTAATTTAATTTAACTTATTGAAGGATAAAATCATTCAGCAAACAGCTGATTTAGTAGCAGTAGTACTAGCTTTATTTTTTCTGGTGCCCTTCCCCAGAAGTTCAAGGTGCCATTGCAAGAGAACAGATAAATAGAATAAATAACAACAAATATGTTACTTAACTTCAAGATGAACAAAATAAGTGATTTGATACCTCTTATTGGATCAACAAGAGATTCACAGAATGTTTAAGCTTTCAAACTACACAGAGTTCTTCATTATAAATTGAGAGAGCACTCCTGACCAATTAGAGTGCTCCTTTCCTGCGTATGAGACACTCTTATTCTGCCCTGGAAACAGGCATGTTCAGTGAACAGGTTTTAAAAAAAAATTATATTATTGATTGCGCTCGATCACGCTCAATCAATAATATACAAATATGTCCCGCATCACCCTCTTTTCTCTATCAGAGTGGTTTCATTTTTGCCTTCAGCAGCCAGAACACCTCAGCAAACCGCGCTATTCTCACTCAAGCCGAATGCCCATAAACCCATCTGATATAGTAATGAGTGACTCAAGGAACATAATAGCATACATCATAAAAATGGCAATTATACAAAGAAATCAGTTTAAGTACATAGAGCAGAATTGGTAAAAATATAGAATATTGGCTGGATAGGGGGTTATAATGAAATTTTACATCTTCTCCTGAGGGTGTGGGATGCCACATAAACCCCAGAGTGAAGCTTGAGGGGTTTATAAGGCATCCACACTGGGTATGTATAAATACAAGTTTTACATCTTACAACCATTATTTTATATAATTGCTGGGAGCGTTTTTTGCCACAGCAATTATATAAAATATAGATACATCTCTCTCTCTCTCTTCAGCTGTGGTCTGGTCAGGATGAAGTGCATTCCATGTTTGGAAGTGTCTGGAAACATTCCTCCCTTATTTTTCATTTTTTATGTTTGCTTGCGCATGTGCAAGAAACATAATGCCATCATCCGAGATTTGGAGTGTGTCACCTCCTCCTCCAATTCAGTCAGTGTGTTGGCAGGCGTGGCCCTGTAAGCCAATACATGCTGGAGCTGTCTATGACAAGCTCCAAAATGCAGTGGCATACAGTTGAAAGGGAGACTACGCTTCGGTGAGCAGCGATAGATATAAGCCTGCTCATCATATCCCACACACACACACACACACAGAAATGCATGCATACTGCAAGCTCCCTGCACACAGACGTATAGCCGACGGGATGCCCAATCCCCATCGGCTTGTGCTGCACTTCTCAAAGCTTTTCCACAAGCCATGCTGGTGCCCACCCCAGCGTGGCAACTCACAGGATAGCCGACGGGGTGCCCAATCCCCCATCGGCTCCACTGTCCTCAACCCCGGTACTGGGTGCCACGCTGGGAGCCCACCCCAGCATGGCAATTGATCATATGGCTGAGGGTGCCCAATCCCGTCGGCTCCACAGCTCCCCCAGCCGTCCTTGTGCTCCTGGGAGCCCACCCCAGTGTGCAAATGTCCCACGTCGTCTTTTTTTTTACCTGGAAAATAAAGCGGTCCCCTGACACTTCTCCCAGCCCCCTCCACAACCCGCACCCACCCACTCGCATCCTGCCTCCCCACCCCACCCCATACTTACCTCCGGGCTTGGCGACGATCTTGATTGGACGGGGAACACGTCTGCACTCTTCAAAGCCGACCCTGTGAACTGAAATGCTGGTAAGCTGTATAATGGGCTAGATAGGGGTTTTCACCTTTATTGCATACCTCAGGCATTTTTGGAATTTTTGCACAAATTTTCAACATGGGTTTTGGGACCCTTCTCATGAATGATGTCACTGTCATGGGTTATTGGGGCCCGATGGGTGATTCGCAGTCACTGCGCAGTCACTGTCTTGAAATCACCCTTTGGGCCCAAATAATGCCATGACAGTGACATCATTCATGAGAAGTGTCCAAAACCCCATGTTGAAAATTTGGCAGAAATTCCAAAATTGTTTTACAAGCGTGCATTATGCAGTTCCTACGCTAAGTCGAAGTTCGTGAATTTTCAATATTTTCACTCCAGATTTTCAACATTGCCATTTTACCACACCTTCTTATGAGTAGTACAGCTGTCATTTTCACATCTCACCCAAAATGTGTTTCCACCCATGTAGCGCACAATGGCAGTCGATTGTCTTGAGATCAATGTCGGAACAAATTAAGAAAATCACAGTGACACTGTTCATGAGCTGAGGTCTTAAAATGGCTATGTTGAAAATTTGGTGAAAAAATTCCAAAAATGACTCACGAAATGCGGCGTTGTACAGTTCCACGCATACCGTAAAGTTCACACTTTCAATATTTTCACTCCAGATTTTCAACATTGCCATTTTACCACACCTCCTTATGAGTAGTACAGCTGTCATTTTCCATCTCACCTAAAACTTGTTTCCGTCCATGTAGCGCACAATGGCGCAGTTGGTGTGCGAAATCAATGTACGGGACAAATTAAGAAAAACACAGTGACACTGTTCATGAGCAGAGGTCTTAAAATGGCTATGTTGAAAATTTGGTGAAAAAATTCCTTAAAATGACTGTTTTACGAGCGTGCATTGTGCAGTTCCTATGCATGCTCATAAGTTTGCAAATTTAATATTTTCACTCCAGATTTTCAACATTGCCATTTTATTACACTTACTTATGAACAGTACAGCTGCCATTTTTCATATGTCACCCAAAATGTGTTTTCGCACATGTAGCACACAGTGGTGCTGTTGGTGTGTGAAAGCAATGTTTAGGACAGATTAAGAAAATCACAGTTACACTGTTCATGAGCAGAGGTCTTAAAATGGCTATGTTGAAAATTTGGTGACAAAAGTCCATAAAATGACTGTGTTATGAGTGAGCATTGCACAGTTTCCACGCACCCTCGTAAGTTCATGACTTTGTAATATTTTCAGTCCAGATTTTCACCAGTGGCATTTTTCCACACTTCCTTATGAACAGTACAGCTGTCATTTTTCACAACATGGCTGAAGTGTGTTTTCACACTTTCAGCGTAGAGATGCGTGGTCGCTGTGGGAAATCATTGTTCGGCACAGATAAAGAAAATCACAGTGACACTGTTCATGATCGGAGGCACCAAAATGCCTGAGTTGACAATCTGCTGTAAAAAATCCCCAACCTAATTATATTACGGGTGTGCATTGCACAGTTTCTATGTACGCTCGTGACTTCACCATTTTTTTAAATATTTTTACTGCAGATTTGCAACGTTGCCATTTTTTAACACCTCCCCATGAACAGTACAGCTGTCATTTTTTACATCCTGTTCAGAATGTTTTTGCACCTGTGGTGCTAAATGCCGTAGTCACTGTGCATAAGCAGCTTTCGGCTAACAAACTGATATTCCCCCTGTTCATGAGGTGGGGTCACAAAAAAAGCATGTTGAAAATTTGGAGTGAAAATACCAATGAATACCTGAGGTATTAGGGTTTCCAACCATAACGCCCAACCCTGTAGAGAATGACAGGCATCAGGGGTGTGACTTGGGATTCTTGCCTGTAATGCTCATACCATTGCACACCATGCAGCCAGTGAGAGGCATTGAGGTATGCCTTGGGCTCTTGACTAAAGTTCACCCCATTCTCCTATATCGCACCCATCTCATCGTATTCCTAATGAAATGGGGTGCGCATAAAGACTAAAGACCCCAAGGAACACCGTGACACTTGTCAGTGTCTGCAGGGTGGGGTGTGTTGAAAAGCGTGACCGTTATGCCTGGCGACCCAAACGCACATCCCAATGCCTGTCACTCTCTGCAGGGTGGTGGTGGGGTTGGCTTCAGTTCAGTACTTCACTGCCAATTCCTATTGCAGACTCTGTAACTTCTACTACCACTGCCAATGCCAGTAAGCAAACATTCAGCATTGACAAATGCTTGTTACAGCTGTTCTTTAGTAGATACAGTCTGTCAGTTTACTTTTTTTGTTAAATTTAACTAACCGCTGAGTGTGAGTTGCCATGAAGTGTCCAGCGGTAAGTCATGGTGGCTGGTGCTGAAGAGGAGAGACCAGAAGCTGGTGCATGCGTGGAGTGTGGGAAACCCAGTGCACATTTTCTGTTATAACCAGCTGGTTATAACGACAAATTATAACCAGGTTTCCCTAAGGGAAAAAAAAGCTCACCAGTAATTATAAAACATTTACACATGAATGTTACAGTTCTGTTGATACATAAGGAGTAATTAGATACAAAACAGAGACAGAAAACATAGATGAGAAAACAATCTTTAAAAACCTAGCTGGTGTAAATCAATTCCTCCCAGGATGGAATGACCATTTATAGGCCTTGTGCTGCCACATCACATTCCACCCTGGGAGGATTGTTTATCAACAACAGTTTTCAAAACGCAGTTTTCTCATCTCTGTTTTGTGTCTGTTTTATATCCAATTACTCTCCTTATTTATCATCAGCAATGTCACATCCATGTGTCATTTTTTTTGTTACCAATTCTGATCTATATACTTAAAGTGATTTATTTGTATAACTGCTATTTTTCTGATGAAGAACTCTGTATAGTTCAAAAGCATAAACATTCTTTGAATCTCTTGTTGGTCCCAAAAAGGTACAATATCAGATCACCCATTTTGTTGATCTTTTTGTACAAGGATCAAAACGGCAAAAAACGATTTTTAAAAAACTTCAAAGTAACTCATGTTTGCAAAAGAGCTAACCGACTCAAAGGTGTTAATCTGAATCTTAAATAACACAAAAAAATAGATAAAACGTACAGATAAACAAACAAACACATACATACATACTTTACATACATACATACAGTACGTACATACATACATTCATATAGATGACATACTGGGGTAGCAGCAACTCACAGGGATAGCCATGCTTCAAATGTCTGATTGAAAAGATAGGTCTTAAGACCCCTATTAAAGGCCTCCATTGAGGGGGCCTCCCTCAGGGCCCTTGGAAGGGAATTCCATAGGACCGGACCTGCCACTTCAAATGCCCCGGTCCCTCGATATTTCCAGTCTGAGCATTCTTATATATGCAACTACAGCATATAGTTATAACAGCAGCACTCACTACATTTTAACAAAACAATTAAGTTGTTTATAGACCAAATTACTGACATAAAATTTCAATTTCAAATATATAAATAAAACTACACTAACATATGCAAGCTTGCAGATATGTCAACTGAAGTCATGCAATCCAATACATCAGGTTCTTATGTGAGGCAAAGATCAATCAATCAGTCAATCACTATTTATTTATAAAAAAGCACAATTCCAATGTTCAAAGCTCTTGTACAGATTAAAACATAAAACTTAACTACAAACAGCATAACGTTAAAAACAATATAATTATTTAAAACCCCAATCAAGAGGTCTAAGAGTTTATCAGAAAAAACTTTAGGTGGTCATCATAAATAATCAGATGATCATTATTATTTAAACCATCTCAGTAAATCTAAAAATAGTCTGAGAAGGCAAGACCAAATAGATACTTCTACAGGCTGGTCTTAAAATTCTGGATGGTCAGGCACTCTCTCACCCAATGAGGTAAAGAGTTCCACCGGGTAGGGGCCACAAAGGCAAAAGAACAGGTCCCTGAGGTCTTAGGTCGAATCCTGGGAACCTCTAGCAATCCCTAGTCAGAGGAGTGGAACGGGTTGAGGGGGCAGTAGGGACAAAGGAGATCTTGCAAATACCAGGGTCCTTGACAGTGTAGGGCATTATAGGTCAGTAACCTGACCTTCCCTAAATTATAGGTCAGTAACCTGATGATTCCCTAAAGTAGATATCAATTGGTTAGAAGGGAGCTTCTGATATGGCTAATGCAACATAGGAATATCCTGTATAATCATTGTGCTATACCTGTTTCAGTACTTGTATTAGAATTAAGTTTTATCCCACAGAATCAGTTTGAGTATTTCTTCTGGGGTCATGCAGGAGCACTAGGAATTGAAATGTATTGTAATGTTAGAAAAGCTGTTTCAGTTTTATTTTATTTGAACTGATTTGAACTATTACTGACTGAGATATAGATCAGTTGAGCTAGGTTTAGCATTGTGGTAATGTTTTCTCTATATGTTATAATCTCTCTTATTTGGTTCTTAAAATACTGCAAGTGGGAACCATAACACTAAGCACTCTGCATTGCCACTCTGTGTTTCTATCCATAAATGCTATACACATATGTAATGCATGCATTGCTGGAGCCACACATGCTATACACAATACATTTGCATACACAACTCACTCCCACCCTGCATGCTTAGAGCATACATAGTCCAGTGCATTGGGTTGTTCAGCACATGCAGGTTCAAAAGTATTTATAGACTACGGTACATAACTGTCCTTATAAAAAGACATTCATTAGGTTGAAAAATATGGTCCGCAAACTCATCTTAGGCTTCTAAAAAAAATCAGAAGAGGTAAACAATAAGATACATCAGTGAGTGATGTTACTGTGAGAGCATCAATGCCAAACAGCATTTCAAGACACAAGAAGTGGCTGAGTGCCTTCACCCATGGGAAGCATGATGATACATAGAAGAACATCACAGTGTGGAGCAGTTTACTGTGATTATCAAATGTCTTTAACTCAATTCTAAATGCGTTAAGATCAAATTAAATTTGAGAAAAGAGAGAGCACTTATGGAATCACAATTTAAAGGAACACCAATGTGTTAAGTGTCATGTTATTCGAATCATACATATGTGATGGAATCAGTTCCAATTACCAATACCAATACTTAATAATTAGAAATGACATTTTACAGTATAATGGTGATCACAACTTCCACTAAAGGAATAACTTTTAATAGAACTGATGAAAATATGTATTTACATCTTATACTATTCAGATCAGTTTATTGGAGCTAAGCTGTAATTCCAGACATACCAGAGGGTTATAAAAAGTTACAAACTCCATGCACAACTACACAATACTGTTGCTACAGTGATTGCAATGACCACTTAGCTCTTGTTTCTTGTTTCACACTGCATAGCGGTATGCAGGGCAGCAAGCCTTTCCTAGTGTTATTGCTTAAGTGCAGTGTGGCCTTGTGGAGAAAGAGGCAGGTATAGAGCTGCATGTAATC
The DNA here is from genome assembly GCA_016271365.2 of Neoceratodus forsteri. Lineage (NCBI taxonomy): Eukaryota > Metazoa > Chordata > Ceratodontiformes > Ceratodontidae > Neoceratodus > Neoceratodus forsteri. Next base: position 20,406,005 of record JADMNL010000034.1, on the reverse strand, counting down.
TGCATATTTTAGCCAGCAGGATTTCTGCTAAATGGCAATTGCATTTCCAAAATGTTTTTGAATTTGTATCATAACTCAGCAGAATTCTGAAAACATTTTGTGGAATCATCATGGAAACCACAGACTGAGATGCCATGTGAATGTTTTGCTATTGTGATTGTATAATTGAAAACTGGCCAGAATGCCATTCTGTGGATCTATTATTACTACATGTTTTGTAGTGGAGCCACATACTAGTATTCTGCATGTGCTCTATAAGGATGTGAAGGGAAAGTGTCACAGTAGTATGCCTCAATTTTTAAAGGGTTGTATATGTAAACCACGGAATATGAGCCAATCAGCAGGTTCAAATTCTGTTGTTTTGGCACATGTGATAGTGCAGTTTAGTTTCAGTTTTAAGAGTATGAGAGTTAAAAGACTGAGAGAGTTATTTTGGAAACTGAATTTGGAAGTAATTCAATTAGAACTTGCAATTTCTGAGATGCTACTGCAGAGGGCACTCAGGCCAGTCAGGGAAGAGCCCCACTGCACACTTCAATCTAAAGGAGACTATAATCCTGGTCTGTGAAGTGAGCAAAAATGTCACACAGCTATGTTGGTCACAAATGTGGTCATTAATGATAACCCTCAGGTCTCTCTCCTCAGTTGTCTGCACCACCCTTACTCCCTCCATGAAGCAGTCATCTGTAATGTAGGATTCCTTCTACAAATGTGCATCACTTTACACTTTTTTGCATTACACTTTAGTTGCCATAATCGGGATCACATTTCCAATTTATTCAGGTCTCTTCATTTCTCCAACTCCTTCCTTAGTGTCCACTATTCTGCAGATCGTACTGTGATCAGGTAGGAGACACATCTTAATCTGGATTCCTGCTCCTATATCACAAATTAAGATGTTGAAGAGCACCGGTTCCAGAACTCATCCCTGTGATACCTTGCTCATCTTGATTCCCGTAGGCTCTGAGTGCATCCCGTTGATGACCACTCTCTGTGTCCTGCCCCCAGTCAGTTTCCTATGCATGCGGTCAGTTTGTCCCTTATCCTGAGGTCACCCAGCTTTTTATTAGCTTTCTGCATGGAACAGAATTGGAGGCCTTGCAAAAGTCAAGGTACAGTCATGGCAACTGACATGATAAGATATTTCCTGAAATTTCTGTGATCTCCCTAGAGACATTACCTGCCTGCCTGCTGTACCACCAGAGATAATCTCTTTAGAAATACTGCAAAGTATCTGGAAATATCTGACCATGTCAATTACAGCAACTGTAAGGCACTCCTACTGCTGACCCTTGACCTCCACCTTTGTGACCAAGTCAAACACCTCCCTGCTGCAAATGTTCAATGGTATTGTTCAATGTCTTCATCAGTGACATTGGAGATGACATTATGGGCAAAATGTGCCTATTCATGGATAACACCAAGCTCTGTGGGAGAGTGGACACAGCTGAAGGGATACAGGACCTACAGAAAAGACCTGGAAAAGCTAGGAAGTAGTCCAGGATCTGGCAGCTTGACTTCAATGCCAAGAAATGCAAAGTTATGCATATTGGAGCCAAGGATCCCAGGACAGAGTACTACCTGGGTGGAGACCGAGTATCTGCATCAGAGGAGGAAAAGGACCTGGGAGTGATGATCACTAGTGGCCTGAAGCACACCACACAGTACAAGAAAGCAGCTGCAAAGGCATACAAGATGCTGGGATGCATATCTAGGGGGATCAGTAGTAGGAGAGAGGAGGTTATACTGCCCTTGTACAGGTTACTAATAAGGCTGCATCTAGAGTATGGAGTTCAGTACTAGTGCCCACACCTCAAAAAGGACATTAACCTGCTGTAGAAGGTCCAGAGGAGGGCTACAAAGATGATAGCAGGTCAGCAAGGTAAGGCATATGAGGAGAGATTAAAGGCATTGAACATGGGCTCCCTGGAAGACAGGGGAGAGAGAGAGAGAGAGAGAGACAGAGAGAGGACATGATTGAGACCTTCAAGTACTTGAAAGGGATAAATAAAATTGATAAGGAGAGTCTCTTTAAGCTGAGTGGCAACCATAACACAAGGGGCAGTGCTAAGCTGAAGAGTGGGAGGTTTAGGAGGAGGACAGGAAGCATTTCTTCATAGAGAGGGTGGTGGGCACTTGGAATGTGCTGCGGAAGAGGTGATCTCATTGAGGACAGTGTGCAGCTTTAAGAGAGGCTGGGATAGGCATGGAGGAAGGTAAGGATCATGGGTAGGGAGGATGGGAGGAGTGGGGGGGGAGGGAGGGCAGGGACATTAGCTCAAGCTGTGGACCCTGCAATACGAGCAGACTTGATCGACCAAATGGCCTTCTTCTGCTGGCTTCTTCATATGTTTGTACATAAATGTGTGCAGCCTCCTGATAGGTGCCAGAACATAGGAAAAGTGTGAGCGTGGGGGTGGGGTTGTAGTAATTACAAATAAGACCATGATTGCTTTCCTTCTGGCCTTGCATGCATTAAAGGGGCACTTTGAATGGTCATGAGCAAAATGTGTGTTGGGGGGGCTACCATCTCCCCAGCCCATAGGTTCTGGCACCTATGAGTCTCCTACTCTGCAACTCATTTTCCTCCAACAATTATGCTATCCATTTTATAATGATGAGTTCCAGCAACTTACTTACAATTAAGGTTAGACTGACCAGTCTGTAATTTCCCAGGTCATTCTGTCCTAACTCTTGTGAAGTAGCACTACTGTACATTAGCTTCCCTCATCTCCGATGGAGCCACCTCTGTCTTCAGGGAGCAAATAGACAGATTTTCCAATGGGGCCACCAGTGCAACTCATCAAGACCAAATCCTTTATCCACCTTCAGGGTTTTGAGGACCTGAGTAGCCTATGCAGAATATGTGTAGTACACAGACTTCCAGGTTCTTGATATTTCATCAAATTGTTCAGTTTTTCCATAGTGTCTGGTTCCTTCCCTCAAAACTAAATAGATAAAATAGTAACTGGCTCCCTTCCCCTTATTTTTATCTGAAGCCCTTCTGTCCTCAGTAAGTGCTGTCATCAATGACATTTCATTATATTTTAGCAAATGGCAGGACTGCATTGTGCCACAGAAATAAATAATTCATGCCACAGGAATGAACAATGGATGCCACAGAAGACTGAGAGCTGGGGACAAATTAAAGGAAGAAAGCAATGGATAGAGGAGGAAGATGCTGCTATGGTTCTCTAAGGAGGTGGCAATGACAGTGAAGGAGAATAAAATGGCATTTAGAAAGTCAAGTCAACTTTATTTATATAGCGCAATTCCAGAGATGATCAAAGCACTTTACAATAAGTTATAAAAGCAAAGGATAAAACCACAAAGTATAACAGCATATCACTAAATTATATACCAATTATGGACTAGACAGGGTCTGGGAAAGCCATATCAAAAAGATATGTCTTTAAAGCAGATTAAAGCTTTCCATGGTCAGGCAATTTGAATGTGTAACTAAATAATGATCGTGTCTATTAATAACACATGTAACAGTTAGTCTTCAGGAGCATGAGGTGCTTCTCTGAATCCTGTGTATTATTCAGATGGAAATGTGGAACAAATGGCAGAGACTGCACATGAAGGCAGCACTCTTCGATGCCAAATCCACCAAACAAATTTGCGATAAGCCACAAAGCAAAATGATTCATTGAGAGGAATAGCATCATCAAAGCGTCCTGCCATGAACTTATACTCATAACAGGAAATCAGAATCACATTGTGGCTCAGGCAGTTCTCTCAAGAAGACCCAGAAGGATGAAGACTGGGAGATACAGCATGCAAAATAATCAGAGACAGGAAAGAGGGTGAGGACAGCTAAAGCATTAACAGAGGAGAGGACAGTTAAGGAAGTCAAAAAAGGGATAAGACCATCTTCAGGTATGTGGGGGGAAGAGGAAGACAAGAGAAGGTATAGTGAGAATCTGGAAGACAGGGGGACTGCACAGAGAAAGGTCAAGAGACAGTGGAATGCTAAATTATTGGGGGGAGGGATGGATCAGCATGCTGCCATAAGCACCATGAAGAGGGGGGAAGGACACAAGTCCATTCTCAGTGGAGAGAGTCCAGAAGGGACTGGAAGCCTTAAAGGAGAATAAGGTGATGGAGCCAGATGGGATTCATCCAGGGGTCCTAAAGAAACTGATCACAATGCTGACTGTCCTTCTGGTGGTGCTTTTTAGCACCTCAGTGGAGATGGAGAAGTTCCAGAGGACTGGAGGAGGCTGATGTGGTCCCGCTGCAAAAAAGCAGCAGTAGGAGGGCTAACAACTACAGGCCAGTCAGTCTCAAATCAGTGATGGGGAAGATAATGGAGACAATACTGAAGGAGAGACTCATGGAGCACCTGGAGCAAAAGGGCTGAAGGACCACCAGCAGGAATTGTTTCACAAGGGGAGGTCATGTCAAACTAATCTCATAGATTTCTTTGACTGGCTTACCAGGAGGTGGCTCAAGGAGACCAGTGGACATGGCCTATCTGGACTTCAGTAAGGCTTTTGACACCATGCCACACAGGAGGCTAGTTAAGAAATTAAGCAGCGTGGTGGTAGGGGACAAACAGACAAGCTGGGTATCAAATGGGTTAAGAATAGGAGGCAAAGGGTAGTGGTAAGTAGTAGCCACTCTGGCAACAGGAGAGTGACTAGCAGGGTTGTTGCCTAAACAGTCTTGTGTGTAGGCTAAATAATAATAATACAGATTCTTGTGTCTCGTGTCTGCCAAGAAACATTTGTAAACAAGCAAGGTGTACTAATAAAATTTAGTATACTACTTATGCCAAGCATGTGACAGAGAAAATCACAAGGTAGATGGGATTCTCACAACTCTCCTAAAGAATGTACATAATCTTCAGGATGGTAGATCTTTGGTTCTCTAAGATCTTGTTTTCTCTCCCTGCGCTCCATCTCTCTGTCCTTCTAGAGATGCTACAGTGGGTTGCAGACAACTATATACTACAGACAACAGCATAGCAACAGAGATTACTTCATAGTTACAGATATGAAGAACATTCTCCATTGGATGATGACTTAGGAGACAGAATTACTAATAAGTATCATATGAGTCAGAATATGCTTCCATTAGCATTATAGCTTGGACAAAAGAAATGCTGACAGGTTCAAACTACATTTGGCATTTCTTGCTTATGTACAGTATAAGACATAAAGACATTACAAAGGCTTTCTCTCTGTGTCAGCTTGTTTAGAAAAAGAGAACTGCTAGAGGCTCTATTACACGTGGCATATCTGCCTGAGTGTAAAACACACACTACATATAATTTATGAGAATGTTAGTATACAATAATCTAGATAAATGTATTATAGTGAGGTATAATGACTCATGCATGATAAACATTAGCATATATTAGCAGCAAAGCACATTCCTAGCACTCATGCTTATATGATGGGTGCCTAAATCTATAATGTTAGTTCAAAATAGCAGTATTACAGTACAATAGACCAGGAATACAGTGTGAGGTATGTGTGAGGTGTATGTGGGACAATAGGGGGAATAATCCCGGCACAACAATCCCCTCTTTGCTGCCCTAATTGCAAAAGTGGCAACACAACAAAAGATGATGGTTAGCACCATTCCTCTACAGGCCGAAGCACAAGCTGATGAGGAATTTTAACTGGTCACAGTGATGTTTCAGGAGTTTTCCTTTAACAGTAACATGTAATTATAAGGGAAAATATTAGTAAACCTTGTATTACTATAAACATTTGTAATAACATTTCACAATGGGGTTTTCCAATATCAAAACAATCAGTAAATACTGATATGTATCAGGTGTGTATCTGTCCTATTGGGAAGAAATTGAAGAGACAAACTTAAGTTGCCTGTATGGACATTAAAAATAAGTATAAATCGAGATAAAGCATAAAGATAGTTAGGACTAGACTTAATGGTATCTGGTTCTGGGATGGGAACAGGTGTGTTACCGTATAACCTATTACCTATTTAGGGAGTAAAAATAGTAGTTAGAAAAGTTCACTTTGCATAACTTTTAGTCCATATCAGAAGAACATATAGTTGGTCATCACACAATGTTCCACATCAGCAGAATATACCACCTTGAAGGATGGCATTTTTCATTTGGTAAGTCAGACAGGACACGAAATGTCAATGTCCACAAGCCATAAACTATGAACAGTTCCAGGGATAAATCCAGGGTTTCTTCAAGTGTTAAATGAAGATTCATATTTCAAATCTGATGCATTCAGATTTTCCAAAGGTTGATCTGAATGTTCTGCAGGCAGCAGTATTTTTAGAGGCCTCAGCAGGAGGTGCGTTAGATTGCACATTGAGTTTTACAATGGACTAGCAACAGTGTTCAGTAGAAGATGATCACATGGCTGCACAAAGAGTAAAAGTTTATGACAGTACTCAGTTTGTATGAGGTGCCAGCCAGGCTTGGAAAACAAGCAGTGAAGAAAATAGATTTCTTGATTATAGATCAAATAAAGAAGAGTCTTCTTGCTGAAGTTAGGGGATTGCCCCTATCCCAGATTAGCTTCATAGTATGCATAACAATAAGCTTGATTGTAGAATCTAATTGGCTGAACTGAATACAGTTTATTTGAAAGTTCACAAGTGGAAGCCTAATTTCAGTTATTAGGCCAGTATTCACATGCTGGTAAGACAAGTTGGAAGGTGTCACATCTGCAAAAAAGGTGATGTTCCTTTCAGGTATGACATTCAAAGTTCAGAGTCAGTCACGATTCCAAGACCTCATGGTAAACATCAAAGAAGGTAGTTTCAACCTTTTCACGTTAAAGTTCCCATCAAGATGATCAATAGAATGGATGCTTGCCAGACAATCAGAGATGGATGTTGTCAGATGAAAATGTGGCAATGACACTGTGAGAGTCACAAACATGGCTTCCTGGATTGTGCAGGAATATGTTTCAAAACATGTAGCAATATTGGTGTGTGTGGTGACATATCCAAGGTTCCTTGCCATTGACAAGGGAATAGTGCTAGATTTAAATAAACATTTGTTAACACATGCAATAGAAGTGCAAAATGTGGCAATGCCACTGACCCATACGTCTGTCATGTATGAGATCAAGAATATATCCTAATTCCAGATCCTGGAAGATGTAATCAAAGTGTTGTAAGAACATAATAGCCGTAGGCAGTGCAAAGGACTTTCCTAGCTATGTGATGCTCGTCCGCTTCCTTAATGTGAGCAGAAAATAATTCATTAACATGAACATTTGTCAGGTCAAACCTCTTCACAATATCCTTAGTATTGTAAATGTATATCACTCTTAATGAGCAAAACCATGTATACCATGCAATGAGGGGGTATGATATATTTCATACTATCATGGACCTTTAACATATGTGCTTGAATAATGGCTATATCAGCCTATTTCAAATAGATATGTCCGAGCCAAATAGGCCTGAGTCTAAACCTGTTTTTTTTTTGGTTTTGTTTGTATTTAAACAAAACAAAAACAAAATGCCTAGTGCGTTTGGGTAGGTTCACAGTCATAAGATGTATCACTAGCAGTCAGGATCTGAAAATCCTAAGTGTGTGCATTACAATCTCAGTCCTTGTGGGGGGTCATTAATGAGTACCTGGTATGCTGCCAGGGTGTGCAATCACATTATATTAAACAAAAAAAATGTGGGAAATGTTCGTTATGAAACATAAAACAAATCATTTCAAGTTTAAAAGGTGAGATTTAAAATCATTGGTTGTGCATGAACTGCACATAATTAACTAGAGTACCTGGTTGAGAAGTGGCTATTAGACCACTGGTTGGGCCAGGGTTCTATTTTGGGCACTCAGTATTAGGTGTCACAAATTATGGGGCATCATTGGGTAAAAACCTTAAGCTCTAATGGCTTTTATTGCCATATAATTTTGGATGCAAAATGTCCTGATTATCAATAAAATGTAAACAGCAGTCCAGATCAAGTCTAACTTCTAGAATTGATCCAAAGCAATGATCATAACATTCAGTAGGGCGCATTATGCTTCTGGACAATGAACATGTCTTTTAGGACCTTAGTATGAATTCCACAGGATGCAATTAAATCATGTGGGCCTATGAGGTATTCTGCCTCAACAATCTGTTTAGAATTAGGCACTGGTTCTTATCTGCAATAAAATGTGCAGTTTGGGCTTGAAAGAAGACCCATATGTCTAAAAAGAATAATAAGCATAAAAGCAAGCATATCTCTCTCTGGAACCTAAAAGGAAAGAGAAAAGAAAAACATAGTTTAGTGCTATTCCTTCCTGTGGGGTATGGAAAAGTAATTTAATCTCCTTTAAACAGGTTCATTTGATTGGCATGTAGCCATTTATCAATGACTGTTATAGTGAGGCAATCTAACTTGGTAGACTGCTGGACTGAGTTTGTTTACAATGGGATAGGGCCTGTTGTTGGGCCTTGTCCATACATTGTGAAGCAAACAAGTGTACCTTTTGGATGTCTTGTTTGAGATACATATTTATCTACTGATGCCCCCTTGTGCTGGCAAATGGGGACTTTGTGAGAGAACTTACAGTGAAGGAACCGCTGTCAGGGAGTGACCACCACTCAGTATGGCTCACATTGGATATGGGCAAGGAAGGAGTGGAATCTGGCACAACAGTGCTTGACTTCAGGAGGGCTGACTTTGGGAGGATGGGGGAAGTGGTAAAAGGGTACCTGGCCATAATTCAATATAGTATGGACACTAACCAGAAGTGGGAGCTCATAAAGCTGGGGATAGTGGAGGCAACCAAAACCTACTGCAAAGCCCAGAGCAAGAAGGCTAGGGCTAAGAAACTGAGCTGGTTGAACAAGGAGGTCATGGAAAGGTAAGGAGGAAAAGAGTTGCCTTTAGGAGAACAAGAAAACAGGGAGGGGAGGACAGGGAGGAGTACTTGACAGAATCGAAGGAGGTGACAAGGGCAGTAAGGAGCTAAGCATCTACGGATGTCAGGCTGGCACAAGGCATTAAGAAGGGAAAGGACTTCTTTAAAGTATCAGGAGAAAGAGGCTTGTAAGGATCACATAGTAAGGATTAGGAAGGAGGTTGGGTGGGAAGCAGGGTGAGATAAGGCAGACAGCTACTAAATGGTACTTTTGCTCAGTATTTACTAAAGAAGAGGGGTGACACCCAAGGTGGGAGAAATGGCAGAAACAGGGGAAGGGTGACAGATGGGGAAATCATGGAGGGCAGAGTTCGAGAGGGTTTGAAGGCACTGAGGGTGGACAAGGCACCAGGCCCAGATGGCATCCACCCAGAGACACTGAAGAAGGCTGGCAGAGGTCCTTGCAGGACCTTCTTGAACCTGTTAATGCCTCACTACATTCGGGTGTGTACCTCAGGACTGGAGGATGGCTCATGTGGTGCCCTCCACAAGAGTGGCCCAAGGATGAACCGGGAAACTACAGACCAGTGAGCCTCACATCCATCATGGGTAAGCTAATGGAGACTATCCTGGAAGGAGAGGCTGGTGGCCCTCCCAGAGGCCAAGGACTACAGGACAGCAGACAGCATGGCTTCATATGTGGCAGATCCTGCCAAACCAACCTGGTGGAGTTCTATGACTGGGTAACTAGGCAACTGGACAGGGGCCATGCAGTGGATGTCCTGTATCTGGACTTCAGTAAGGCATTCGACTGGTGCCGCATGGAAGGATGGGAAGGAAGTTAGTAGGCACAGGGGCAGGTGCAAAGCTGGTGAGATGGGTAGGAAACTGGCTTCAGGGAAGGCAACAGAGGGTGGTGGTGGGTGGGGAGCTCTCACACCCAAGGGCAGTGATGAGCGGTGTTCCACAGGGCTCGGTGTTGGGACCAGTGTTGTTTGGGATGTTCATTGCAGACATATCATGGGACATCAAGAGTAAGATCAGTCTGTTTGCTGATGATACCAAGGTAGGCGCGGTGGTGGATGACCTAGGGGGATGACAGGGGTTGCAGGTTGATCTGGCAAAGCTTGAAACCTGGTCAGACACCTGGCAACTGGGGTTTAATGCCAAAAAGTACAAGGTGCTGCATTCTGGGATGAAGAACCCAAGGAGGAGTTACCAGCTGGGGGGAGTGCAGCTAGCCCAGACAGAGGAGGAGGAGGAGAAGAATCTGGGGGTGCTCATTACAGGGTCAATGAACAACTCGGCACAATGTAGGAAGGCAGCAGCAAGGCCAACAAAATGTTGGGTTGTATTGCAAGGGGTATATCCTCGAGGAGGGAGGATGTGATTCTGCCACTGTATAGGTCATTAGTTAGACCACACCTGGAGTACTGCATGCAGTACTGGTGTCCGTATCTGAAGAGGGACATTAAGTTACTGGAGGGGGTGCAGCGCAGGGTGACAAAGATGATCAAGGGGCTGGGGACTTGTCACACGAGAGGAGGTTGAAGGACTTGAACATGTACTCACTGGAGAGAGGAGGGACAGGGGTGACATGATTGAAACCTTTAAATACATGAAAGGAATAAACAAAGCAGGTACAGAGGGCTGTTCAAAGTAAGGAGGGAGGCCACCAGGGGCCATGATATGAGACTGGGCGAGAAAGGTTCAGGAGGAGATGAGAACACTTTTTACAGAGAGGGTGGTGGCTGGGTGGAATCGTTACCTGCAGAAGTGGTATCAAGTAGAACAGTGGACTGCTTCAAAGGGATGGGACAGGACAAGGGGAGGGTTAATGAAGGGGAAGGGTGGAAAGGAGGGGCAGCTGCAGAATAAGGGGTGCTAGCTGCACATTCGAGCAGACTTGATAGACCTCTAGGCCTTTATCTACTGGCAAATTTTGTATGTTTGTATGTTCGTATCAGCAGTGGCAGTACACAGGACCAGAAGTAAATGTTCTGGGAGTCTCATGGACTGTCCGGTCATGATTTCAAAAATGGGTATGCTGTGTACCTGCAGAGGGTATCCCTCTTAATGCCATAAATGGTAAAGGCAATAATGAATTCCAGTCCTTTGGGGTTTTTCTGAACAAGTTTGGACAACATAACTTTGATCTGCCTGTTAGCACATTCCACCTGCCCTGATGACTGTGGGTTGTAAGGGATAAGAAACTTTTGTTTTACCCATAACAAATCCAGAATTTCCTGCATCACTTTGGCTATAACGCCGGATCCCTGTAATCAGAATTTACCTTTGGGGTAAGACCCTCACCTGGTAAATACTTAGTTTACCAAGACACTTGCAGTCACTTTGACTGTGTTGTTCTGTTTTGGAAAAGCTTTAAACTGTTTGGAAAATAGGTTGGTGATCACTAGTGCAAACTAGTTGTTCTTAGTGGTTGGCATAAGGCCAATGTAGTCAATCTGGATGTTGTTCCAGGGGTCTGATTGCCTCTGGGGTAACAATGTATTTTTCCTAGCTGGTAAAGTATTGGTATAGGATTGTTCTGTTCACAGATCAAACAGTTACTAATGTAGTGTTCTACATCATTTCTGATGTGTAGTCACCAGAGGATGTCAGTCTGTCTAGGGTTTTTACTGACTCACTAGTATCCACCAGTGGAGTATCGTGTACTTGGTACAGTAGATCAAATCTACTCTCAGGTGTTCAGGAATTACCCATACCTTTTCATGAGTGTTACAGCAGTGATGTGTCAAATGAGTAGGCCATCACTGGATAGGTGAATGTCATTTTCACTTTCTATGAGTTATTTCTGCAAGTTATTCCTCAGTTCCTTTATTAAGGAATCTATACACTGCCCTCAAATGAGGGCCCTTCTTATGGAGCATAAAGAATATACATACAAAATGCTTGAACCTTATGAGGGTACAGTATTTAAACTGGTTAGTGTGATGTACACAAGCAAGTCATTGTATTTCACAGTGATACTATAGAGTGCTGGAACAGCAGTTTGTTTTTCTCAAAGAAATTCAGTTTTAGGGAAAAACAGACCCAATTAGAATCTGTAATAAAAACATAGTATCTACAGTGCTTTCTGTAATTATCTCAAGCACATTTCTTGAAGCAGCCAGAACTTAACCCTCTCATGGAGTGCTGGTATCATTTTATGTAACGAAAAATCTCTTTTTACATAAGCTGTTTCTTTCTCAAGGACTTATCAGCTCTCAAAAACATTCAAAAATATTTGTGGTAATTAGGAGACTCCTTGCCTCCTTGATTTTCATTTTATTTGCCAGGCATGTTTTAACACTGCCTGTGAATTTTACATATACGATGATGCAATTACTAGCCATGCACACTCTGTCATCACCAGAATGTAAAATAATTCCAAACCCTGCTATCTGATCCTCATTGGTATGTGTGGCTGAGTCATCAGTCAAAACATGACACACAGTGGTGTCTTTTAACTCTTTCTGGGGTCCTGTCAGAAAAAGCCCTGGGACAGGTAGGTCAGGAGGTTGGAGTGAACAGTCATGGATCTGTCATGTAAATTGTAGGCCATGGGCCAACAAGGATGGAGTTTTGATAGGAAGGACAGTGATGTCATAATCCTGTAAAATGAGAGACCAGTTTGTAAGTCTGGCATTGCAGCCAGAGTCATCTTTTACTCTGTCTGACAACAGAAAATTAGTTGGCAAATGATTGGAATGCAGCACAATGGGTGCATATCCAGTGATGTACATAAAGTATCTCACTGCCCAGTATGTAGCCAAAAGATTCCTTCCACAAAGGTTGTATTTCAGTTCCTCTGGGGCAAGCATCTGGGATGCATAAGCAATGGGTGTGATGTGTGCATTGTATGTTTGGGCTAAAACTGCTGAGATTGCTATATCTGATGTGGCAGTTTCAAAATACCCTAAAACTGTGTTAGGATTAACCAATTCTGGGACCATGGTTAGTGATCCCAAAAGAAAAAACAATGATATCAGTATTAGGATACTTTGTACCTTCTTGCAAGAGGTGCCTGCTGTTGTCTATACTGGGAATAAACCAGACTGTTCCTGGCTTGTGCCTGCTATTGCAGTCACAGTAAGGGATGATCCAGGTGTCACTGATGGAGGGGGCTCTGCATCATGTGCTGGCAGTGCTGGCACTATTAGGGGTGCCTGCAGAGTGGAAAAAAATGGTGTGCAAGCTGCACATAGTTCTCCTGCTATGGACTGTGGTTCAGTAACCATCAGGGGTGGAGAAAGTAATGATGAGACAGTTGTCAGCTCAGGTTCAGAAATGAAACCTGTAACCCTCTTCCCCAATGTGGCCTGTGATGTTGAAAATATCACAGACACAGGGCTTTCAGAATCAGGGTTGTCCCCTCCCCATCAAATGTAAAGTGGGTTTCCCCACCAGAAGGTTGCTGGATGGTAGCAACATTGTTTCTAATGCTACAGTTTAAAGTATTAATGCACTGCATAGGAAAAGCAGTATGTTCAGTCTTCTCGGGGAAAGCTGATGTTAAATTGCAAAGGAAATAAAAATAACATTTCATGTAACTAACTGCAATGTGTTCTTTAACCAAGGAGACTGTATTGTAAACAATGCTAGCAGAAGTTTCTTCTGCAGAGTCAGACACTGACTTCATGACAGTTTGTGTATCAGCCTTATTCAAAAGTACATCAACATCATTTTTAATGAGAATTTTCTGTTCCTCAGAAACACTAGTCTTACTGATAACTTATTAATCATGCCAAAAAACTCTGGTTTGTTTTGTTTTGTTATAGCAGCAATCACAGGTCCCTGTGACTGCAGGATCAAACCTCCGTGATGTGGTGGTCAGCCATTTTGGATTACCTCATGGGCATCTTGGGTTACTGTGTTATGACCATCATCACATGACCATGAGCGACCATCTTGGGGATGGTATGGGGATGCAATCTGATGACATGTGTGTCCACCATTTTGAGACTAACAATTCTCCATTTTGTGAATCACAGAAAAACAAGTGGCTAGCCTTTGTTCTAGTCCACCCCACAGCATACTGTGAGTGTTCAAAATCAAACTCTTCAACATCAGAAGAGGCAAGGTATTTGGGCATTAAGTTAGTATGCCCTGCCAATACCTGTGGCTGATGGTGTAAATTCGCTATATCTGACTTTTTACTCCTACATTCTAACTGCTCAGATACAGGAGTTAGCACACTGTAAGTGCCTTGTTTTCAGATTGCAAGACATTCCCATCTTGTAAAACATGTCTATTATTGACAGAAGCTGTGTCACAATTCAGATTCAAAACCTTCATTTTAAGTCTGCTGTAATGAAACCATACTGAATCACTCTGTTCAGTCAAGGTCTGGTGTTGAAATACCAGCATGCTAACTCTTTCAGTAATTACACTTCATACTTATCATCTCTAAGTTCCTTGCATTCAAAATGTAAGGAATCACCTTTACTAGCCAGAACACCATTCGTTTGAAAAACTTTATTTCTAACAAGTTTTGCCTTTTCAGCGTTATCTCTTAAGTCATGCAGGTCTCTGCTGCTTCTCTCATTAAAGGGAGACTCATTTTCTAGATGGAGAGACTGCAGCTCAGACTGCAGTCCAATTATCTTCTGTGTACGAGAAGCCTCTTTCAGACTAATTTCCTACTTGAAAGCAGCATTCTCCATTTTACAAGCAATATACTCAGATTCCAAAACAGATATTTTATTTAGAACAACATCAAAACAATTAAACAATGTTAGCAATTAATAATCCTTCAGGATCATTGGTACCAATTTTCAATTCCCCATAATGGGCAATGATATCCCTTAAAGGGCTACCATTGGATTCTGCTACCTCAGCAAAATCACACCAATCACCATAAGCAGTTTGGCATGTTAAGGCATCCAGCCTCAACTCAGTACTGATATTTATAGACATGTCTTAAGATAAGAAACCCTTAGCTGTCTTTGGATCAAAAACTTTGTTTGCAACCAAAGTTCATGAAAGGACACAAACAACATTTGGCGTATGTGGACACCTAGATGAGTATATACCCATTAGGATTTGAATCCACAAAGGAAGGGAGGCAGTATAGTGCAGTGGTTTAAGGCTCTGACCTGCAAATCTGGAGACCTGGGTTTGAATCCCACAGCACCTACTTGCATACTGTGTGACCCTGAGCAAGTCATTTAACTTTCCTGTTCTCCTAGGTTGCACCTGTAAACAAGCTTTCAGCTTAGTGTGTCTCACCTGGTTAAACAATTGGGGGACAAAAGCAGTCTATCTGTCTGTTTGGATCCCTTTACAGCTGTGTTCCCACAGAGAAAGAATAGGAGAAATAAAATAACAAAAATTAAACAACTCATTACCCAGAGATTGAATATCTGCCAAGAAATTGTTTTGTCTGCACTGTGGAACACACAACAGACTGAAAAGTTGCTTGTTAGTGGGATTTCTCACCCAGCATTTTAATTTACAGAGGAAATGAAAACGAAACTTGGCAAACATCCAGACTCCACTCCGGTCACCATTTATGTTGCCTAAACACTATTGGTGTGTAGGGTAAATAATAATACAGATTCTTGTGTCTCGGAGTCTGCCAAGAAACATTAGTAAACAAGCAAGGAGTACTAATAAAGTTTATTATACTACTTATGCCAAGCATGTGACAGAGAAAATCACAAGAGAGATGGGTTTCTCTCAACTCTCCTGAAGAATGTACATAATCTCCAGGACTGTAGATCTTAGGTTCTCTAAGATCTTGTTTTCTGTCCCCGTGCTCCAGCTCTCTGCCCTTCTAGAGATGCTACAGTGGGTTGCAGACAACTATATACTACAGATAACAGCATAGCAACAGAGATTACCTCATAGTTACAGATATGAGGAACAATATGTATCGGTCCTAACTCATTCTTCATTGTATGATGACTTAGGAGACAGAATTACTAATGAGTATCATATGAGACAGAATATGTTTCCATTAGCATTATAGCTTGGACAAAAGAAATGCTGATTGGTTCAAACTACATGTGGCATTTCTTGCTTATATACAGTATAAGACATAAAGACATAACAAAGGCTTTCTCTCTGTGTCAGCTTGCTTAGACAAAGAGAACTGCTGACAGGGCTCTATTACAAGTGGCATATCTGCCTGAGTGTAAAACACACACTACATATAATTATATGAGAATATAAGTATACAATAATCTAGATAAATGTATTATAGTGAGGTATAATGAATCATGCATGATAAACATTAGCATATATTAGCAGCAAAGCACATTCCTAGTACTCATGCTTATATGATGGGTGCCTAAATCTACAATGTTAGTGCAAAATAGCAGTATTACAGTACA
Organism: Neoceratodus forsteri; assembly: GCA_016271365.2. NCBI lineage: Eukaryota > Metazoa > Chordata > Ceratodontiformes > Ceratodontidae > Neoceratodus > Neoceratodus forsteri. The sequence goes on along the minus strand of JADMNL010000034.1, from coordinate 20,389,853 downwards.
ATAGACCAGGAATACAGCACAAGGTGTATGTGAGGTATATGTGGAACGATAGAGGGCATAACCCTGGCACAACAGAGTGCACAGGATTTGGTACTGGGAGTGGCTCTCTTCAATGTCTTCATAAGAGACTTTGCAGAAGAGCTTAAGGGTAAGGTGTGTCTCTTTGAGGATGATACAAACATTTGCAACAGGGCTGATACTCAGGAAGAGGTGGAGAGAATGCAAAGGGATCTGAGAAAACTAGATAAATGACCTTGGGGTGGCAGCTGGGTTTCAGTGCTAAAGTGTGCAAGGCTATGCACTTTGGCCTGCAGAACCCAAGGGCTGTGTATAAGATGGGTGGAGTGGAGCTTACAGTCACCAAGCAAGAAAGAGTCCAAGGGGTCATCATATCTGATGTCCTCAAGGTAGCTGGGCAGTGTGACAAAGCAGTGGTAAAGTCTAAAAGGATGCTGGGGTGCATTGGGAGAGGGATTTCTAGTAGGATGAAAGAAGTGATGCTGCCATTGTATCATTCTCTAGTGAAGCCCCACCTGGAGTACTGTGTTTATTTTGGGAGGTTGCACCTCTGCAAGGACACTGAAAGGTGGGAGGCGGTACAGAGGAGAGCAACCAAAATGGTGAGAGGTTGTACGAGAAGCCATATACAGAAAGGCTGCAGGAGCTCAACATCTACTCCCTGGAAGAGAGGAGAGCAAGAAGGACATGACTGAAACCCACAAGTACCTCACAGGACTGAACAAGGTGCAAGTTTAGGGTCTATTTCAGTGAAAGGAAGGAACTAGAAAAAGGTGGCATGCAATGAAGCTAAGAGGGTGAAGTTTAGGAGAGATGTGTGGAAATACTTCTTCATGGAAAGGGTGGTAGATGAGAAAAGCCTGCCAGAGGATATAGTGGGGACAAAGACTGCAGGGAGCTTCAAGCATGCATGGATATGCATGGGGGCACATTCAGTAGAGGAACAGGGGGGTGGAGTGCCACCTATGACCAACAAGGGTCAGTGGTGACAGACAGAATAGGCAGGGATAAGGGGCAGACTGGATGGGTCTAAAGGTCTTTTTCTGCTGACAAAATCTGTGTCTATGTTTCCAGTTACAGTGTTGCCACAGAAATCAGGACTGAAGTGCCTCTGAGAACTAGGCGCTCTCTCATGTCTCTTTCTTCTTTAGCCTGATAATAATATCCTTAATTCTCCTTTTTCCCTAATGTACCTAAAAAAGGCTGTCTCTCCCTCCTTCACCACCTCTGCTTTTCTCAGGTCCATCTGTGCTTTGCTTTTTACCATTATTCTGGCCTCTTTAGGCTTAGTCAGAGAAACGTCCCAGTCACCCTCGCTCTTCTCTCATTTGTATTTTTGGAATGCTACATTTTTGCCCTTACTGCTTCTCCCACTGCTAGATCAGCTTTTTGTGTCTTTTGTTCTTCCCGACCTGTCTCATGCATAAGGCTGTCACCTCTGTTACACCCCTTTTTACATCCTATCCGGTTTCTGCCCCTTCTGATCACTGTACACCTAACAGCTTATCTTTCAGCATTCCTGCCATCTTGCTCAACTCCTCCCTTTTGAAGTCCAGAACCAAAGTTTTTAGAAACATAGAATTTGATGACAGATAAGGATTGCTTGACCCTCACAGTCTGCCCATTTTTTTCCCTGCGTATATTGTCACTGCAGATCCTACTTGATCTCTGGCTCCTCTTCCCACTTCCCAACTAAGATTCCTTTGTGCCTCTCCCATGTATTCTTGAAACACACCACTGTTTTTGTCCCACAGCCTCTGCTGGAAGTTTACCTGGCATCTGCTACCCTTTCAGTGAATAAATACTTCCTACCATCTCTCTGAATTTACCGCCTTCCAGCTTAATTGCATGTCACCTTGTTCTCATGCATCTATTCCTCTGAAACAATACCTCCCCATACCTTATTTAACCCTGTGATGTATGTGTAAGTCTCTATTATGTACCCTCTCTCTATCCTGTCTTCCAGGGAGTGCATATTGAGGTCCTTCAGTATCTCCTCATGGGGCTTCTGATGCAGCCCCTGCACCATTTTAGTTGCTGTCCTCTGGACAGCCTCCACCCTATGTCCTTCCTGAGGCATTTTATCCAGAACTGGATACAGTACTCTGGGGCAACACCACCTCCCTCTTTCTGCTGCCGATACCTCTCCCTATGCACCCCAGCATCTCACTGGCCCTACCTCCTGTCTTCTCTCAGTGTCTCACCACCTTGAGGTTATCAGACATGATTTCTCCATAGTCCCATTCCTGTTGGTGACCATCAATACCTCTTCTACCATTTTGTACCCTTCCTCTGGATTTCTATATCCTAGGTGCATGATTTTGCAATTTTTTTTAGTTGAAACCCAGCTGTCATGCCCTTGCCCAGTCTTCAAGTTTTCTCAGGTCTTTGCACATTCTTCCCACCTCCTCTAGGGCGACTGCCCTATTGCAGATTTTTTGTCTCATCTGGAAAGAGGCATACCTTCCCTTTCAGCTCATCTACAATGTCACTTATAAAGACATTAAAGATGACTGGTCCAGCACTAATCCCTGAGTCACCCTGCTGGTCACCCTCCCCTCCCTGGAGTGAGCGCCATGTACCACCACCCTCTGTCACCTCTCTCTTAAGGAGTTTCTTACCCAGCTTGCCACCTTAGGTCCCCCCCAAGCTATGTAGTTTCTTTATGAGTCTCCTATGTGGTATGGTGTTGGGAGCCTTGCTAAAAATCTAAGTAGACCACATCCACTCTCCCACCTTAATCTATTTCCCTGGTCACCCAGTCAAAGAAATCTATCACATTTGTCTGACGTGACCTCCCCTCTGTGAATCCATGCTGGTTGAGTCTTGCAACCCACTGGATACAGGATATTCCAATATCCTTTCCTTTCCTTTTGTGGCGTCTCTGTTAACTTCCCCACCACTGAAGTCAGACTGACTGGTTCATAGTTGCCAGCTTCCTCCCTACTACCACCTTTACGATGCAGAACTACATCTACCCATCTCCAATCCCCTGCAACTACTCCTGTTTCCAGTGAGTTGTTGAATAGGGTTGTCAGAGTTCATGGAATTTTGTGATACCTTGATGACCCTTGTGAAGTCTTGTTAGCATGTCTTGTCACATGTTTCTTGGAGTGACCATTCTGTCTCCATGGAACAACAGTCCCTTAGATTCCATAAGGCTGTGTCTTACTAGTTAGAAAGGTTTAACACAATTAGCCACACTCTTGAAGTACCTTGGCCATTCACCTCTGATGAAATGCTATACTATCTGGAGTTCAGAATCTCTGGATGTAGTTTGTTTAACTTGTTGCAGTTTTGAACTAAATATTGGCTTTGAGAATTGTAAGGATTCTTAGTAGGACTTAATTTCCTCAATCCTAGTATAGATTTCTGACTTTATTACAGTCATTGGATGTCTGGATAAGGTATCCTAAGTCTTTTATTTGTAGGAATACCGTTGCACATGGGAAAATGCACTGTGCCACAGGTTCAAAAACAAGTAACTCTGGAAGTGAACCAATGGCTCAGGAGAACCATCACCAGCTAAGGCATTTAAATCATAGCATACTACTGATGTAGAATCCTCATACACAATGCAACTTAGCAATGGTGTGAGGAAAAGCAGTAAAAACACTCACCGAAGGGCTGCAGAAAAGTGCAGTTTCCTCTTTATTTGGTATAACCTAAAGCCACAATTATAAAATCCACAAGCCAGCACACATAATCCAAATAGTTCCACTTCACATCCTAGGTCCCTGCTCCGCCTCGACGTGGCAGCTACATCACCAACCACCTGGACTTAGGAAGTGAAGTGGAACTACACCAAATAAAGAGAAAACTGAACTTTTCTACAGCCATTTGGTGAGTGTTTTTACTGCTTTTCCATGCACCATTGCCAAGTTCCATTGTGTATGAGGATTCCATATCAGTAGTACACTGTGGTTTAAAAGCGTTAGCTGGTGCTGGTTCTCTCGAGCCATTGGTTCACTTCCAGAGATTCTACGTCTTTGCAGTTTATGAGTGGTATCAATGATCTGTGGTCCATCAAAAGCTTGAAAGTATCTAATCCATACAAATACTTTACAAACTTTCCACATGCTCACACTGCTGCTAGGCATTCCTTTTCAATCTGTGCATAACAAGTCAAAGCCTCTGTCAATGTACAGGACCAATATGCCACTGGTTTCTGCTTGCCATCATGATCTTGGGACAATACTCTGCCTATGCCAGAGCAACTGACATCAGCACTTATGATTACAAGTTTCCTGGTGTCATAAAAAGTAATTCTGGGTACTTCAGATATAATACTATTCGGAAGTGCATTCAGTGGATGTGTCACCTCTGATACCTCAGGTAAGTAACTAAGCAGGTAGTGATCATTCCTAGAATTCACCTTAACTAAGGAATCAGAACTAGGAGGTTGTATTTCTTTAATGGCTCTTGTCTTCTCAGGATCCGGCCTTATGCCTTGCTCATCTATGCTGTGTCCCAAGTAGTTCAGCTGCTTCTGGTGGAGTAATCATTTCCCTTTGAACAGCTTTAAATCAGCTGTCTGGATTGCTTCCACCACACAAGTCACTCGATTGTCATTTTCTTCCTCTGTATGTCTGCATACCAGGATGTCATCAATGTAGCAGCTACCCCTTTCAGGTTCTGCAGTAGTTCTATCACTTTCCTCTGGAAGATCTCTGGTGCATGGGTAATGCCAAAAGGAAACCTGTAAAAATAATTCCAAATGGTGAAATAAAAGTAATTAACTTGGCACTTTCCAGATGTAGGTGAATCTGCCAAAACCCACTTGCTGCATCAAGTGGAGAAACCACTCTGGCACCAGAAAAACCTGGAATAATATCATCTAACATGGGAAGAACATATTTTCTCTATGGACTGCTTTATTTAGCTGTTTGAGATTAACACACATAGGGATGTTTCCATTTTTCTTGGGTACTGGCACCATGGGTGCACACCATTCATTAGGCTCTGTGACCTCTTTAATAATACATCACCATACCATTATACAGCTCTTCTTTTACTTTAGAAAGCATAGAATTGAAATTCCCTGGCTGAGTGAATAGTGTAGGGTATGGCTCCTTCTTTTAGCTTAAGCCTGACAGGAGCACCCTGCAAGAGACCTATTTCCCCAAAGGCATGTAGACTTCCTCTGGTCTGCACTCTAATTACATAGATACTGCAACTTCACAGCTTAGCAGGTTATTAACCTGGGAACCCCAGATCACCCTGAACTGGTTCTTGGTGCCTTTATATTCTATGTTAGCTATAAATTGATCCATGCAGTTAGGTTCACCTTCTGGACTTTCCAAATCTAAGGTAGTATGCTCCAATTGAGGAGGTTTATTTAAACTCAGGTAAGCAGACTCAGAAATAATATTAGCATCACCTCCTGTATCAATTATAAATGTTACTGTGATATCATTAAAGGGGAACAGTCAACAAACAAGGTTCCACACACTCAAGTGTGGGGCTGGTCCCAATGTGCATTTTTGTGCAAAACATTTTGGTTTACTTACTGTTTCCTGCAGTATAGTAGAGTGCATCAGACTAATTTTGCTTAATTCTAGGCTGACATCTTCCGTTACAACTACTCCCAGAAACCTCTGCAGCTGCCATCAGAACAGCAGGCAGCAAAGCAGAGATTCAATAGCCTGCAGTGCATGTTAGAGTTTATATAAGCTCTGATCTTGTGTTTACTTGTCCTGCAGTCTTCCCTGGGATATGTACAGTCACAGAGGACTATAATTGCCCCCTGGAGAAAAGCAGATCAGGGAATCATCTGACTGGAGATTATAAAAGCTCTAACATGCACTGCAGGCTATTTAATCTCCCACTGCTGTCTACTGCTGTGATGTCAACTGCAGGGGATTCTGGGATTTGCAGTAACTGAAGATGTCAGCCTAGAACTAAGCTAAACTAGTCTGTTACAATTTACTGTACTACAGTAAACAGTAAGTTAACCATTTGTTTCCCACAAAGTGCACATTATGACCATTAACTACAAGATCAACATTTCATGGCTCACTGACACTATCAAGTCAGGTAACTGACCAAGAAAGAATGATTTGGTTTCACTCTTTTCATGGATATTTTGCTCACAACTCTTTGTATGACACACCACTGCGGAATGACCTATTTTTCTGCACTTGCGACACTCAGTATTTTGTGTGCAACAGACATCTTCACATGCATGGTCCCTGCCACATATGGTACATTTAAGACCTGGCCTCTGAGATTGGGCTGGCTTTTTCCTTAGGAGTCTGCTTTGATTAGTTTCACCTGGCTGCAGAGACGTCTTTGCTACCTCATCTAGCCATCTCATGGCTCCTTGATCATTTATTTTGCCTTTTATAAGTCTGGAATGGCATGCTGTTTCCATTGCCCTTTCTGGAGTTCCATCTCTAACTGCAATTTCTAAGAACGTTCCTTATCTAGGACTTCTATCACAAGTCTGTCTCTGATGTGTTAATTTTTTCTTGCACCAAAGTCACAGTTTTCTGCAAGCTCATACAGACTTTTCATAAAAACTTCTGTTGTTTCCCCTGACTTGATTACTCTGGTGAAAGCAAGCTCTTTCATGGATAATACTATGTGTGAGTACAAATAAAGTGAAGCACTGTTTGGACTCTATCAAGGTATGTTCTCTTTTCCTTTATGTGTGAGACAAAATTTGGTGGTTTAAAAGATTGCTACTGTTGGCAAGTGCTGGCTACGCAAGTCCTGTAATTGCTCTACTATCTAGCCCAGCACTGCATTCCCAGGTGTTACTCCTTGCAACCGTCACTGTTCAACAAAATATACATCCAGCTTCCCAGTTATTATCTGGTAATTATTCTCATCCTCTTCCCAGTTAAATGAGAAACATTTAAAATTAGCAATGCCTCCTTTCCCAGAGCATGAGTAAAAGAGAATACCCACACTTCACCAATTTCTTCATTCCATTTTGTAGTAATTCTGTAACAACAAAAATGCTGCTTCCTGTCTGGTCAGTCCACATGTCGGCCAAAGTCAAAAGTATCAGGATGCTTAAACTTTGGCATCTTGAAAGCTTCTGTCTCCCTCACTTTTGGTTAGTCTCTTTTTTTACTGTAAGCAGTTCTCACCTCTGACACCATGTCATGCAGTGCTCGTGAGGCTTCATGGGATTAACTTCAGTTCCCTTATAACACAGCACAGCAAGGTTCTTGCAGCAAGCATGCTTTCTATTCACACTCCATTGCATGTGTTTTCTCCAGTGTCTCTTTTCAGAAGATCCATACTACAGCTTGTATCAGTATGTTAGTACTACCTAGTGGTTATACATTAGAATACTATGTTACTTATCACTACAATGGCCTCTAGGTCCAGAATTTTATTTCCTAGACTTCTTGCATTTGCGCACATGGCCTTCCACATTTTGTTCCCACTCTGCCTGCTACCCCTGTTTTCTTTTTGCCCTGCTTCATTTTCCTCTCTGTCTTGTTTAAACTGGGTGATTTATTCCTGTGGTTATGTTGAACCACACTGTATTATTGTCACCAGATCCTAGTGGCTCCCCCATATCTACTTTTCTATCTCAGCATTTAACAGAATCATGTCAAATGTGGCCTCCTCTCTATTTGGGTTCTTGACTCAGTCTACGATAAAGCAGTCTTACTTCAGATCACCAACTCCAGACTTCTTTCACTGCTGATTTCCCAGTCCATATCCTGTATATTTAGATCACCCATCAGCACCATCTCCTCTTTAATAGATGCTTTCATGATCTCCTTCCTTGTCCACTTCCTCCTTATGGTTCAGTGGTCTGAATACCACTCTAACCCTGATCTTTTTACTTCCTTCCATTGTCAGTTGCACCCATATTGTTTCTATTCCATCCCCCCATAGTTTAGAATCCTTCCTGGCCTCTATATCTTCTCTAACATACAGATATGAACTGGGAGCCAGTGCTAAGTGTTCCCTATACCTCGGGGTTTCTCTGTGTCTGCTCTCTGGCCTTTCCCTAGATTTGTCTGTGTTGTCCTTGGAGGCAACAAGGGGGGGAATATTACACGAGGTCCCTGCACCCTAATTGGTACCCTCAGAGGTACACCGTAGACAGCTAGCACTTTGTCTTACTTCAGCTCACCAACTCCAGACATATGTTATACTAACATATAGGGCTAAGGGCATCTACTGTACAAGAGTAGATGTCAGGATATAAATGCATATTGTTGTAATACACTTTGCTTGCTAATACATATATTATTCTATGTATTTTCTGTTTATTTCCTTACTTGTAAGATACCAAGGCACCTGTGTCCTTGGAATAATTATGATATGTAAGTCAGCATTGCCACCTTTTGGTGGTGTGTACTACTACACCGAGTTATGTAAGACTCTGTATAAGAACTCTTTTGTTCATAAACTGATGACTATACAGAATTGTATAATGTTATCTTGGACCGTGGAGCCACCTCTAATTTAGCCAATAGAGCTCATCTCTGTAACTAGAAATGTTTCTATCTTACAGTAACCATAGTAATTATCATAGGTATATAATGTAATACACTGGTCTTATACCTTGGAGACCTCAAGAGAGACACAGAGAAACCTCGAGGTATAGGGAACGCTTAGTACTGGCTCCCAGTTCATACTGGTAAGAACTGCTTAGGGCAACTGTGATTTATCCTTTTGGTAGTAATAAACTTGTTTATTACTCTTATGCAATGTGTCTGTGATTACTTGCATACCCAATATCGACAAGAACCTGAAAGTGAGGTTTAGACCTCCTAACAGCCCCATCCAGTCTACTCAGTGGTTTCCTGCCTATTGTACCTCAGCAGACACTAACTGGTCTCTGGAGACCCACCCAATTCTCAGTTTGTGTGCTACAATACCTGCTTCTATTCCATGCATGCTTGAAGCCTTCCACCATTCTAGCTTCTACAAACTTTGATTGCCAATGGGTTTCATGCCTCTACCACCCTTTCTATGAAGAAATATTTCCTCACATCCTTCCTGAAATTCTCCCCTCCAAATTCATTGCATGTCCCCATGTCCTGGAGTTCATCCTCTTTTGGAAGAGACTCCTTCCCTCCCTGCACTCTGTTCACCCCTGTGAGGTATTGAAGGTCTTGATTATGTATACACTCACTCTCCTGTTCTCCAGAGTGTACATATTGAGATCCCTCAGTCTCTCCTCATAAGGCTTTCCTTGCAACCCTTGAACCATCTTGGTTGCTCTTCTCTGGAAGGCCTCCACCCTTTCTATGTCTTTCCTGAGGTGTGGTCTCCAGAACTGAACACAGAAATCCAAGTGGGGGTGTACCAGAGAGTACAGTGGCAGGACTACCTCCCTCCTCATGCTGGTGATGCTTCTCCCTGTGCACCTCAGAATCCCACTAGCCCTGCCCACTGCCTTATCATACAGCGCTGCCAACTTGAAGCCTTCTGAAATAATAACTCTGAGGTCCCATGTCTGTCTGATGACTGCCAACACCCCCATTTTCCACTCAGCTTTGGGGTTCCTGTCCCTCAGGTGAATGATTTTACACTTTTTGGCATTGAACCCCAAACCTTTGACCACTCCTCTAGTTTCTCTAGATCCTTACACATTGCCTCCACTCCCCCTTGGGAACCCCCATCACCCTATTTTTAGGATTACAACACCATGCCGCTCATTGATTGTGGGGGTATCAGCATGTTCTGCTTGTTATATGTTCACCGTTTTGTGCAGTTCTTCTTAATGTGCCATTTATTATTGTGTGCCAGTCGCTGTTATGTGCAGCACTGAATTTGCTTTGCTCTTTTGTACTCACTAACAAATCTTTGCTGTATTGACATGATGCACATTTGGTTTACCTGCCGTCCTGAGATAGAGAACTGAAAATGGAATCACTAATTCTATGGAATTGTTATGAAGTAATCTCACTTTCAGCCAAAGTTGCCACAATTTGTGGACAATTTGGCACTGCCTGTATCATAGCATTGATTGATGCATGCACCATTTTTCTAATGCAAGTTGCTACAACTTGTAAGAACTGCCACAGACACTGTCGCAAAAACATGAGTGCCTTCAAAAATAGGGCACTTGTGTTCTTGTGCAAAGGGGAGATTGCTGACAGGGCAGAAAATTGCCCTGTACATCGGTGTCCCCTCTTTGAAAATCCAGCCCAAGATATTCAGGTGGGCCAAAGAGGAGAGAGAGAGAGAGAAAGAAAGAGAGATAGGACATAGATGCATTAAATTAGGTGCATTGCAGTATGCTTATGTCAGATGAATTTAAACTAGGAGCGGGGCGTGGCAATTGGGCAAGAGACATGCCGAGACCACAGGTTGGGAAACCATATGAGCTTACCCCTCATAACAGTGACAAAGGACAAATGGCTAGTACTATTGGTGATACTAGTAAAGGAGGGCAGGATGGGAGGGGTGAAGGGTGGAAGGTGGTTACCCTTAATGCTAGGAGCCTTGGGATGAAAACTGCAGAGTTACAGGTGCTCATGGCAGAGAGAGAGAGGTGGACATTGCAGCCATCACAGAAACATGGGCCACCCAGTACAATGACTGGGCACCTGTCTGTACCAGGGTACAGGTTATTTTGTAGGACAGGGTGATTGAGAAAGGAGGGGTGTGGCACTATATGTGAAGGAAGGACTGAAGTGTGTAAGGAGGAAGGGAGGAGGTAGTATGGAGTCACTTTGGATGCAAATCCAGGATTCCAAGAGTAGGATTCTTAGAATGGGAGTGGTGTACAGGCCACCATCTCAGATGGAGGAATTAGACAGGAAACTAGCAGGACAGATCAGGAGGACCTGTGAGAAGGGTAGTGTGGTGATTGTGGGGGACTTTAACATGCCAGGAGTGGACTGGAGTACCCCAACAACCAGGAACAGAAGGAGCAGGTACTGCTGGATGCCTTGCAGAATGGCTTCCTGCTGCAAATGGTCAGTGAACCAACCAGGTTAGGGAATACCCTTGACCTTGTGCTGGCAAATGGGGACTTTGTGAGAGAACTTATAGTGGAGGAACCACTGTCAGGGAGTGACCACCACTTGGTATGGCTCACATTGGATATGGGCAAGGAAGGAGTGGAATCTGGCACAAGAGTGCTGGACTTCAGGAGGACTGACTTTGGGAGGATGGGGAAAGTGGTAAAAGGGTACCTGGCCAGAATTCAATCTAGTATGGACACTAACCAGAGGTGGCAGCTCATAAAGCTGGGGATAGTGGAGGCAACCAAAACCTGCTGCAAGGCCCAGAGCAAGAAGGCTAGGGCTAAGAAACTGAGCTGGTTGAGCAAGGAGGTCATGGAAAAGGTAAGGAGGAAAAGATCTGCCTTTAGGAAGTACAAGAAAACAGGGAGAGGGAGGACAGGGAGGAGTACTTGACAGAATCAAAGGAGGTGACAAGGGCAGTAAGGGGAGCCAAGGCATCTACGGAACTCAGGCTGGCACAAGGCATTAAGAAGGGGGAGAAGGACTTCTTTAGGTACATCAGAGAGAAAAGGAGCTGTAAGGACCACATAGTAAGGATTAGGAAGGAGGGGGTTGGGTGGAAGCAGGGTGCGATAAGGCAGAAGCACTAAATGAGTATTTCTGCTCAGTATTTACTAAAGAGAAGAGGGGGTGACACCCAAGGGGAGAAATGGCAGAAAGAGGGGAGGGGTGACAGATGGGGAAATCATGGAGGGAAGAGTTTGGGAGGGTTTGAAGGCACTGAAGGGTGGATAAGGCACCAGGCTAGATGACATCCACCCAGGGTACTGAAGGTTGGCAGAGGTCCTTGCAGACCTTTGGCAGACCTATTTAATGCCCTCATTACATCTGGGGTGTGTACTTCAGGACTGGAGGATGGCTGATGTGGTGCCCCTCCACAAGAGTGGCCCCAAGGATGAACCGGGAAATTACAGACCAGTGAGCCTCACATCCATCATGGGTAAGCTAATGGAGACTATCCTGAAGGAGAGGCTGGTGGCCCTTCTAGAGGCCAAAGGACTACAGGACAGCAGACAGCATGGCTTTATAAGGGACAGATCCTGCCAAACCAACCTGGTGGACTTCTATGACTGGGTAACTAGGCAACTGGACTGGGGCCATGCAGTGGATGTCCTGTACCTGGACTTCAGTAAGGCATTTGATTCAGTGCCACATGGAAGACTGGGAAGTAAGTTAGTAGGCACAGGGGCAGGTGCAAAGCTGGTGAAATGGGTAGGGAACTGGCTTCAGGGAAGGCAACAGAGGGTGGTGGTGGGTGGGGAGCTCTCACACCCAAGGGTAGTGATGAACAGTGTTCCACAGGGCTCAGTGTTGGGACCAGTGTTGTTTGGAATATTCATTGCAGACATATCATTGGACATCAAGAGCAAGATCAGTCTATTTGCTGATGATACCAAGGTAGGAGCAGTGGTGGATGACCTAGGGGGATGGCAGGGGTTGCAGGATGATCTGGCAAAGCTTGAAACCTGGTCAGACACTTGGCAACTGGGGTTTAATGCCAAAAAATATGCAAGGTGCTGCCTTTTGGGATGAAGAACCCAAGGAGGAGTTACCAGCTGGGGGGAGTGCAGCTAGCCTAGACAGAGGAGGAGAAGGATCTGGGGGTGCTCATAACAGGGTCAATGAACAACTCAGCACAATGTAGGAAGGCAGCTGCAAAGGCCAACAGAATGCTGGGTTGTATTGCAAAAGGCGATCCTTTGAGGAGGGAGGAGGTGATTCTGCCACTGTATAGCTCATTAGTTAGATCAAGACCTGAGTACTGCGGCAGTACTGGCACTGTGATTCGAAGAGGGACATTAAGTTACTGGAAAGGGGCAGCACAGGAGACAAAGATGATCAAGGGGCTAGGGGACTTATCATATGAGAGGAGGCTGAGGGAGTTGAACATGTACTCACTGGAGGAGAGGAGGGATTGGGGAAATGATTGAAACCTTTTAGTACATGAAAGGAATAAACAAAACAGGTACAGAGGGGATGTTCAAAGTAAGGGAAGGGAGGGACATCAGAGGTCATGATATCAGACTGGAGGGAGGAAGGTTCAGGAGGGAGATGAGAAGACACTTTTTACAGAGAGGGTGATGGCTGGGTGGAATGCAGTGCCTGCAGAAGTGGTATCCAGTAGAACAGTGGATTGCTTCAAAAGGGGATGGGACAGGACAAGTGGGTGGGTCAATGAAGAGGAAGGGTGGGAGGAAGGGGTGCTGCAGAATATGGGTGCGAAGCACATTCGAGCTGACTTGATAGACCTCTAGGCCTTTATCTGCTGCCAAATTTTGTATGTTTGTATGAACAGTTTTATGTATAAAATTTGACAATGCCTACAGTATATGTCATGTCATGCCAATGAAGTTATTTGAATTGAGTTTGCTTCTCAGTTCTCTCACCCAAAGAACTCAAGAAGGCACACTTATAACCATAAGTGACAACAGAACTGTACATAGAAATATACACAATAAGGCATATGGGGGGGGCTACCAAGATGCTGGGGTGCTTAGGTAGAGAGATCACTAACAGAAGGAGGGAAGTGATAGTGGCCCTCATATAGATCACTTGTCAAGCTGTGCCTGAAGTACTGTGTGCAGTTCTGGGGTCTGTATCTGGGGAAGGACAGGGAGAGATTATAGACAATGGAGTTTGTCCTTTAAGGGGCAGACCAAGTTGTCCTGGTGCACCCCTTCCCTTTACCTGAAGATGGTGTGCTCAGAGGGGGGGGGGAAGGGCAGGGGAAACAGAACAATGGGCAGGCAACAGGAAGGGGAGGGGCTAAAGAAGGTACATAATGGGCAGCACAGGAGTGGTTCAGCTACTTTTGCTGGAGTTTTGATTTACAAGAAACCACAGCACATCAGATTGGTGTATCATTTGGAAGGTTTGTGCACTAGCATACAGCAGGTAAGAAACGAACAGCTACGGTATGTTTAGGCAAGTATAAATAAATAAAAAAAATGTTATTACATCATTCTAATGAAACTTTGATGGGGATGGTTTGTTGGGATCTTTATGAGATTAGTTTTTCTTTTAAACGCAAAATTGTCTAGGAAGCTATCTTGACTAGGCCTCCACTGGCCTATAACATTGCTTGTTCGAGTGAATTTGATTTTACTTGGTTGGAACAAAATTTTGAAGCTTTAATGTGTTTGTATGCTCTGGCTTTAAATTGTGAGGCGAATAGGTGCAGGGGAGTGAGGTTTGTTGCAAAGTGTTTTGGGTCCAGAGAAGGGTCATTCAGTCAAAAACCTGAGAGGAGTTTTATGTTAAAGGCAGATTGTTTAATAAGCTGTCTTGACTAGGCCTCCACTGGCCTTTAACATTGCTTGTTTGAGTGGAATTTGTTCTAGTTGGTAGGGAACAACATTTTGAAGCCTTATAGAGTTTGGTATGCTCTTGCTTTAAATCACTGTGGAGATTTCAGCTGTTTTGGCACAATGAATTTACTAGAAAAAGGAGTCCCCTGGGCTGTGTGTACACCGGAGCATCACTCGCTCTTTATACAAGTCCTTTGTGTTCTCAGTTTCCCTAAGAGGTACAAAGTGGCCAAGTCTGGGGAGAAACTCTCCTTTGATGCTTCCTGTTTCATGGGATGAGCAGCTCTCCACAGAGCGTTCCACACGCCTGCTTTAACGCGTGCTTTAAAAACGAACCCCCTCTCCCCCAATCCCTGCTACCTCCTTGAATCTCCATATGGAGATTACATCCCCCTTTCTATGGGTGGCCTCCTAGCTTTCCCCACTGAGGAGAAGGCTCTGGTGCCAGCATCAGCCTCGCTGCCCTATATGGCAACGCTGCAGACCCATGTGGCCTGAAGGGGGTCCCTGCGCGTTGGCCAGGCTGAACGTTTTACAGGGCCTAGCACTTCAGAGGGGGACATGCAAATTTTGCAAAAGCTAGTAGGGCAAGGAGAGGCCTACGGAAAAGGCCTGGCAGGGGGGGTGACGATTGGCCATGTGGCATGACATCACACGCCAAGGGAGCAGGCCAAAAACGAGCAGCTGGATGAGTTTCTGAGGCAGAGGAAGGTTGCCTAATGGTGATGGGATAAGGGCTTGGTTGGAATACTGGCAGTGTGTCTTTTTTGGAGAGAACACTTGGGCACCACGAGGCAAGGAGGTGGGGGAGCAGGCCAGAGGCCTGATATAGAGGGGCATGGCCATGTGGCATGATGTCACACTCCAGGAGGAGCAAGCGACAGAAGTAGACTCAGAAAAAGGATTTTAGGGAGCAGGGGTGGATTATGGGAAGAGGGAAAAAGGAAACAGAAGGCCCAGAGAGAGGGGTCAGCCACAGAATGGGATCATGGCCCTGGGGGGGTCACAGTTTTGGGGACAGCCGGCACCTGGCAGTGGGGCTGAGAGCATAGCAACCCAGGACACAAGGGGGCACAGGACAGGTAGGCCTAGAAAGGCAGCGAAGGAGGATCAGAGGCTCCAAAAGTGAAGCAGAAGGTTTATGCGGCCACAATGGGGGGAAGGGGTGCAAAAGAAGGTTGTTCACATTTTTACAGCATCATTACATGCATGAGAAGGAGAAGGCATAGCATTTAGGAGATAAGTTGGGCCATCAGCATTAGATGGCTGTGCATAAATAATTTGATGTCCAGGAGTACAGGCAGGGCTGAAAAAGGCATGTTTTGTCACTGTTAGTCGACTGTCTCTTGGGAAAGTGGGCCTGGTCATGTGAGGGACTACTGCAGCCAGAGGTTTAATGATGGAATTTTCTTTTTCTTGTTCTTCATTTGTCTTCACAGTTTGCAAGAAGCAAGGAACATGGCACCAAAGAAGAGCAGGCCTTCGAAGGAAGACGTCTACAGGGCTATAGTGGAGTTGGCAGAAAAAGCCAATAGAATGTGGGAGCTGGTGGAAGGGGAGGAACCAGGGACATCCGTGAAGAAAAGAAAAGCAGGGAAGGGTAAAAGGGCAGAGGGAAATGGCTGGCTGAGAGGCCACACAGCCCTACCAGGGTACAACCACTGATAGTGGGACCTACCAAGGTGGCTAGTCCAGTACCTCTGCAACCTGTTGATCCGGTACCATCAGTACCTCCCCAAGACCAGGTTGTGGTTCCCCCAGTGCAGCCCCAGACCGGATCCCCAGTGTACAGTGGTTCCTTCACAGCCACTATTAGTGCAACCAGCTTTTCAACCACAAGGGACCATATTTGGGCACCAGGAGGATAGCAGGCAGCAAGGAACGGACAAGGTCATAGGTAATGCACCTGGCTCTGTGGGTGACAGCATCAAAGAGTATATAAGCCAAATTGTTTCAGCACTTGGGACTTGGGGCAGATGGAGTCAGCACTGGCAGAGATTAGGTCAGACAATGAGGTGCCAAAGGAAAAGGAAGGAGGAGTGGAGAAAGAGGGAAAAGGAACAAGGGAGATAGGAGCTCCTGGGATGAGAGTAGGGGAACACATCTCATTGGCCACAAAATAAAAAATATGGAAGGGGAAGTATGTGGATATTTTCACCTTAGTAAGCTGGGAAGCAGCAGCAAAATTCAAAGAAACAGAGAATATAGGAAAGAGTGAAATGGCAGCAGCGGTAGTTTTGTTAGGTAAGAAAGAGGAGGACAAATTCACTAAAGGGAAGACTTGGGAAGGATGATTTGTAGGTTTTGCCACATTCTCAGCCATAGTATTGCAGAAGAGGCCAGAGTTGGGCATCCCACTCATCGCGTACTCCCTGATAATAAGGCTGGTGAAGGTAAAAGGGGGTGTGGGGTGGATATACTACGACGAATTCTTTCCGCAAAGAATGACGACATATGGGGATGTAAGATGGGACATGAAGCAATTAGATTTGTGGACAGACTATGTAACCGATCAGTCCACGCCTGAGAGGGAGTTAGGGAAGAAAGGAGTGATGCCCCAGAGGTGTTGTTGGGCTTACAATAGGGTCTTTTGTTCCTGGCCACAATGCCGCTTTCAGCACGCATGTTAAAATGCGGAACACATCCAGTGAGCAGATACAGGACGACATGGATCCAGGGAGTCCAAGGATCAGGGGTGCACGGAACAGGTCAACAGTTTTTTTCATGAGGGGCAGGGGTATAGGGTCAGGCATGAAATAGAGGGGGGAGAGGCAGGGGGCATGCAAGTAGAGGGAGTCAGAATCACTGACCAGCAAGGCCAGGCACCGAGCAATGGGGGAGACTTTGACGGAGGAGAGGAGAAGAAGGAAAGGGAGCAATTTAAAGAAGCAAGAACCCCCCATAAGGGTAGAGGCATGGAAAGAATGGTTGGACAGATACCCGAATAGACAAGTGGCAGAGATGATGGAAAAGGTTTTCACACAGGTTTTTCATTGCAGTGTGAGGGCCCAAGGCAAGCGAGAGAGGCGAACAATCTGGGTTCGGTAAAAGGGAGAGAAGAAATGTTAAGACAAAAGATAGAGAAGAAAAAGGCAGCAGGGAGAGTAGAAGAACCATATGATACCCCCCATTGCAGAATATGAGGATTTCTCCATTGGGCTTGGTCCCCAAAAAACAGGAGGGAGAATACAAGGTGATTCACCACCTATCCTTTCCGGAAGGGGATTCGGTGAATGATTTTATCGGCAAAGAATATAGTAAAGTGACATATGCCACATTAGAAGACGCAGTCCGGATCATCCAAGCAACTGTTGATGCATGGATGGCAAAAACAGATACAGAGTCCGCTTTCAGGTTACTTCTGGTTAGGAGAGAAGACTGGGACCTGTTGGGGTTTAAAATCGGGGGACAGTACTATTTTGACAAAGCCATGCCCATGGGATGTTCTATAGCATGTGCGACATTCAAAGCATTCAGCACCTGTCTGCAGTGGATATTTCAAGTAAGAATTGGTTACAAAACAGTCATTCACTATTTGGATGATTTCCTTTTTATGTTTGCTTGCGCGCATGTGCAAGAAACATAGTACCATCATCTGAGTTTTCGGAGGTGTGTCACCCCCTCCTCCAATTCAGTGAGTGTGTTGGCAGGCACGGCCCCTGTCCACCAATGCATGCTGCAGCTGTCTATGACAAGCTCCAAAATGCAGTGGCATACATTTGAAAGGGGGAGCTATGCTTCAGTGAACAGTGATAAGATATTGCCTACTCATGCACAGCTCCCCCTACACACACACACACACACACACACACACCATACGCATACTGCATGCTCCCCCCATGACACACTATAGCCGACAGGGGTGCCCAATCCCCGTCGGCTGTGCTGCGCCCCCAAAGTTTCCAAATGCCACGCTGGGTGCCCACCCCAGCATGGCAACTCAATGGTATTGCCGACGGGTGCCCAATCCCCGCTGCTCCCGCCCCAGTCATCCTTCTGCCACGTTAGGAGCCCACCCCAGCATGGCAAACATCTCAGTCATCTTTTTTGTTTTTAAACCTGTAAATTAAAACGGTCCTCGGCGCTTCTCCTGCCCCTCCCACAACCCGCACCTCACCCACTGTGCATCCTGCCTCCCCACACCCCTCACCCCATACTTACCTCCTGAGCTCGCGCGACGACCGTGGACCGGGAACACGTCTGCACTCTTCAAAGCCGACCGTGATCTGAGGAAATGCCGGTAAGCTGTATAATGGGATAGATAGGGGTTTTTCAACTTTATTGCATATCTCAGGCATTTTTTGGATGTTTTGCACCAAATTTTCAACGTGGGGTTTTTGGGACCCCTTCCCATTAATGCTGTCACTGTCATGGCGTTATTCGGGTCCGAAGGGTGATTTCGCAGTCACTGCACGAAATCACCTTTTGGGACTGATACGAAATGACACTGCCAGTGTTCATAAGGTGTGCTCAAGAAGCCTATTTTGAAAATTTGGTGGCAAAATTCCAAAAACGACTGTTTTAATGAGCATGCGTTGCACAGTTCTACATACGCCATAAGTTCGCGAATTTTCAATATTTTCACTCCAGATTTTCAACATTGCCATTTTACCACACGTTCTTATGGTAGTACAGCTGTCATTTTTCACATCTCACCCAAATATGTGTTTCCGCCAATGTAGCACAATAGCGCTGTCAATATGAAATCAATGTACGGACAAATTAAGAAAATCACAGTGACACTGTTCATGAGCAGTGGTCTTAAATGGCTATGTTGAAAATTTGGAGAAAAATTCAAAAATGACTGTCTAGCGGCGTTGTACAATTCCTGCATGCTTGTAAGTTCGTGAATTTTCAATATTTTCACTCCAGATTTTCAACATTGCCATTTTACCACACCTTCTAGAGTAGTACAGCTGCTTCATTTTTCACATCTCACCCAAAACGTGTTTCCGCCCATGTAGCGTACAATGGCGCAGTCAGTGGCAAAATCAATGTATGGGACAAATTAAGAAAATCACAGTGACACTGTTCATGAGCAGAGGTCTTAGAATGGCTATGTTGAAAATTTAGTGAAAAATTCCAAAAAATGACTGTTTTATGAGCGTGCGTTGTACAGTTCCTACGCATGCTTGTAAGTTCGCAACTTTTCAATATTTTCACTCCAGATTTTCAACATTGCCATTTTACACATCTTTTTTGAGTAGTACAGCTGTCATTTTTCACATCTCACCCAAAACGTGTTTCCGCCCATGTAGTGCACAATGGCGCAGTCGGTGTGTGAAATCAATGTACGGGACACATTAAGAAAATCATAGTGACACTGTTCATGAAGAGGTCTTAAAATGGCTATGTTGAAAATTTGGTGAAAAATCCTAAAAATGACTGTTTTACGAGCCGCAGGTTACGCAGTTCCCACGCGACGCCAGAAGTTCGGGAATTTTCAATATTTTCACTCCAGATTTTCAACATTGCCATTTTACTACACCTCCTTATGAGCAGTACAGCTGTCATTTTTCATATCTTTCCCAAAATGTGTTTCCGCCAATGTAGCACACAATGGCGCAGTCGATGTGCGAAATCAATGTATGGGACACATTAAGAAAATCACAGTGACACTGTTCATGAGCAGAGGTCTTAAAATGGTTATGTTGAAAATTTGGTGAAAAAATTCCTAAAAATGACTGTTTCTGCGTGCGTTGCGCAGTTCCTATGCATGCTCATAAGTTTGCGAATTTAATATTTTCATTCCAGATTTTCAACATTGCCATTTTATTACACTTCCATGAACAGTACAGCTGCCATTTTTCATATGCCGCCTCAAATGTGTTTCGCACATCAGAGCACAATGGTGCTGTTGGTGTGTGAAAGCAATGTTTGGGACAGATTAAGAAAATCACAGTTACACTGTTCATGAGCAAAGGTCTTAAAATGGCTATGTTGAAAATTTGTGACAAAAGTCCATAAATGACTGTTACGAGGAGCATTGTGCAGTTTCCACACACCCTCGGAAGTTCATGACTTTGTAATATTTTAAGTCCAGATTTTCACCAGTGGCATTTTTCCACACTTCCTTATTTACAGTACAGCTGTCATTTTTCACAACATGGCTGAAGTGTGTTTTCACACTTTCAGCGCAGAGATGCGTGGTCGCTGTGGGAAATCATTGTTCGGGACAGATAAAGAAAATCACATTGACACTGCTTGTGATTGGAGGCACCAAAATGCCTGAGCTGACAATCTGCTGTAAAAAAATCCCCAACCTAATTATATTACGGGTGTGCGTTGCACAGTTTCTATGTACGCTCATAACTTCACCATTTTTTTAAATATTTTTACTGCAGATTTGCAACATTGCCATTTTTTACACCTCCCCATGAACAGTACAGCTGCCATTTTTTACATCCTGTTCAGAATGTTTTTGCACCTGTGGTGCTAAATGCCGTAGTCGCTGTGCATAAGCAGCTTTCAGCTAACAAACTGATATTCTCCCTGTTCATGAGGTGGGGTCACAAAAGAAACATGTTGAACATTTGGAGTGAAAATACCAACGAATGCCTGAGGTATTAGGGTTTCCAACCATAACGCCCAACCCTGTAGAGAATGACAGGCATCAGGGGTGTGATTTGGGATTCTTGCCTGTAATGCTCATACCATTCCACACCCTTCAGCCAGTGAGAGGCATCGAGGTATGCCTTGGACTCTTCTGACCCCAAAGTTCACCCCATTCTCCTATATCGCACCCATCTCACCGTATTTCCTAATGGAATGGGGTGCGCATAAGGGCCAAAGACCCCAAGGAACACCGTGACACTTGTCAGTGTCTGCAGGGTGGGGTGTGGTGAAATGGCATCGCCATTATGCCTGACAACCCAAAGGCACATCCCAATGCCTGTCACTCTCTGCAGGGTGATGGTGGGGTTGGCTTCAGTTCAATACTTCACTGCCATTCCTATTACGTAGCTCTGTAACTGCTACACTACCACTGCCAATGCCAGCAAGCAAACATTCGGCATTGACAAATGCTTGTTATAGGCAGTGGGAGAAGAGAGACAGAAAAAATGTTGGCCAGTTTTCAAGAGCTGTGCAGAGAATTAGGGGTTCCATTGGCACCGGAAAAAACAGAAAGGCCCAGTAAGGTGCTAGAATTTCTGGGTATTGAGATAGATGCCACAGGGGAAATATTTAGGCTGCCAGACAAAAAAGTAGGGAAACTGAAGAGCTGATTCAAATACATACCAGTTGGAGGAGAGTACAACGAAAACAGGTACAACAAGTATTGGGACACCTGAACTTCGCATGCAGGGCTATTGGGCCAGGGAGGGCTTTCACTAAAAGGTTAGCAAGGGCTACAGCTGGGGTGACCAGACCACACCACTGGGTAGACATGACAAAAGGAGTCAAGGAGGATTTTAAAGTATGGGAGGAATTCCTCAGCGCCTATAATGGCTGCTCCTTCTGGCAGGAGGAATGGATTTATAACAAAGACCTTGATCTTTACACAGACACAGCCGGGGGTCTAGGTATGGGGGGCTATCTGAGGGGCAGATGGTTCACAGAGCCATGGCCTACAGACTGGGTGAAGGATGGTAAGGTAAAAGATATAACATTGTTGGAGGTCATGCCCATTTGGGCCTGCACCCTGGTTTGGGGGGAAGAGTTACAAAATCAGAAGGTGACATTCTGGTGTGACAATAAGGCAGTGGTAGAGGTTTTAAACAATAGGGGAGCCAGCTCAGAAATGGTCATGCAGGTCTTGCGACATTTGGTGCTAAGGGCCTTGCAATTAAACATGTCATTCAGAGCCACACACATAGAAGGGGTACACAATACCCTGGCTGACAGCCTTTCCCATCTGCAGCTTGATCACTTCCGGAGGCTGGCACCAACAGCAGAGGAGCAAAAAACGCCCATACCAATAAACATCTGGGATATTGGCAAGAAGGAGCAGAACTGTTGTTTCACAGCTCATGGGCACCACGGACTCTGAGGGCCTACGAGGGGGCCTGGCGAGTGTTTCAAACATTCAGGGCAACACACCATATGGAGGTAAGTAGGCCACTCACAGAAGAACAGCTAGGGAAGTTCACTGTAGAACAATGGCAAAGAGGAACAGCCCACACCACGATGGGGGTCTATTTGGCAGAGATTAGTGTAGTTTGCAGCATAAAAGGGTGGAAGGACCTGACAAAATCAATGTTCATTAGAAGAATGATGCAGGGGTGAGGTAGGTTAAAACAGAGAACTATGGATAGTAGAAGACCAATAGGGGAGCAATGGCATGAAACTAAAAGGTGTTTACTGGCAATCTGCAGATCGGCTTGAGACCAGCTATTTACACGACGTTGGTGGTAATGTTTGCAGGCCATGAGAGTGGGTGGGGCATGGCAGTAAGGAAAAAGAAGAGGGATTGGAATGGGAAGACATAAGCTGGGAGATGAAAGAGATACAAATCATGATTAAGAGGTCAAAGACAGATCAAAAGGGATAGGGTTGCATGGTAACACTAAAGAATCACATAGATGGTGCAGTGTGCCCAGTAAAGGCTTTGTGGGCTTTTGACGCAGAGAATGGGAATAGGACAGGGAGATTATTTGTACACAGAGATGGAAGGAAGGTCACAAGTTATCAAGTCACGGCCTTATTCAAAAAAGGCATACAATTCCTGGGGGTGGATCCAATTAATTACTCATCCCACTCCCTACGGATAGGGGCTGCCTCACAGTGGGCAGCGGCAGGTGAGACGGTGAATAATATGTTGGAAAAAGGGTGCTAGTGGTCTACCAGTTACAAGAGATACATTTGAGCACTGCAGTATGAAGACTAACATATCACCTGTGTTTTGTTACAGATTCAGAGCCACATTGGGAGGGACAGGGAGGGGTGATATGGGAAAGGGGAAGCTAAGACCATATATCAGATATTTATTTTGCTTAAACCCTATAGGAAGAGGGAGGATCACGGAAGTCTGGATCTGCGGCCACTCATATTTATTGGGCAGAAAAGACAGCTGAGAAACAGGCTGGGGGAAAACAGCTGTACCAAGATGTGAGAAAATGTAGGTTGGTTTTGCGCGGCATCCAGGGGATGAGATGGGTACAACAGCTTCCTACCCTGAAAGAAATGAAGGAGCGGTGACCCATTCCAGACCTAATTATTGTACATCTAGGGGGTAACAACCTTGGGGGTAAGCCATGGGTGGGCACATACATGCAGGTAAAAAGGGACCTAGAGACAATACAGCAGTGGTGGCCTGAGGTATGCCTTGCCTGGTCGGATATGATCCCAAGAAGGGTTTGGAGACATGAGCACAGCCATAGAGCTGTAGATAGGGCCAGGAGAAAGATGAATAGAAGGGTAGGGGCAAGAAAAATGGGAGGACACAAAATACTGTGGGGTGTGGAAGAGTGGGTAGAGGATTTCTACAGGTCAGATGGCGTGCATCTGTCAGATCTAGCCATAGACATGTTTAATACAGAAATGATGGGTTTCGTAGAAGCATGGAGGAGGCATGCAGAAAATGGAAGATAAAAAAAAGAGAGAAGGACCAGGAAGGAGGTCCCCTGAGGGATAGAAGAACAATACCCTAAATTGAGGGGAAAGCCAGTCATCCAACGCAAGCTGGAGACCAGCTAATGGGGAAAAAGGGGGGGAGGGGAGGGGGGAAGAAAAAGGAATAGGATGAAAAGAAGAAGAAGCTGAAAGAGGAAAAGTGGTTTCGGTTCTCAGCGTTACCTAACAGGAAAAGAGAAGAAGAAGGCACCCAGGTTTTCACCTGGGAGAGCAAGAAGAGGAAGAAAGAGGGATGATCAGAGCTTGATATACGGATGCAATAAAATGCAATTGTGAAAGATATAATAATAAAAGATGATGAGATGGAAAATGGAATTATGACATATAATAAATTAATTGTCAACCTGAGCACAACAACGAACAATGGTCTCTGTCTTTTTGTAAGGGAAAAGGGAGGAATCTGGGACAATGGAGTTTGTCCTTTAAGGGGCAGACCAAGTTGTCCTGGTGCACCCCTTCCCTTTCCCTTTACCTGAAGATGGTGTGCTCAGAGGGGGAGGGGGGAAGGGCAGGGAGACAAAACAATAGGCAGGCAACAGGAAGGGAGGGCTAAAGGAGGTACATAATGGGCAGCACAGGAGTGGTTCAGCCACTTTTGTTGGAGTTTTGATCCTCCCACCCACCCTTGAATTATAGAGCATGAGGAGAAGACAGTCAAAAAGGACTATATGGAAGGTCTGTCAGAGGTGGATGACAGATGGAAAATGGAATTATGATATATATGAGATGGAAAATGGAATAATGATATAAAATAAATTAATTGCCAATCTGAGCACAACATACAATGGTCTCTGTCTTTTTCTGAGGGAAAAGGGGGGAATCTGGGACAATGCAGAGAAGGGCAACAAAGATGGTCCATGGACAACAACAACAGCGATACCACTGGTTGGAAAAGTGAACTGCTTCCACAAAACTGAAACTTTCACATTTTGAAGCTGGGAGCATAAAGTGAGGTAATTAGCAAAGTAAGTCTTTTTGTAATGTTTGCAAAGCAATTATTTTGATTACGCAAAACTGACTAAAACCATTGCTCTGCACAACAGGTGCCCTAACAACCTTGCAGAGCAGTTAACACCTTTTGGAAAACTTTAAAAAGTATAATATTTAGACATAATTTAGCTGTTGTTTCATGTATCTTCTATAGATGTCTATAGAATTTGCCTCTCAGTTATTTATTGTGGAAAATAAATCCCTCAAAAACATGGGACCTCAGAATTATTATTTCCCTCAAAAACAAGATCTGTATGTCTTACAGTTCATCTTCCTCAATGCTTATTCCCTGCTTGACATTATAATGTTTTTGTTGTCTGTTGCCATGGGAATAACTGTGATGTCACAAGCAGAGTATTATGACCTCAGGTTGGGAAGAAGCAATAGGAGCTGATGAATCCTCAAGGAATGAAAATCCTGTTTTCATGCATATGACCTCATTAATAAATAATGTGGATACAAAATAAAAAGTTAATAAGAAATATAAAGCTGCTTTGTGTCCAGATATTATGTTTTTCAAAGTTCTTGTTGGGCATTGGTGGCTCTTTAAGCTTAAGATGGTGAAAAGTCATTACTGTGCTCAGGAGAAACAGGGTTAAGCAATCTAGCTGACACATTAACCTAACCGGCTACGAGGTTTATCCCACATCTGCCATGCTTCGTGACTTTCTGAAAAATGGTGAGGTAGCTGTAATGGGATGCTTTACCCATGTGATATGTGTATTCTACAACACAGACATACAGTGCATACAACTGTCAGTTGGTCTCAAAGTTGACAACATGTAGCATCCCCATAATTCAGATTTGTTAACTGATTGTTGGGAATCCTTTTCTGTTAACAAATCCCTTTCAAACATGTTTGACAGAAAATGGAAACAACTAAACACTGGATGTAAACTTTAAATCTGTCAGGATGACCTTTCCCTTTTGGGTGTACATGAGGTGGTGTTTAACGCAATTTTAATTGTGTGGAACATTAGGCCATTGTGGTTTTCATGTGTGGGGCTGTAAGTTGATGAGATACATTCTTGTGCAGTCAATTTCATTCTCCTGCAGTTTGTGCTTGGGCAGATATGAATGAGTTTTATTAATAGACTGTCCTGCATAATCCATCATTCCTTCAACAATGCATTGCTGACAGTTAATTAGAATCCACATAGAATAACTAACATCGTGTTTGGAATTATAATCCATTACTAAACAACAGATCACACAAATCCTGCATGTCATGAGCTGTAATAATATATTTTATTGAGAGCATAATACATGTTTAGATTTCAGATGTACCTGTAAGCTCTTAATTTTTAATCGTAGCCATGTAGGAAACTAATATTTAAATAAGTTACAAACAATTAGTTCAAATAAAAAAAACTATTGCTGCAATACACAAAAATAGTTCCTCTTAAAGTTCTTATATTTTATGGAAAAGTATTTTGTTTTGGTTTTGGGCATTTGGAAACATAGAAAATATTTGAAAATAAGCTATAGTATGAGCATCATAAAAAACATGTTCATGAAGAAGGGCTCCACAACATAAAATGTAGGCTAAATATTTAAGGTGATGTGCAGCCAAAGTAATGCACTGGTTCCTCAATGGACCCACTTGTATCACGTAAGGGAGGCAGTAGGGATAGTGCCTGTGCTGTCCCTCCTTCCTCCCATACCAGTTCTTTCCCTTCCCTGATTACCAGACGCCATGCCTTATCCCATTTCTCCTTTTATTCTCAGTGTATTGGAAAGTGGGTTTCTTATTCCCCTTGATCCCGTGCATAATCCTATATTTCAGACCTGCCTGGATTGTGTGATTATTGACGTATAGTACTTTCCTTTCAAATTGTCCTATGTTGCACTTAGTTGGTCCTATCTCTGGAATTCTTCCACTCTTCATATCCCCCTTAATATGCCCTGTGGTACTGCTAACAACCAGGAAGCCCTATACCTAGACCTCCTCAGTGGTGGAAATGGAGGGGAACCTAGGTGAATACAGTTCTGAGAATGCAATTAAGTCTGACTAATTTTCAGAAGCAAAATAGGGAAAGATTGGTCTTGTGTAAAATGAAGCCCTCTAAATGCAAAAAACTGATGAAATAAAGTATAAAAATGCAAGATACAGAATAATGAGAAAATATGTCCTCAGACCCCTGTTAAGTTACCTGTAGTTCAATCCTACATCAAAGATGGTGGGTTCCTTCAGTGATTTTTTTTTTCTACTTCCAACACTGGTCCTCCAGCCCTTGTTGCTGCTCATGGAGATGTACCTGTTCACTGCCTCCATTTTATTCTGCTTCAGGATCTCCTACTTGGAATTCACACCCTTGCCTAACTGTGAATTGATCAATATGTTCCTAACCATCTTCTCTAACTTATCAAAATCCACTTTCCTGATAATTAGCATCCAAGTCTTCTTCTTGGTGAAGGAGTTCCTCCAATTAGCCTGAATGTTACCTAACTATGCTTGTTACAGCCCACTGACTCTTCCACTCACCCACTCCTGGGACACAAATACAGTATCTCACAAAACCAAATCTGAGCGGGCACTTACTAGACAAACTTAATATGGAAAAGCACAAACAGCAGAACTCATGCAAAAAAAAATAATTGAAAACTTACGCAGTTGTTTTTAGAAAAGTCATCTGGTGTTTTATTCAAATGGGAAAAACCACAGCATGGCTACCCTGGAGCTTCACATCATAGACGTGATGCTTTATCAGACATGAGTGCTGCTGTTTGTGCTTGTCTGACTTTCCTAGTCCAAGTGCCATAACAATGCTATCCCCACTGTACAGAAGCAGCTCCAACACCTCCTCTCCCCTCTTGTCCTATTCTTGGTTAGAGATGGATGAAGTTAGAAAACTTTGCTCCACGAATTAATTTGCAAATTTCCCACAATTCACAGAGTGTGGATTGATCCATGAAGTGTGAAGTTTTGCTGTGAAGTGCGGAATTTTGCCCATGAAGTGCAGAATGTCATGAAATTCCACACTTTGTGGCAAAAGTTCACACTTCAGAGCAAAAACTTTGTGATTCGGGTGCAAGAAGTTCCTCAGATCAGGGGACACTTCGTAAAGCTCCACTAAGTGTGAATTTTCACCACTTTGCGCGAACTTCACTGGCAAATTGAAACTTCCCCACATCTCTGTTCCTGATATATGCTGCAGAAAAAAAGAGTTCTTCATGACTATTAAGAAATCCTTCCCCACTTTCTCACTGGCACTTTTCACCTTTCAGTCAAAGTAATGCAGATTGAACTCTCTCATAGGAACCATGGGACCCATAGAGGTTGCTCTCTTGATTTAATTTATCCAGATTGTAGTACTATAACTTGTCCAACTGGAGTATTGTAACAAACTTGTAGGATCATTTTGCTCGGCTTTCTGGAGTGTTCTATTACAAATCTTTGTTTCAGAAGTACTTATACTATACAGCTCGCGATTGTTTTAGTACTAGTACTTACCAACTTGTAATGGTGTCCACCAGGATCAAATGTGTGTCACATCTTGCTACATGACAACTGCCATTGAATTGAGAGCAGGTAGGCTTGTCCTGTCTACCAAAGATGGGAGTCTGTTTCTAGTCCTTCAACATCACTGTATCATCTTGGTTCAGTGGGTCCTACTGTATGAGACTCAGATTTGCCTTCACCAGCTGGAAATGTGTTCTATGAACTCTCTAACCCATCTGTGAAGTGCCTCCCTGGAACTGGGCCTTCTATCAGTGTTCAGTGGCTGGCCACAGCAGTTTGGTGTTTGTCTCCTTTCACTAGTACAATATGCAGCTGCATATTAGCATCTTGGCATCTTCTATACCTACAGACTCTCTTCTTATTAAACCCCGAAGAAGATCCTGGAAGGTATCCTCAGACTTTTCCTGCTTTTAGTGCAATACGTAGCTGCCTATTGGCATCTTGGCATCTTCTACATCTACCAGCTCTCTCCTACAAACCCTGAAGAAGGTCCTGCAAGGTCTCCTCAGACTTTTTCATGCTTCAGTGCATTATACAGCCACATATTGGCATCAAGGCACCTTCTATGTCTACCAACACTCTGCCTATGGTAACCCGTGAGGTGGGCGCATGGGGAAGGGCGTCATCCATTACAGTGACTCCTTCTCGGTGCAATCCCTCATGGCTATGGGGAAGGTTGGGCAACCGGATAAGGCTGTGGGCAAATTGGGCAACAGGATGTCACCATGCGTATGTGTGCGGGGGGGTGGGAGTGAGCACGGTGAGCATGGACTGGGAGGGGGTGGAGAGGCTGTAGGGGGTGGTGCTGCGGTGGCTGGCTGAGCTGCGTTGTGGTGTCAGGGGTTGGCGAGTGGATGCAGTGGGAGAAGTACCTGGTTCAGATCCGGGCGCTGGTGCAATTTTATTGCACCCGGCCTAAACCTTTTTTCCCCCCTGCTTTCACCCCAACATGCACCCCCTGGGTTGAGAATCCTTAAGTAGGAGGGTGCAGGGTGAACTCCTGTGGGGTGTGTGGTGCTTTAGCCCCACAGAAAGCAGGAAAATAGTGTCCTGGTGCCGTTGTCCTGAGGCGCCGGGGTTGTCAGAGTGCCGAAAAAGTTTTCGGCACTCTGACTGAGTGATAACGGCAATCGCCTTTAGGCATTCTCCATTATCACATAGACCCTCTGCCCACAAACCCTGAAGTAGGTCCTGCAAGGTCTCCTCAGACTTCTACCCAAGTTCCCCCACCTCATAAATGGGCTTCCAAATCAAACTACTCTATTAAAAACTGGACATTCCCAGCCTCATGGCCGAATTGAAAAACTTGGTATCCAACACTCAGCTTCTGCCCACAACCAGGAACTGCATAATATATGCCTATCTTCAGAGTCTCAACCTGTTTGGAATCCTGGTCCAAGCCAACCTGTTCCTTTGTCTGAAATTAGAGACATCTTAACTCAGCTCGCCTCATTAGTTTCCAACCTGCAATCCCGTATGACGGTTTTTGAAGCTCACTTCCCGGCACTGTCAGCTCCAGCCTCTGAACCATCAGTTCCTTCTGTACATCCATTGATCAGCTGTACTCCTGACATCCCTGCTCATCCAAGTACTCTTCCAAGTGCCAGTACTCCATCCTCCTCTGAGCCACCTCTGCTCTGGAACATAGGTATTACATCTTCCTTGTCTTCTCCACTTATCTGTCCTATCCACCTTATTACAGGTCACCTCCACAGGGATATTACTGATGGGAAGGATGTTAACCTGATTTCCCTGCTTATCTCTTCTCATGAGTCTATCAAAAACACAATCATATCCTGCTGTGACATTTCTGTGATTTTGAAATCTAAAGATCCCAGACTTCTGAAGAAACTGACTGTGCCCAAATTCATCCTTGCATTCATCCTCTATCACAGTGCACTCTGTTCTGCATTTCCTTTTAGACATGAGGAATTGGACTCCTATCTATATCCCATAGTTGAATTTGGACTTCGATATGAAGGAACCCATTTTTACAATTACAATTGATCCTTCCTGGCAAAAGCCACAGCAGCATTGGCACATTATAATACAAAATTAAACCGGGCAGTTCTCGACAATGAGCTCTTTTGCTGTCACTTCACTGGGCAGCGTGCTTACTCCTGCCCCCTGTGCGGCTCCTTTTCCCATTTTGCTTCCCTTTGCCCTCTAACAGTATTTGATGCCTCTTCATCCACCAAACCAGCAAGACTTGATCATCCATCAAGCTTGACTTCTGCTCTTTTGTCAAGGCTAACTTGGATCATCTCCAATCTTCCAACTCCTTATGCCCAACTGGACATTTAAGTATTAAATACATTGGAGACAGGCCGATATGTAACATCTTTAACAATACAGGTTGCCCCAGATCTGGCTGCACATACATTCACATCTGCAGCTGCTGTGGTGATGCCCATGCTCACTTTAGTTGCCCAAAAGCTCCCCAACCACCTGAATGACAATTTGTTCATCCATCTACTCCGATCAATTTACAAGTGTTATCCAGGATTCTAGCTGTCATCCTTCTTGCCCAGTTGTGCAGCATATCCTTTCCAGCTTTTCTCATGGATTCTACATAGGCATTTCAGTGCTCCCCTCTTATACTTTCCATTGTTGTAATCTTTAGTCTGCAATAAAGGATCCAACAGTATTCTAACAGCTCTTACAAAAAGACCTGCAGAAGGGATTCCTCCTGGACCTCTTCAGCACCCGTCATTACCTACCTATCATATTAATCCCATAGGCATTGCTACTAGAACATTTTCCAACACAAAGTGCCTCATTGTGGACTTATCTGCACCTTGGTCATCATTCCCCTGAGCATCAATTCAATTATTCCCTCCATGAATATTCTCTATCCAGTGCTTGTATCAGTGATACAATAACAATTATCAAATGCTTTGGCCCTGGATCCTTCTTCTCAAAAGTTAATATTACAGATGCATTTAAGTTGTTACCCATTCATCTGTCTCTCTGACATCTAAAGTATATGGTATGTTTTGGGAGGACCTCTATTACTTTGCAGTTTGTCTGACCTTCAGTTGCAAAAGCAGCCCAAAGCCTTTCGATATATTCTCTGAAGTGCTGTGTTGGGCTTTACTTAATGTTCATTGCCATCCAGCAGTTGTTCATTGGTTAGATGAATTTCTCCTGATAGATCTGCCAGATTATTTTCCCATGACTGGTATTACTGCTCTTGTTCAGCTGTTCCAAGAGCTGTCAGTTCCTCTGTCTGAAGAGAAACCTCAGGTACAGCAACATCCCTCAAATTCCTTGGCATAATACTGGATTCTGAACATATGGAAACCAGGTTACCTCCTGATAAACTTCATAGTACACAAACTCTAGTGGAGTCCTTTTTGACCCAAACCTCTTGCACAAAACATAAACTTCTTTCCCTCCTAGGAAGCCTCAGCTTTGCAATGAGGATAATTCTTCAAGGTCAGTCTTTCATGTCCTACCTCCTGATGTTGGCATCATCAATTTCCAAATTGCATCATCATATTCCAATCATGGCTGCTGCAAAATCTGATCTAGCCTTGTGGTCCCGTTTTTTAGCCTACTGGAATAGTTGTTCAATGTTTTACAAAGACCCTTCTCTTGACTTACACCCAGAATTTACAGTGATGCACCTCCAGTGTATGGCTATGCTGCTATCTTTGAGCAGTCCTCAATCACTGCTCCCTGGCTAGCAGATATTACATCATTTCAAGATTTGCCATTGTCTCCTCTCTTTGAGATTTACCCAATAGTAGCAGCTGCTTTCGTATGGGGACATCTCTGGTCCCTTTGGACAATCTCCATTTTTTCTGACAATCAGCCCACAGTGGACATCAACAAGGGCAGGTCTTCATCCCATTCCATCATGATGTTCTTGTGGTGGCTCACTTGGCTATCTCGCTATCACAATTTTATACTGCAATGTTTTCACATTCCAGGCTATGCAAACGAAGCACTTGATTCATTATCTCGATCCCAACTCACATCTTAAATCACCACCATGCTTCCACAGACTCAGTCATGATTCCACCTCCTTCATTCAGCAACTTCATAATGACTTAGAATTTTATCACCAGCAAGCCAGTGCCATCATGTGGTCTACCCTAGCTCCAGTCACTCGAGCTACTTTTACTACAGTATGGAAAAAATATTCCTCCTTCTGCACACAGCAATCCTCCTAGAGTACTTCTTCTCATGTAGAACATGTTCTTGTATTCCGAACATTTTGTCATCAAGTCATGGAATTATCATATGGACTATTAAGCAATATCTATCATATTTAGTTCTTTTACTCACAGTCTACTCCATCTTCACCTTCACTATTTTCTAATCCCTCGACTAAACTTCTTCTACTTGATTTCCAAAGATCATCAAGAACCATAACTCCTCATCTTCCTATCAATGGCGTCATTATGGGAAACCTCTTGGACTTCCTGAAGGCAGTTCCTTTTCATTTTTCATCAAATATCATAGTCGCTTCTGCTATCTGTCTAGCCTTCTATGGATTCCTGTGTCCTGGAGAATTCACCATCACATCATCGTCCTCTGCTAATTTTCTTAAGGTTTCTAATTTACAGAAACAAGCCAATCATTATATCTTGTTGCTTCCTTCCTCAAAGACTGACAGATCTCATAGAAGAATTCAAATAATCTATTACTCGATCTAGAACGACTGGTGTCCAGTAACTTATTTAGATGGACTTATGCTTTTCCACTCATGCTCAGATCTATTGCTTCCTCTTCTGGCCTCTGATAACCAAACAGGTATGATGACAAAATGGTTCCTTGAATACATCAGAACTCTTCTGCAATGACTTGGGTTCAATCCTTATTCCTTTTCAAGACAATCTTTTCAAACTGGATCAGATTCTTCAGCATCAAAGAATAACTTTCCTGCACACATCATTAAGAGTCTTGGAAGATGGACTTCATCAGCCTTTGAATGGTATATCCCTAATCCAGAAGCAGAAATCAGACAACCATTTAGGATCATCTCCTCTTAACCTGCCAAGAGGATGGGAAGGTCAGTAGCCATGGGTCCTCAGAGATTTCCTCCACAAAAGGGTTTTCCTCTCCTGCATGCTGCTGGTCACAATCTCTATGAATTGGAGGAGGTAATCTCTTTATGGACCCTCTATTCCCTACATGCTACCCGGCTTCCCTGTAAAGGGTGGGAATAGAGAAAGGCCAAAACTTAAACAGTATACACAAGCACTCTTATTATTCACAACACATTGAAATGGGAGGGCTGAAGGCTGAGGTTCAACGCGAGGGAATAGCTTTGCCTAAATACCAGATAAAATCAGCCTCTCCCATACAGCCTACGCTTAACGTGTTTTATCACACCCACCATCCTCCCCATCCTCTTCCTCCTTCAGCACTCTACTCACCCTTGGTGATTGGTCCTCTATTACCTACATGCTGCCTGGCTTCCCTACTAAGGGTGGGAATAGAGAAAGGACAAAATTTAAACAGTATTCACTAGCACTATTACTATTCACAACTCATTGAAATGAATGGTGTAAAGTGTAATAATCCACTCCAGTTGTGTGACAGTGCTGTAATAACCTCACTGCCTAGGTGGTTGAAGGCCTGAGACTCAGCCTCAGCTCTCACAGCCTACCCAGATTGTTTGGTTATTACAATATTGCTGCACATCTGACCATCGATTTTTCATTACTTAACATAACATAGAAACATGGAATTTGTTGGCAGAAAAGGACTGTTTGACCCACCCAGTCTGCTCAATTGTTTCCTGCCTATTCTGTCCTGCTAGACCCTAACTGGACTTTGGTAACCCTCCCTCCTCCTTTTAATTTACCAGTATTCCCCTATGTCTATCCCCTAGATGTTTGAACCCCCCCCCACTGTTTTTGCCCCTACTACTTCTAGTGGCAGGGTGTTCCAGGCATTCATAATGCTTTCAGTGAAGTACTTTTTCCTTACATCCTTTCTATATTTCCCCTGTTCTAGTTTTGTTGCATGCTGTCTTGTTCTATTCCATTTCTTCATTTGAAACAGACTTGCCACCTGTCCCTAGTTCACTCCCTTGAGGTGCCTATAGATCTTTATCATGTCCCCTTTCTCCCTCTTTTCCTCCAGAGTGTACATATTGAGATCCTTCAGTCTGTCCTCCTATGGTTTCTCATGCAACCCATACACCATTTGAGTCGCCCTCCTCTGGACTTTATACGTTAACCTTAGGTTATGCATATAGGGAAGCACATCAGTCTCCAGAATATATCCCTGAAGACTGCAGCTCCACACCCATTACAGTGCACCATTCCCATAACAGATTACTCTCTTACCCCTGGCAGTGGTTTATTGCTACTATAATAATTTTTTTTTTAATAGTGTTAAACCTTGTTCATCATGTGAGTAGGCTCTACGTGAATGCTGAAATAAGATTATCATAAGGTTGACAGAATGTTTACAACCAATCAGAAAGCTCTGTTTCTCAGACCCTTTTTATAATGTATATTACTGTGTTAGTATATTGTATGTACTCTTCAAACCTGACCTCACTAGGATGCTAATGCATGTTTTTCATGTAGGATGCTTTATGTTTGTATATGAGGGCTCTGTAATCTCCTGAGACCCACCTCACCAAGATGTTTTATTTTAAGGGCCTTACCCTAGTGAACAATGCAATAAATAAATATGTTAGTACTAACTCATGAACTAAAAAACTAGCTAGCTAGCTAACTAATCAACTGTAAGTAAATACAAAGGTGCAAAATTGGTAACAAACTCTCATATGCAAGGCTGAAGATGGGTATGTGATACTGATATAGGTGCTGTAACATGGGGGAAGTAGGGAGGGGGGCTGTAGTCCAAAAGGGCACATATTAAAAAAGGCAGTTTATGCAAGCCACTGTTTTTTTTACACACAGAAATACTGTATCAGCACATTTTTTAGCACAAAACAAAAGAGGAATACTCTCTTACACTCATACTGTGCTTGTCGGTCTATGTTGTTGTGCTGCATGATGATGTAGCTACCGCAGCACAACATAGAGGATAATGTATGGTCTTTGGTCAGTAAACACTTCAAGAGGTTGCCATGACATCATTGTATACCTTGAGAGCATAGCTTGAGAGGTTTTAAGATGTCATGGCAACCTCGAGAAGTGTTTTCAGTGTGGTTATCAACCAAAGACCATACATTATATTTTATAGTGTATGGGCTACCAAGATTGGGTAATCGTGGATTGAATTACTTTTCTGAGTAATTCTTATCTTAAGTAGTCATAAGTCATGCAGGAAGATTCCTCAACAATGTTTATTGAGTGTTCTTTGCAACACTATTCATAGGTACAGCCTGGCACAAATCAATTCATTTATTACCAACATTTTAAACATTTTTTTCTCAAAGCGGAACATTGACTGTTATGAGCATTCTGTTTTGTTACACCATTGATATGACATACTCAAGAAGGGTTGACAACAGAGCGATGTCATAACGATGGCATAACAGGGTTGTAATCTGCTTGATTTCAGTTAGCAATAAGGGCCCCCAATACATTATAAGGCAATTACAGTAATGGACTCCCATCGACAACAGCATTCCACCATACCCTATATACTGTATTCTAGGAAATGCTCAAGAGAATCAAGTGTGCAGAAAACTGACCACACACTCAAGTTGGGATATGCAGTAGCAAACTGAGAAAATAATGGACTGCTGAGTAAAATGATGACATGAGAAAGATTTTAAGAGTAGAAAAAAACATTAATTGTTACACTACCAGACATTTTAATAGTTTAACAACTTAACAAAATAAATTAAATAAAAAAATTGCCAGATAATCACTTACCAGGTTGCTGTCAACAAGATTAACTAACAAAAATACAAAGAAACATCAATTTTCAATTCTGGCCATTGCTGCAAAGTAATGCTATCACTAGCAGGTAGTCAAAAAGTCATTTTAAATGGAAGGAATGGTGGTGCATGTTGAATAAAATCCATCAAAGATCTATTCTATTTAGGGCCCCTAAACTTTTTAATTCATTACCTGCTGAACTCCTGAATTATAGATCAGTTATTAATTTCAAAAGGGGATTGATGGTGTTTTTAAAAGATGTACAGCTTTGTAATTGCAAGAAGTGATGTTTTTCTTTATTATTGTTTGTTTTTGTTACTATATGTAATGTCTGTTTATGCTGTTAATATTGTTATAATGTTATATTGTCTATGTTGTATCTTGTGATTTAATGTCATATTGTTATATTGGATTTTCCCTATGTTTTCTGTATACTCCCACTTCTCGCCTGTGAAAATGGGCAATTTGCTCATCAGGTCTACAAGAATAAAAAATAAATGAAATGAAATAAAATGTATCACATGTAAAAGATGAAATGCACCGTGAGACGAGACTGCAGAAAGTAGCTTTTGACAATCGGTGGGCACTATGAACTTTTTTGTGTATGAACTGTATTTGTCATCTAAAGAATCAGCACTGTGTTACTGTGGCACTCTTTGTAACCTAATGCCCCCCAGACCCCAGCATGAAGTTGTGGGGCAAGGTGGAGCTGATCACTGGCGAACCCAACCAATCCTACACTAATTGCCTGGGAGTACACAGTCATGGCAGCCATTTGGTTGTCAAATGGTATGTACCCTTGGAGCTGCAGAATAGGTACCTTGGTATCTTTCAGTAGCCCATGTAGTATGAATTTGTAATACTTCCTCCCTCTCACAGCCAAGCCAATGAGTAGAAATGCATTCCTGTAGTGTATTGGGAGCAGAACACTGATACATGACAGCTGCAGTATGACCCGCATGGGCACAAGGGACCTCTGTGGTACGTCCAAACCCTACATGCCATATGAAGTTGCATATAGAGCTTAATGGATTGGGACCTTAGAGTAACGTTATAGGATTGTTTTGAGGTTTCCACATAAGTGTGGAATTTTATTGCAAATTGATGAGGCTGAGATTCCTAATTTCTCAATTTATTCCTGCCTACATAGTTAGTTGAAATAAAATGCAACTCTAAACTGAAAAAAAGTCCAGTTTGGGACCATTCTAGCAATGAAAGAATAGCACTAGAGACCATTATATGGATTTAGTTGGATGCTTGTCCCTTGCTGACCTGACTGAGGCCCCAGTGTCACTTGTGACTACAAGTGCTACTGTAAGCATATCCTGAATAAACTGTATCTTTTTCTAAACTCCTGACATGACTTTGAGGGGTGATTTCTGAAGCAATATTGTGATGTGAACTTCATTATGTTGGCTTGCATGCATGCACAAGCAACATCTTGTGGTAGTAGCACTTTCAAAGGTGTCAGTGTTGTGGTGAATCCAGGGGATACTTTAGTCAGTGTGTCCCTCAGCCGCCAACCAGTGGGCATGCTGTCAATGGCAGCAGTTTCAGAGAGTGCCACCAATATGAAACGAATCTACCGCTGCAATGAGAGACAGGCTCGTTATTGCAGCGGCATAGTTGACACGCCTCCATTACGTGCCTTTCATTGTGAAAAATTGAAATACATATGGCAGCAGCTCCTGCCGTCTGCCACACAATCCTGACATTGGGGTGCCCAATCCCCATGTTGGCATGCCCTCTCTCCCCCATTATGTGGCACACCTAACATGATGACTCCTGCTGCCTGCCACACACTCCTGAAAAGCCACCATTGGGGTGCCCAATCCCCATGTCAGCATCCCCCCTCTTAGAGTGTTTTTCCTGGTTAAATAATATCCCCTTTCTGACACCAGGATGCCCACTCCCAGTGTCGGATGCAGCCCCACTCCCTGAATTGTGGCACACTGGGAGCCCACCCCAATGTGCCATTTTTTTTTTACTTGTTTAAAAAAAGAAAGCCTTCCCTCACGGTCTGTTTTTTTACCTGCAATGCAGAAAACAGTTCACCATTGTCTCCCTCGTCCCCCCTCCCCATCCCCATCATTCCTCTGTACACCCACCTCCCTGCACCCCCTCACCCATACTTACCCTACGGAGGTCAGGAACCATGATCTTCTCTGAAGCAGGACACGTCTGCACTCTTCAAAGCCGAACTGCGAACTGAAGAAATGACCATAAGCTTTATAATGGGGGGTTTCAACTTAGGTTGATATCTCAGCCATTTTTAGGACTTTTGGCCCCAAATTTTCAACATGGAGTTCTTGGAACCCCACCTGGTGAACATGCAGAGCCGTAGGAAGACATTTTGGTGCCCTGGGCAAGAGACTCACTTTGCGCCCCCCAAAAAAGAGCCGGGGATCTAGGGGCCGCAAGGTCCCCAGAAGCTCTGAAGGGTTTACATGCTCTGTGGTGAGTTTTGGGGCTTTTCCTGAAGAAAAAACACACTTTTGTTACATGTTCCCTACCTCTGGAGTTGCACAGTTGGATCCTGTTTTTCTGAACCCTCCCCAACCTCTTAAATCTTCCCTTTTGTACCATGGCATCTCATAAATATTATCACCATAAATTATAAAATCTATATATTTCTTAGGTGTGCTCATAACTGTAATTGTGCTTTTCAAAAAAGTCACGTATGTACCTTTTTCCTGATTTCAGTTTATTATATTATAATGCAACTATGAGAGTCTGGTGTGGACAGACTCTGGATAGACCAGAGGCAGAAGCAAGATGTTTCAAATTAAATCACAGCATAATACTGTATATGGTGTTGTTTGTTTGAACCACCTTGATTCTGCCCTTTCCAGAATCCAGACAGACTCCACAACAGACTGCAGACTACTAATTTAAAAATAGATGCATTAAAATATAACACAATAAGCTAGTAAATCAGGATGAAACAGTACATTCACACTGCACAATTGCTGTGAAGACTAGAGCAGTTCTAAGAAACATATATTATTTATTAGGTGTTTTACTAATCGGAATCACTACTGTAATATGTGTGTGTGTGTGTGTATATATATATATATATATATATATATATATATATATATATATATATATATGGATACATGATGGCAGGAGTGGGATATGGAAAATATTCTCACTCCTGCAGAGTGAGCTGTGTATTCTCATGAGTGCCATAGGCATAAGTGAAAATACACAGCTCACAAGGCAGGCGTGAGAATATTTTCCATATGCCATGATCTGCCCCTCATGTGTGCAATTTATACCACGGGGTGAGAGCTGCAGGAACATTTTTTCTGAGTCTGTGTGTTTTCTGCTCATTCTGTGTGCAGGGTGTGTGTGTGTGTTCTGAATGGACTGGGAATCAGAAACACAGGTGAGTGTGTTTTGCAAAGCTAATTGAGTGAGTCAGAGGCTCAGTGAGAAAGACAAACTGTTGCAGGTAGCACAGAGAAACAGAACCTGCTTTGTAAAAGGCTTTCATTTAGAATTCAGGTTGTTTTGAAGCTGAGATCAGCACAGTAATGGGCTAGCAATGTTAGAAACACAGTGGTACATAAGTGAGAGTCTTTTGCAAAGCTAATTGAGTAAGTTGAAGCTTCAGTGAGAAATAGAAACTTTTTCTGAAGCAGTTTCCTTTAGAATGCAAGCTGCAGTGCATTTATCCTCACTCTGGTGACATCAGCAGAGTATGGATAAATGTCGATATCCTCACTCTGCTGATGTCATCAAGATTTATCCTCACTGCAGTGAAAATAACACAGGCTATCCTACTGAAAAAGCTCTCACCCCCGTGGTATAAATATATATACACATGCTTAAATACAATCAGTGCTGCTTCTGCACAGTGCATGGCTGGCTGTCCTGAGTGCTGCAGCTGATTCTTCATGAAATAGCAGTGAGTCTGGTACTGAGTACTATTACTAGGAGACTGGATCCAGGCTGGCAACATCATCAAAGCAATAAATCACTGCCCCTACTCTCAAACACATGAACAGGAATTAAAATCCCTAATGGCTGCATATATGGGGGGAGCCAAGGCCCTAGTCTCAGTACTACTTGATATAGCCAAGTAGTTAGTGCAACCCTTTAGCACAAACAGCAAAAATGTAACCCTCTTGGCCCAAGTCTTGGCTAAATTCAACTGGAATCTGGACCCCTTCCTGAATGGCTAAGATACTTCAGGACAGTGTGGGTGGGTGGATTACCACACAAATGGGCCACAGTACCATTCACAAAAATGTGGCAGCCCTTCCACAATCAATCACAGCTTCTTGTACCTAGGGGCTGACATTGGGTCACCAGGGAGTCAAGCCACTAGGCCATGAAGGATCTGGAATCAGTGACCCACAAGGGCCTTATATTCGAGGATTATAGGTTTAGGATGGGGGATGCTTTTCAGGCTGGATGCCCCTGCACTGACCATTACACCCGATTCACAGAATGGCATTCACTGAGATTAGTGAAATTCCAGTTTGTGACTTGGTCCCAAGTGCAATCCAGCCTGTGTTTATACCCTCTAACAAGTAGATGAATAATTCACCCAGCATTATGTACTGTATGGCACAATCATGGAAGCCCAATGGTGCAGCCAGTTTCCACCCATGAAGTGCTGCTACCCACCATAGTTACTGAAAACTGAGACCCTGAAGTTAAAAAAAAAAACAGACTGCTGTGATGCACCGAATAATGAGGAATGAAGTCGATTTACTTGTTTGGGAAATTTATACTCCTTCACAGTGAAGGAGAGCACTGCAAATTGCACAAGCAAATAAATCTGTTACCTCCACCCCAGCAGTTAATTTTACCTTTCTGTTGGTAGGTAGTTCATTTCAATCAGTGGAGATACAGATAACTACCTAACCACCCACAACGCTCTTATGTACCCCAAGGAATCTACACCTGTGTAAAGTTATCACTAAGTAGCCTCACATCTTTTTTAGAATGGATTTCTGCTTTTCTGATTACCCTTACCCTGAATAAAATTCATATTTATATGGTACAGGAAAAGCCTAATTAATTAATCATTTTATTCAGGAGTGGACTCGGGAGTGGAACA
The DNA here is from genome assembly GCA_016271365.2 of Neoceratodus forsteri. Lineage (NCBI taxonomy): Eukaryota > Metazoa > Chordata > Ceratodontiformes > Ceratodontidae > Neoceratodus > Neoceratodus forsteri. The sequence continues at coordinate 20,348,655 of JADMNL010000034.1, read as the reverse complement.
ATTTAAATATTCAGAAGTTTCCAAACTTTCCATGTCTTGTCTTTTACTCTTTTTCTTTCTCTGCTTTGAAATTATTTTAAAGCAGAGAAAGAATGTAACATCTTCAGAGCTGAAGGGTCCTGACTGACCAATTATAAAAGCAAGTAAGCAACATCTCATTCTCGAGTCTCAATCTACTCTGATATTCATAGCTTGATACAAAAAACAGAATTTATTTTAAACTGATAACTTGAGTTGCTTGAGTTCTTTTTGAATAGTGTTGTTTATGTTGTGCACTGAGACTGTGAGAGAGGAAATTAAATATGCTGATTGCTGACTCCTCGAGGTCATCAGTGCCACCCGCCTAGAGTATTAGGATGGGTGAAAGCAGCACGTGGGAGCCTGCACAATGTGGAATGCATCACTGGGTGTGCAAGGAATGCAGGGCAAGAGAAGGAGAGAAAACGACAGGGTGGGAGGGATGGTCCGGCATGGCCTGCTTGCACCATGGCAGTCAGTCAGCCAAACTTGGCAAAAGAGCCAAAGAGGGGGCAGGCGGCGGCAACCGGCAACTTCTTCACTCCCATCCCACTGTCCCAGTCAGAGTCCCGTGAACTACTACTACAGCAGCCTGTCGCTACACCACCCGCCCACCAAGCCGGGCTGTGGGCCCAATCAGATTGGGCCCACAGCCCGGGCCTGACAGTTGGCTGGCATGGCTGCGAGCTGGCAACTGGCTAGATTTCTTTCCCATTCCTCCTCCTGATGATGAGATCAGTGCAGTATCTGGATCAGATCAGTACATGATTTTCAATTTAAATTCCAATTCCATTTTTTCAAATCGAGAAAATTAACCCCCCCCCAGCACCGCCACACTGCATATACACTCATTTCAGAAATCAAGACTAGAGTTCAGACTCACTTACGCAGTCTGCACAAAACAAAACAGCAAGCAGGACACAAATTTGATTTTTAAACAATATGGAATTTGGCTTTTGGGGGATCACACACGGGAGACAGGACGACAGACTTATTGTGCCTCAGCTTTACTAATATGCTTATGCTTACAATTAAAAATCCAAGATGGTCTGGACAGGACCTCAGTAATGGATCTCTCATCTCTCACACCTCTTTCTCTCTACTCTTACAATAATATGACTATCTGGCTGTATACTCTCAGTCTTGGTGTCAACCGCTCGCTCGTACCTTTTATAATGTGCGTTGCTGACCCTAGTACAGTTTCTCTGTCTTTCTCACTCGCTGTACTACACACTACCACCACATGACTATTTGTCTGCAGCTCATGTACCCCCCCAAACTTGCTGATCTTTGGCAGATGTATCCCTGCTGACAGCCAGTTATAATTACAGTCTAAGTGAGCAAAAAAAAAAAAACTTAAAGTGGTACCGCAAGTGAATAAATATGCAAGCTTCCATTGAAAATTGCACCCCTTGGAGGCTTGCCTGTGCGCGAGAGCACCACTTCACTCTGAACTTTCTATTTGCATCAGAACATGTAACTGTCTTTTGTTTCTAGGCCCTTAAAGGTGATTTCACTGTTGCTGTGCAGAATTACCTTTCAGGACCGATTAATGAAAAGACAGTACCAGTGTTCATGAGGGAGGTCCAAAAAAGCCCATGCTTCAAATTTGGTGAAAAAATTCCAAAAAATGACTGCGTTACCAGCATGCATTGTGCAGTTTCTATGCACGCTCTTAACTTAGCCAATTTTTTTTTTATATTTTCACTCCAGATTTTCAACATTGCCATTTTTGCACACATCCTTATGAACAGTACAGCTGTCATTTTTCACATCCTGCCTGAAACATGTTTTCGCCCCTGTGGCGCACCATGGGCGCGGTCACTGTGCAAAATCAACTTTCAGGACAAAGTAACAAAATCACAGTACCACTGTTCATGAGGAGATGTCCGAAAATGCCCATGTTGAAACTTTGGTGAAAAAATTAACAAAAATGACCGCATTATGGGTGTGCATTGCGCAGTATCTACGCATGCTTGTAAGTTTGCAAATTTTTCATATTTTCTTTCCAGATTTTCAACACTGCCATTTTTTTACACTTCCTCATGAACAGTACAGCTGTCATTTTTTGCATCCTACCCAAAATGTGTTTCCACATCTGTGGTTCCCAATGGCGCAGTTGCTGTGCAAAATCACCTTTCAGGATTGAGTAACGAAATGATAGTGCCACTATTCATGAGGTAGGGTCCCAAAAAGCCAATGTTGAAAATTTAGAGTGAAAATACCAATAAACACCCAGAGTGTTAAGTTTACAAGCATACACCCACCCTGTAGAGACTGACAGGTGTTGGGGACATAACCTGGGTTCATCAGCCATAATGTTCACAGAATTCTACCCCCACTCTACAGCCACTGACAGGCATTGAGGTGTGTCTTTGGTTCTGTCACCTTAACGTTCACCCCATTCTCCTATATTGCACCCATTTCAATTTACTTCCTTATGGAATGGTCCGAAGACCCCAATGCACACACCCTGACACCTGTCGCTCTCTGCAGGGTGGGGTGAGGTGGAATGGCATGAGTTATGGCCGACCCAAAGCCACACTCCCAATGCCTTTCAGTCTTTGTGGAAGGAGTGTGTGTGTGTGTGTGTGTCGGTGTTAGTTCAATACTTTTCACTGCCATTCCTGTTTTGCATTTCTAACTCCTGCACTACCAATGCCAATGCTAGCAAGCCACCATTCGGCATTGACAAATGCTTGTTTTTATACTTCTTTAAAGCTGGAAATGGCAGCTTTAAAAAATATACAAAATTATTTAATATAGTAAGTATTTATTTAAAAATCTGCCATCAGAATTGAGTTAGGAAATAAGAAAGTGATGCAATTTACTTAGAATAATTTGTTTAGTGGGGACCGAGGAAATTTATCTTCCACTGGCAATGTCTGCTGGTGAGCCCATTGTGAATGCAGCATTCCTGGTCAGGATACGTGCAAATGAGCATGGAAGTCCTGGGTGTTACCATGGCTGCTGCTGATGATGATCTTGCAGTAGGCAGCACTCAGCCTGAGATCTTTGCCAGGCACCCCCAGTTCAGCCTACATGTGGCGGGTCCGTCAGGCAATCACTGTATTCAGCGGAGCAAGCCCCATATGGAAACCTCTGGACACTGTGGTGGTCTGCTCGGAGTCAAAAAGAAGGCCACCGCACACAATCTCGAGTACTGTCATTTTATTTAACAACACTAATGTTTCACCTGTAATGCTTCTTCTGTGGGAACTTCAAATAAATTAAAAATACATGCAACTAAGAACACTCTCAATATAATTTCCAATGAATTTTTTTTTGTTACTTTCTTATTTATTCCTCCTCTCCTCTCCTCAGCTCTGGTCTCCTCAGGAGCACCAAGGAGTCATCCCACTACGGTCCGCTCCTACCTAGACAGTCCTCTGTCACCCATGTAGCCTCGGTTTACCCCCCTGGGTGGGGACAAGGTGGACCCCCCAACACCCCGATATCTTTAGTAGCATCAGTCAAGAGGGTGCCAGGAGAGCGGCCGCAAATCATGGGCAAGCTCCGGTGCTCCATCTCCACTGGAGTCAAAGGGCATTTTCCCATTTTCTAGGGAGTGGCTAGTGCCCTGATGTCAAGGCATTGGTACCGACATCTGCCACTCCTGACTCCTTCTCACACTTCAGTGCTTGCTGTGTCTCTGGCTTCTGTCAGAGGCCAGCCGAGCACTGAACAGGGACCCCTGTTCCTCCTGGGAGAGGACAGCTGTCCTCCAGATGCTCAATTCTCTCCCCCCCAACCCCCAGCAACCCGGGCTTGCTCCCGAACCTGGGTCGCAGGCATGGCATGAGGTGTGGCACCCAGTGCCTCAACCCTCAGGGCCAGTTGGGCCTCCAGTGAATTTTTTAAGCATACTTGATAAAATCATATAATATCCCATACCAGTATTCTTTCTTAAAGAGCCCCTGATGCTGTTGTGACAACTTTGAAAAAATTTAATTCTTAGACACAATTTAGCTTACATTTCTTATTTTTTTCTGTAATTCTCACCCTTACTTCTTCATTATTAAATAAAGGGGAACAGAGGGAACTTGTTTAATCAGGAGAGGCACACTAAGCTGAAGCTTGTTTCCAGGTGCAACCTGGGAGTACAAGGAAGTTAAGTGACTTGCTCAGGGTCACACAGTATGCAAGTGGGGGCTGTGGGATTCAAACCCAGGTCTCCAGATTTGCAGGTCAGAGCCTCAAACCACCAAGCTAAAGATATTTGCTTCTAAACAGGATTATTGCCCTATCTGTTCTTGCTGCTTGCCTAATCTGACATCACAATCTGCTGCTGGGGAGATAATTATTATGTCATAAACAGGGGATTATGATGCCAGGTGTAGGCAAGCAGAAAGAGCAGATAAAGTCTAAGGTACAGTTATCCTCTTTCATACAACTGTCCTTAGTAATAAAGAAAAAAGGGGAAAAAAGTATAGAAAATGTGAAATATAAACTGAATTGTGTCTAAATCTCACATTTTTTCAAGTTTTTCTAGTGGTGCGAGGGGCTCTTTAATATTATCTCACTGATTCATGTAATCCCTTTTAGAATATTGTATTAGGTATCTGCAAAAAGTATCAATACTAGCAAACTTTATCTAGTCTAACAACCATGTTCCCTCGCCACACCAGTGTGCTATATTTATTTATTTATTTTTTTGCCCAGCAACAGCCATGACCCCACTCCTTCGGGCATTCATCCTGGACCACCCCCGTCTGTCCAGGCGGCACCAGCTGTCGATGCATATCATCCACCAGACCCATAGATCTGACCCATTAGTAATGCCTGTTGATCTGACCAGTCCCTGGTGGGAGTCCAAACTGGGGTCATCAGCAGGAGAGGTAGGAACGGTCCATCGCTGTGTGACCTGGTGCAGCCGTGGCAGCCAGTTTTCCTGATCCCACCCACCACCCTCCCTGATTGGCTGTGTGTGCTCATGGCTAGGCCTAGGGGGAGTGCCTGATGGTGTGTGTGGTTACCTACACCATTAACGGCACCGCTACTAACCATCACCAGGAGCCAAGAGAGACACAACAGCTTCCCTCCCCTGGAAAGGGAGCATTGCTTCTTCTGCTCAGCTACAACACAAAATTTGCGAAAGGACAGATTGCCATTACTTAAACCCAAATTGTTTTTGATGGTTCCAACAAAGGCCCTGTGTCCCTGCTCCTCCACGATGGAACAGAAGCAAGAGTAAGAAAACAGAAAATCATGGGTGATGTCAAAACTCAAGTTATGAGAACGGCTTTTACTTCCACCATGTTTGTGTGGTGACACTATAGGTGCTCAGCTTTGTCCATTAACAGGTTTTTAATATACCTCCCAGTCAAAAGGGAAGGATACAGAATATCCAGTTCCCTGATATAATGTCCATATCTGCTTGTCTTGAAAAACACCACTGAGAGAGGATGGGCGATGGTACATAATTGAGCATCTTATGTAACACCAAATTGGTGAACAGGGACACTGTGTGAGTTGAACATTTATTACATTTATTTTTTTTAGAAAAGGTTTAGAACAACTATAGAGACGTTATAAATCAGTTCAATATCTAATTGTCATAGACACTCAAGGTAATGCAACTCCCCACCACCACCACCACCACCCTTCAAAACCTCAGCTCAGACCTGCAAAGTAAATAAACCCTGGACATGCCAGACTGGTCTGGAAGCTGCCAATGCTGTGTCTTCTGCACTATATAACATATGTGGAGGCTTGTTGTAGGTTCCCTTTACAGTGTATCATTTGCAGATGATACCAGCTAGACATACGATACTGCTGGAATCTCTCTCTCTCTCCCTTCCTCTCTCTCTCTCTCTCTTCTTCTAGACTTGAGAATTAATAAATGAATGCAGTAAACAAATAGATTGCCCTGAAAATAGCAGTGCATCTAAGGAAGACACATTAAAGGGATGTGAAATGGCATTGGGGAGTTCCTTTTAATCTCTATGTGGTGTTTTGTACTTCTGCAGAGAGCTGCATCATAATTATTTCAAAATATGTTACAATACACTTTGCTGATTTTATCTCCACATTGAAGTGAAGGGTCATTTGAGGGAATGGCTTCATTTGGAGTGTGAATAACTGCAGAAAAAATTCAAAATCATTGTTACTTGGGATTTTACTCAAACTTTTTTCCTGAATTATTTTTATTGATTGCTTGTTTGATTGTGTGTGTGTGTGTGCGCGTGCGCACGTGTATCACATGTGTGTGTATGCGCGTGCGTGCGTGTGTCGTGTGTGTGTGTGTTTATTTATTCACCCAATAAATATTGCAAATGGCAAGGTCGTATCTGGGACAAAACAGACAGTTATTTTACGTTCACATTGTTTTTATTGTACAGCTTAATAGTCATGGAGTTTTTTTCCTCTGATACCAAAAGGCAGGGTTTTTGTTTTCCTGTATCAGTTGTTGCTTAGATTATCTATTTTGATAGTGTTTAGAAAGACGGTAGTGAGGCTGCTTAGGCATTCTACTTTGATAGTGTTTACAAAAAATGAAGTAAGATTTCTTCAGTACAGTTTGGTCACAGTTCTTTTTATCATATTCACTTGTAATCCATTAAAAAAAAAAAAAACATGAAGGAAATAGTATCCAGTGAACAAGGCAACTGAAATTGGGTGCCTACAAAAATGGCAACTTAATTATGGTGCCTGTGTTCATGGCTACCTAGCAAGGGAGCGACCTGATTGGGGGGGTTGGAGAATATAGTGACAGGATGTTACTACATGTACATGCACATGGGGGGAGGGACTACCCCATGCGATGGGTGGAAGGGGAGGGACGGTTTGTGGGGTGTAGTGTGGTGGTGGGCTTCTGAGCTGGCCGTGTGGCATGGTGGGTTGATGGCAGGCTGGGGTTGTGAGGGTGCCAGGTTCAGCTCTGGGCATGCGCTCCTCTTTGGTGCCGGTCTGGGAATTTGTTTTCTTCATGTTTTGCACCCCCTGACCTGCACCCCCTGACGTTGAAAATCCTTTAGTAGGGGGGTGCAGGGGTGGGGGGGCACAACCCCCCACATAATAAAATAAATCTAAGTCTCCAGCACCCTTTTGCTGTGCACCAGGAGTGTACATCACCAACACTGATTTTCGGCGATGTACACTTGCCATAACGGCAATCGCCTTTCCACGATCGCCATTATGACATGGAACTGAAGGAAAGAAGTTAGAACTGAACCTATCTTTACTCTGTCCCATTGTTCTTCCACAATTCACTTACAAAAATTGGAAACAAGTGCAGAAAATCACACGTGTGTGACCCTCAGCCTCCCAACAAACACACACACACACACACACACACACACACACACACACGCTCTTCCCCCTACACACGCTCACCCCCATCATACACACACTCTCTCTATAATATGAAAACTAGAAAGTGACATATGGTGGGATGGGGTTTGATTCAAGCTGACTGGAGTCAAACTGTCAGTGGCATCACTACATAGAATTTTGAGAAAGAAAATCAAATATGATATAACAAAATCTCCTGTTGCTGGCCCCATGTAGAAATCACTGCTCTTATTGCATGACTGCTGGCTTTTCAGGGCCAACTTGTTGGCAAGAAACTGCATAATAATAGTATTAATAATACTGATTTTCTCCAGTGACCCCCTCACTTGCAGGATCCAAGTGCTGTGGAGTGGGCTTCAGTGGAGGATGGGGTTTGCTGCGAGTTTCATTTGTCTTTTCTAATGATAACCTGAAGATGTCTTTATATGTTGTAACACAGCAAGGCTCCAGGTGCAACCTCCCAGCTAATGCATATGGAAATATTAAGAGGTACGAACTCCACCATAGATCTCTTGGGGCTGGCGTATACAGGGAGTCCTGTATTTCACAGGAAAATGGGCCAGTCTGTTGGGAAATTGTTTATTATAGAATTGTATTAATTGAATTGGAAACAGCCAATTCAGGTTCCATGGGAAATTTACAAGCAAATACAGGAACATGACAATTAAGTTACAGAGAAAACTTTAAACTGATCGTTAAGGCCTGGATCAGCAGCTGGGCAAGACGGGATGAAGTGGCCCTTGAGATACTGTATATGTGTGTGTGCATGTGTGTGTGGGGGGGGAGTAATTGCTAAGACTTTCAGTTTTGTTTCTAAGAAACATTATTTGGCTAAATTTAATGGATAGTCAAGGTTCAAATTCTTTTAACCCAAATAGGCTAATGTCTGTCTGTCCATCTGTCTGTATATCTAGCTATCTATCCTGAGGCTGCAATTCCTGTATACAAAGAAAAAGGGAAAAAATATGACACACGTAATCTTTGCCTCGTCAGTTTATAATATTATTGGATAATCAACCAAACAACCTTGATTTTTAGTCAGGGTTTATAGGCAATAAATGATCATCTCTTTATTAACTGTTAACCAAAATGAAAGATTAGCAAAATTAAAGACTTTATAATACCGCTGACAAATTATTTGGTTCACAAAAGAATAAACCAGAAAAGGCACTTTACATATTTAACAAAAGCATTTCATGGAGCAGTGTGGATTTTCTGTTTTGCAGGTATTTAACCTATACCTCATTTTTGAATTGTTCTGTGGCTGTCAGACAAGAATTACTAAGGTAAGTAGAAATAGGACCAGACCAGCGGTTCTTTTTGCCTATTCCCTCAGCACTCAGTGGGACATCAGTTCTTGTTTAGCATGTGGTTATCCAATAACCTTCTGAATTAGTTCAACAGTTTGGGAAATTGTTAATGCCTGACTATGGTTTCTTGCACCTCAGCACTTATCATCCCAATGCCCCACCTTAAAAGCCCACGTGTTATATCAAGAATTGTTATTACTGCGTGTATGTTCTTACCGTGATGTATATGCTTATCTGATCATCCCGTACGTGTTTATTTGTTTCACCCAGTTCAATGCCTGTATTTCACTATGTTGTAATTGTTCTCATTCAGCTTGTACACCTACTCTAGTAATCTCACGGGTCGCACCTGAAAATAGGCGTTCCTTGTCTAGTGTGCTTACTCAGTAATCAAAAGCTAATAAATACATAAATAAAGGCATCATTTTATGAAAAATAGTAGAAATGAACCGAGAGGTGACGGGATATCTTGTTATTATTTTTTCACAATTGTTAGCTTGCATGTTAGTTTTATCATGGTCAAGTACTTAGAATGCACTGCCGGAAGAGGTCATCTCGTTGAAGACAGTGGGCAGCTTTAAGAGAGGCTGGAATAGGCATAGGGAGAAGGTAAGGATCATGGGTAGAGAGGATGGGTGGAGTGAGGAGGGAGGGCAGGGACAGTAGCTCAAGCTGTGGACTCTGCAGTATGAGTAGACTTGATAGACCAAATGGCCTTCTTCTGCTGGCTTCTTCATATGTTTCATATGTATGTTACTGAACCAATCAGCACATTTCATAATGTTTATGTAACTGTCTGAAGTGTAACACTGAAGCCCATAGCTGAAATCAAAGAGAAACAGTGTAATCTTTAGACAAGCAGCAGTGCATAAATGAAATACACCAGGTTTGACTCAAAATCTGCAGTTTATCATACCTTGTGAGGGGGCAGGACTGTCATAACTCATGTGTGGACCTGTCACTCCTGAGTTATTGTCCTGCCCCTCACACTTCCTGACATGAAAGAGAGAGAGAGAGAGAGAGGGAGATACAGCTGTTGCATAGACTAGCAAATTCAATAACACTTCTCCTACTTAAATAACCGTACCAAATGACAATTCTATGACAGTATTCATACAAAATCCAAATGTAACAACTGTAACCTTTCACTATGTATTACCTGCTCTTGTTATGTACTTGTTATTTTGATGTTTCTACTCTGTGCTGCCTCACATGGCTGAGGTCGTACCTGAAAACAGTTCCTGGGATCAGTGCACCTACCCGGTTAACAAAGTCATAAATAAAAATAAATAAAAAAAATCCAATGGCCCACACGTATTAATGCACTTGAAATGTTTAACTAAAAAATACATTCAATATTGGACAACCCAGAGGTGCCAGATTACTGTTTATATGATCATGTTACTTCATTCATATTTCAGCATGTATCAGTCATGAGCTCGGCTTCTACTGATGCAACAAAACCTTGAACTGGGCTCTGGCACACACTTGTTATTAGGGCTGCATTGGGTGGTTTAACTTAAAGACATAATAAGGCCTATTCACAAAAGTGCAGAGTGGGCTGCGCGCTGCACAACTCTGGCGTGTAGCCCGCTCCGCATCTACCTGGCCTCTGTGCGCATTCACAGTGCATGTATGCCCCCCCAATGCACCTGATCCCTCAGCCAATCCTGAGCTCAGCATTGGGATGGGCCTGAGGCAGCATGGGGGGGTGTTGTGCCAGCACGTCGCACATTCACTACGATGCGCAGTGCTGTGCATGGGGGCTGCCAGCTATGCCTTTGCAGGGCAGCTGTAAACTGTTGAGGATGATTATGTACCCCCCGGGGAAGTAGTTGCTGGTCACGGTGGACACGGCAGGGAGATCACTCCCCCCAATAGGGATGCCCCTGCCATCAGTGCACACCAGGATGTCATGGGACAGACAGCCGGGGTACCCCCCCCTCAACTTCTCAGTCGGCACTCTGCATGCCGGCTGACAACATGGCACACAAAGGATCCACTGTGGGACCCTGCCAGGGCAGCCAGTTGGCTGCCCACCCAGATCCACTGCTCTGCACCTGTCTGCCCCCCACAGACCTACGTGTGGGGCAGCAGAGCCATGTCTGGGAGCTGGGCGGGGGCCGGTGTTTGTGAATGTGGCCCCCGGTTGGATCTCCCATGGGTGCAGAGCTGCACACCTGGATACGTGCCTTCGGGGCAGACATTAGTGAATAAGCCCCAATATACATATTGATGGAGTGTTGGACGAGGAAGAAGGTGGTGATATATGAACATACAAACATACAAAAACTTGCCAGCAGAAATAGGCATTGTGGTCTATCAAGTCTGCTCATTTGTACAGCTAGCATCCCTATTTTGCAGCTGCCCCCCAACCCACCTCACCTCCTGAAACTACTCAGTGTCCTTTAGCCAGCCCCCCTTCCGTGCCCTGTCCCATGCCTTTTTGAAACTCCCCACTGACCTGCATGCCACCAACCCCTCCAGCCGAGCGTTCCATTTTGACACAGCCCTCTCTGTGAAGTAATGCCTTCTCATTTCCCTCCTGAACCTGCCCCCCTCCAATCTCAACCAGTGCACCGTCATGTCCCTTCCCTTCCTCTGTTTAAACAGCCCCTCTGCACTGGATTTGTTGACCCCCTCAAGTATTTGAAGATCTCAATCATGTTCCACCTGTCCCTTCTCTTCTCCTGGAAGAACAAATTCAATTAACCCAGCCTCTCCTTACAGGTTCTACCCTCCATCCCCTGTATCATTTTTGTTGCCCTGCCCTGCACCTCCTTGAGAAGCATGACGTCCCTCCTCAAGCACGGAAGCCACTATTGCATGCAGTACTTCAACTGCAGCCTGACCAAGGACCTGTAAAGGGGCAGGATCATCTCCTTGTGCCTGGATGAGAATCCCCACGTGATGCACCCCAGCATCCCGTTGGCTGTAGCCGCCGCCCTGCTGCATCGAGCAGCGTTATTCATGCTCCCCATTGCCATTACCCCCAGGTCCTTCTCCTCCTCGGTAACCCCTAAACACACCCCGCCCAGCCAGTATTCACTCCTCTGATATGATTACTTTTCTGCAGGGTTTTCTCTCATCAGTCCAGGATGCAGCCAACCTATGCCCTCTCCCTATAGAATGGCCATGCATGGCTCCATTGACTAAACCCCCCAGCTCCACCACGCATCCTCGATCGATAGTCCTTTGCTTTTACAACTATGTAGTTAAGCAGGCTCTGCTCTTATGAGACTGGAGGAAAGGGGTTATTAATCATGAAGGACAGTGTCTCTATTTCAATAATGACCATTCTACAGCCTTACTAGCCAAATGGCAAGCCTTACATGAAATTAAAGCGTTGTTGCAGTCATTTAGAAGGGATGAACATGCACGATTGACCTTAAGATTTATGCATTAGCTGGGGTTTACAATGGCCTTAGCCTCCTATACTTAACAATTGGTTTAACTGCTATACTCAAACACTTGTCTTAGTAATTTTACTTATGCCACATGACAATATTTGTTTTTTTTTCTATATAATGTTGGAATGCTTAAGTATTGTGCTTTCTCTCGTTTTCTTGTATACATTAGTTGTTACTAAGCGTACAAGCAGATGGGACACATCAGGGTCAGTCCTAGGTAGTATGTTCCTTCTACGGTTGATCTTAGATTTCGTTCTTTAGGTGCTGATGAGCCAGATTTCTCTGCCCTTGCTAATGATTTGGGGTCAGAAGGCTAGGTTGAAAAGTTGGTGTCAAAATATTTAAAAACAACAACGTTATAAACCTATGTTGAATTTTGCAAATGCAGCTTCATAACTTTGATAATTTTAAATATTTTACCCGAAATTTACAACATAGCCATATCTTTCTAGCACCTCATGAATGTGGCAGCTGTCATTTTTCAAATCCTGGCCAAAATGTGTTTTTTTTTTACACCCCAAAAGGTGATTTCAAGGTCACTGTGCAAAATCACCTTTCAGGCAGGAGTTGAGCATTTTCTCTGCTTTTGTTCATGAGGTGGGGTCATAAGAAAGCTATGTTGGAAATGTGGTGTAAAAATATCACAACTCAACAAAGCTACAAGCCTATGTTGAATTTTGCAAACACAGGCTCATACGTTTAGTAATATTCAGTATTTTTCACCCAAATTTTCAACATAGCCATTTCTTTATAGCAGCTCATGAATGCGACAGCTGTCATTTTTCAACTCCCACCCAAAATGTGTTTTAGTGTCCCAAAAGTGGATTTAACAGTCCCTGTGCAAAATTACCTTTAAGCCAGGAGCTGAACATTTTCTCTGCCCATCTTCATGAGGCAGGGTCATAACAAGGCTACTGCACGTTAAAAATTTGGTGCAAAAATATTAAGAAACAAATTTACAATATTTTTGCCATATCGGCTCTGGCCAGATCTTATTATTGCAGTTGCCACCCCATTGCACTGGAGATACTTGTTCTAGTCTCCAAAATCTGAACTGAACTCTAATGTGGCCCCTCTCTTTAAAATGCATAGCTACACTGGAATTTCAGCTTGCAGTCTAACAGTTCTCTTGTGTTCTGTGATCCTCTGTTTTAATTGCCTTAGAGTTTTTTCCATATATAAACGGTCATATCAGATGGTGTTTGGTCACCGGCAGAGGGACAGATACCAATGTTCCTCAGTTCAGTCCAATACCCCTAACTTTGGCAAGCTCATAGATCTTATAAAGGTGGCTGTGTGTATCAACATTTATATCCCATGCTTAAAAGATGTTCATGTTGTAAGCTGCCAAAAATTGCAAAATCATATAATTACTTAAAGTTGAATTTCTTAGTCTTGATTCTCGAAGGTGTCGGGTTGCTGCAAGCCCCAGGTGTGCTGCACAAAAGCACATGGGGCTTGTGACAGTTCCTGACTGGCAGTGGGAATTCTCAATCCCGTGCACCACATGCCATGAGTTAGACCAGCTTTTTTGCTGGTCTAATTTTGCGTCAATCATGGGACCTTTTTGCAGGGTTTTCACCAAATATTTGATGCAAGCCACCGTAAAGGGAGTAAAGTGTCACAAATGTGTGCAACCATTGAGAATCAGGCTCGAGGTGCGTCAATGTGTTCGGCGCAGCGCTGGGTTTAACGCTGGGCTTGTTGCAAGCCTGCATCAACCTTTGAGAATCGAGCCCCTTGAGTCCCTGTGAAAATTGTGGAATTTTCTGATAATAATGTGGAAGCCATATTCATGATTTTTGTCCAGTCATACTCCTGACCTGCCAAGAAGGACAAAGGAAAAGTCTGGTGAGAGTAGCAATCAGGTTGGATTCATAGGGTACTTCAGTGTAAAGCAGCAGGAGCAATGGAGGAGCATTGCAGGACCTTAATGCTAGTGCAGGTAATGTAATTTGCCTGCCCACCACACAGGTCAAATGAGTGCGATCCAGAGCAAAGCACTGCAGCTAGAGAGAGGAGCGAAATGTGGTGCCCAATACGGAGTACAAGTTCTGAAGACACAAGCAGGTCATTTTTCTTTGCATTAGAGATTTTCCTAAAGAGGAAGATGTCCAGAATCATCTTCCCCAAGGTCCTCAAGGTTCTATAGCCTATGAGGAATGAAAGTGATAGAAATTAGACAAGCTAACTTTTGATGAGATTTTGTTGAAAGATGGGGGGGTCATCTTTTTCTGCCAAGAGAGAGGGCATTTTAGGGGCAAAGAATGCATGCATTCACAATATATGCAGCAGTTGTGCCAAGAGGAAAGGGGTACTGATTATGTCAAGGGACAGGGCACTCTGGGAGCTTTCAACTAAAAGATAGGCGTTGGGGAGGCAGCTAGTGCAGAGGGCACCAGTGGCAGGAGTAAGACACATGGGTTATCCAAGAAGAGGACAGCAACCCTGAGCCTGGAGTATCAGAGGGCCAGCAGCAAGAGACTTATGTATCCTGTAGGATGTGCTCTTCCTTTGAGAATGGAGGTCTGTGCCTCTCACTAGTCAGCCACCACTTTGGTGACCACATGTGCTCATACAGCTTAGAAATCCAGGCATGTCTGGGAGGGAAGAGACCACTTACACTGGTGTGTCTTCATGCTGGTACCAGATGATATCACCATGTACTCTCAAACATGGGTACAGAAAATGGGCAAACCAGAGGACCACTGGTTATAAAGATGATACTCTATCTGCCACTCACATGACCAATATCAGTGCCACTTCTACATCTCCTTGATGCCACCAGGGCACCTCCATCCTTTTTCAGGTAGCTTAGCAAGTGCTACAAGCAGTGAAAATGCTGACCCAAACAGTGTGTGCACAGCAGAAAATAGATTGGGCAGTCAAGGGCTCTGAGAATGTATACCATATTAACAGCTGTAAAAGCAAATAATCACAAATGCACATTTGTTGTTCTTCTGTACCATACACTGTATGTTAAAAACGTTGATGGAGAAAAATAGTTGTTTTGAATGACATATAGCATCTGACACTGGGACTGTGAAGTCACTTGTAAGATCTCTCTCTCTCTCTCTCTCTCTTTCTCCTCCTCTCCCGCTCTCTTTATGTCTCCCCTCCCCCCACAAGCTTGGACCAATAAAGATGCAACTTTTAACCTCAGTGGAGAAGCAGCCATAATCACTGAGGTGATGTTCATACTGTATGCAACATACTGCAAGGCCAGATCCAACAAATCTGTATTGAAGCCTGCCAAAATGCAATGCAACACTGCAGAATACTGCAGACAACAAAGTAATTTCAGTGGCAGTATCTCCCTATTGTCATGCGGTGTCCTGTGATGTTGCATTGCAACCTGATGGGTTTCACTGTTTAAGGTATTGATAATCACCTAATTTTGGTAAAGTGACAATCCATTTTAGGGTGCAATACTTGAAAAGGCTTAGAAAGCTTGTCATTGATCAGTACTTCACCATGGCCACATAGCTTGACTCAAGGCATAAAGGTACTGTAGATTTGCTTACTTTACAGCAAATGTGCATAAAATGGAAGTTGATATACAGAATACAGAGAAATAATGCATAAGCAACCATGCACAACAAAGTTGTGTTTCCATTTAGGGGTTCAGATGGCATCATAGGAACCTCAAGAGTGAAGCCTGAGAGGTCCCTTATGTCATCAGAGTCCCAAGACGAAACACAGTTGAGTAGTGCATGGCTACCCATGTGCTGTTTTGTATAGAATATGGTTTGAAACCCAGAATAAAAAAATGCTGCTTTTTTCTTTCCAAGAAATCTTTGGATTAATTTTTATCTAAAAACCAAAAATCCTACTGAAACCTACCGTTACCCAGCTGCTGAAAATGAACTCAGTTGAAGATGGGGTGGGTCTGTTTTTTTTAATGATGAAATCACACAAGATTATACACTAGGAGAGGGCCTTGATTGTGTTTGTGGGGGGGGGGGTGAAAGTAAAACAGCAGGTGGTATGAGTTTCCAGTCTACTTGAAAAACTACTGTACCACAGAAGGGTACAACAGTATTCTATGATCTTTAAATTGTGGTACAACAGCTTTTTTTTTTTTAGGATGGAAATCCATACACAGGGGTTACCATATACTATAAACCACTATGTATAGTAGTATGAATAGCTGCAATGATGAAAAGTCATGCTTGGGGATGGGGGATGGTAAGTGTAACCCAAGTTTTGAAATTGATTATTGAACCTAATGTTTGACATGACTGTAAGTGACTTACTGTCTGCCAATATTCCTATGATAATTGATATGTATTTGCTATTTTGATGTGTTTTGATGTTTTTTTCTCTTAACTTTAATACACAACCATAGGATTATTTGGGACACTATAGCAAATAAGCCTCAGCTCAACTGGCCTGTAATAAGAAAATGTGTAAATGAAAATAATGAAGTGGGAGGAACACAAAAATGTGGGAAGGTGGTGAGCCTGGGGCTTGAGTGCATAAGTGAATTTCTTTTCGAATGCAGTGAAATTCCAAAAAGCATTTCTGTGCAAACTGAGGAATAAATTTCCATGGCTCATGTAAATCACAGAATAATTTTCTTTGAATTGTGGAACAAGACTCCACAGTCTATATAAACTGCAGATTGCTAATCTGTGTAAACCATTTCATTTGTGAAATGCCAGAATTCTGCCAAGGATGGAATTCTATGGAAAAGTATCTGAAATTCTGCAGAATTCCATTCCATCAGAATCTGAAATTCTACTCTGTACCAGTAGTCAGGCAACTTTGCTCCCAAAATGAAATGTTTATGCAAGGCTTATATAGGCCAAACACTGACGACAACTGACTCCCAAAACAATGGTGCAGTTGCCCGCAGTAAGTCACAGCTACTGTTTCCAACAATGTTGTCTGGTCACCACTGATAAATCATCTGGACAAAGCTTCAGATTTGCACAATGACAGACAATGTGTTGACAAAGAGGTATTGAACACAGAGTTGTTGGTCTAGTTTGCAAAAAATGTAACTGTTTGTATAAGACTTATGTCGGCCAATGGCTAAAGACAACAGTACAGCTCTTCAAAGTGAAGACTAATGATTTAAAAAAAAACTATGTCTGTTTATCACTGACAAACATGGGTGTAATAGCCCTTTGACTCATCTTGGCTGCTCCGGGACCCTCAAGGGTCTACACAGTACAACACCTTCGAAGGGGCTGGCCTGGATTTCGCAGTGGGCCAGGAAGTTGGCACGGTGCCTCCACCCAGGCAAGTGGCACGGAATACCTGTGGGCAGATGACAGGTTACCACCCCCAAGGAAAATACAATGAGCTGCCCCAAGACACTTTCCCCACACAATAACAATTCCCCACTCCCAGTAATTCTATCGCAATAAGTCACAGCAACAATAGTTAACATGCAAACGATGAAAGTGTTTATTTGGGATGGGGGGGATAAAGGGAGAATATCAAGAAGCACAACACTTTTGCAAATCACTGATACCCCACAATGTAAACCCTGCCTCCCACCTTAGGGTGCACCCAAAATGTCCCTTGATGCGGTGGGTACTTCAACAGGGTGGTGATGCAGGCCTGGGGTCTTTCATCAGGGCCTAAATAACTTTTAACTAATGTCAACCTTGAACTTTCTGCCTGGGCACAGCATGGTTCTGGACGCAGTCCAGCCCAGAACTTACCCCCTGTAACCTACCTAGCTAGCTAGCTAATAAAGACTCCCCAAAACCACGGCTGTGGGTACTTACAGTTCAGAAGTCTAAAAAGAGGGGTGGGGTTCAGCTGGTGCAGGTGCAGTCAAACTGGTAGTTGCACAGTACCTTGGAGGTATCCCAATGGTGGTGCACCACCAGATCGCCAATTTGGATGACTGAATAAAATGAAGAAATCTGGTCTTCACCTGCTTGGCCTTGTCAACTTCACCCAGGGGCCTTTGTAGACAATTTTCACCAGGCAGGCCTGTCAACATATTCTGCCACTGATCGTCCTCCTCTTCTTCAGTTTGGGAAATGTGAAGCATGGCCCCCTATACCCTTCTGTTGCACACCCTGGTCACATGATTCAGCTGGGCTTTTGCACAGTCTCTGAACCCCAGCACTCTCCCTTTTGGTTGCTCTATGCAAAGCAGCAGAGGGCCTTTCCACAGTCTCTATCCACCACACACTCACATTCTCTCCAGCTCACAGAAAAACACAGTCTCTAGCCACCGCACACTCACACTCTCTCCAGCTCACAGAAAAACAGTGGCTCACACTTATCCACTGAGGGGAAGACACAGTACTTCAATCTGTCACTGGGGGTTACAGAATTTCTCAATTTTTAAATGCAGCTCCCACTCTTCGATTCAAAATGGAGCAAAACTCTCAAATCTCAGCTGCAAAACCCAGTCTTTATTCCCTCCTGTAGCACAGCCTGTGGATTCTTGAGGAAGACTGGGTCCAAAACAGTGGGAGCACATGCGCAGTACTTGGGCTCAGGAGCCCACAGCAGTCTTTTCAACACACACTATACTGCTCTCTTGAAGACTGTCTCTCTCTTTGGGCGGCAAACCAGTCCTATATCTAGCCTCTGGCAACACTTCATCTGATTGGCTGCCACATTTCCATGTCTTTTCTGTGCCCTCTGACTTTTCCCAGTGGCCTTCTGACTTTTGTAGTCTTATGGGGCCTGCGATCTTGGTTTTATTCTGTAGTCCTACAACCAGCCCTTGTTATTTATTGTTCAGGCCCTTATAAGGGCAGAAAACACTGGACATAACTGGAGGCTTTATTCTGTTGACCTCTGGCTCCACTGCCTGACCTCAAGCAGGAGATATCCTTAAGTTTTGGCCGTAGCCAAAATTCTCAAGCAGAGGCATGGTTTCTTTAAATTTCAGTCCTGGGCAAATGCACATGCACAGTAGTAAGCGGGTTGCCATCTTTTTTACATAAATACCGGCTGGTCAGTTTTTTTGCCTTCCAGAACTGACCAGAAAATTCCCATGTGCCCGGAGGCACCAAAACACCAACCAGACCTTGGCCCCTTTCAAGATATGGGTCGAGGAGCTGGAAAACCAATATACCATGGACAACTTATGGGGACAGCATCGGGGGAGCATTGGGGTCATAGCTACCACTGGTAAGTCCATTTGGGGGGCTTACATGAGCAAGAGAGTACTTGGCCAACATTGCTAAAAATGTAATGTTTGTAATAATTTGTAAGGCCGACGATGACACTGGTATATCCAGCAGCCTATAAGTGATAGATTGCTTGCCAGCAAAGATTCTCCTAAAATTTTCCTGCAGTCTAAAAATAGAATAACCTATCCTTGTTCTTGATGTAAAAGATAAGCAAACATGGATTAGTACTTCCAGTCCAAAATATTGTCTCCAAGAGTTAGACTTGGGTTTGTATAGTCTGTACAGGGCTAGCAAGCAAACATGAAAAATTCAGAAGTGTTTCAGAACAGACAGACATTTTGGGTGGAACACTCAGTAATGGATGGATAGTTTTACTGATCAATAAGCAGAAAGAGGAGGAGAGCAGCCAAGACATGGCAGCTAATTAATTTAACTGACGTCGATGACAATGGTAAGGCAGTGCAGACTAGGGGAAAACAGAACAGTATTGGCAGGATGAAATGAACTCCTGGTACTAGCAGGGATAACTAATTAGCACGTAAACACTCAACCTTAACCTCATCATTGTCTTGTGTCAGAACTAATAATGTTGGGATATATCATCCATAAATCATGGAGTTTAGTAGATCTTGTTAAAAATGGGCAGGTTTGCTTTTAAAAAAGTGAGCATCAACATTTTTTGTGGAATCGCACACTGTTTTGTAGGTGACTATATGGCCAGCAGCACTGAGTATTTGCTCTGAATATATTCTTGCCAGCTGACAACCGAGGTACTCAGTGGCTACCTCTGTTAAAAGTGGCCAGATGTTCTTTCTCTGGTACAAGTACAATGGAGGGTTCAGCCCCATTATCAGTGCCATGTTCTCATCCAGTTGGTCCCAACACATTATTTTGTCTGGCCTCTCTGGCAACACTATGGCAGACTGTGACCTGTTAGTTTTTTTAATTAAACCAGTTGGATAGCCATTTGCACACTGTGTTTTCACTGACAGACGATCCACTAAAAATGCCACCTACAGCTTAATCTGCATCAATGTCATTTGGCCTTCATCTGTTGTGGTCCCCCCCCCACCCCAGAAGAGGCTTAAAATAGGCAGTATGTTCTAGACCTTCTTTCCTGGTAATCCAGAACTAAATACATCAACCAGTTATGTTTTGTTTTTTATTAGAAGCAGTGATTATAGTTTTGGGTTGACTCAAGAACAAGGATAAGCCACCACCCCACCAATATTCATCACCAGCAGCACCTAGGGATATATACATTTCTGCTTCCCCTTCTCTACTTGGCTGGATATGCAAGTAATGACAGATCTTCTTGGGTTGTGCTTGTAGCTCTAGACTTTTTGAAGACAATATCTGTAGAAATAAGATGGATAAGCCAGTCATGATAGGATTTCCCATCCATAATGTCTTTTATGACATCAATGAATGTCCAGCATGTTTTCTTAAAGTGAGGCACTAACATGGTGACCATAACGTAGTCATCTGCTATATAAATTTTAGAAATGCATATGTCATATAAGATCCAGAAACAAATGATTTGATACCTTTTAATGGACCAACATAGATGTAACAACAAGAACAAAGTGCTCTAGCTTTTGGACCAACCAGTCCTTCTTCAGAAGCGTAATGGCAGTTATTTAGAAATAATACTTTTAACAACTAGATCATGCAGAAAAAACCAGAAAAAATCCCTACTGGTTTAAAATACTCATTTAAAAAATACAGATGATGATGTCAGAGAAGTTTAACAGTACCATGTTACCTTCAGCTAGGAGGGTCCCAGGGTCAAAGGTGTTTGTCATATAAGAACATTTAGTTAGACTTTTTCTAAGCTTAAACAAAGTGGTATCCTCCTTCTGTTGCTAATGGGACTTTATGCAGGTAAGTCACAGGTTAATCCAGGAAATGATGGGCAGTACTTATGTAGAATGACTGCATCAGACCATAAAACATATATGGCCTCCCAGAAGGGCTTCATCACACAGCGGAGAATCTCCATCCTCAACAATCATTAGGGCTGATGTTTCCCCCTCTCTTAGTAATATGGTACTGAATTGTACACTGGTGGATGGCCTTCTAGCAGCAATTGTATCATGAAGTAAATTAAATTCCACTTTCTGGCACATAGGGCTGGACAAAATTAGCAAATTCTGATTTTGAAGAACTTTCAGGAAATTCAGCAAATTTTAGGAAATGTTATGAAATTTTGTGGAATTTTCTGAACTCCTTTAATTGGTCATACCTCAGTGAGTCATAAAGCTAGAAGTCTTAAATGTGGTATTCATACTGTTTGGAAGCGGCCATAAAAGGATGACAAGCTCCATGACACTTTGATGAGGAGTGGGGAAGTTATAGAGGCTCAAAGTCTGGCAATGTATTAGTCATGTGAAAATTTCTGAAAATATTTCTATACTTACCACTTAGCCACCTTTAAAGCTAGATAATTAAAAATGTATATGTAACCCCCTTGTTCCCAGGGGTTATTAGAATCCCACTTAGAATCCGTGGCAGGCAGGGAGAGGCAGCTTGTGAGATGCCAGTTAAATGGGTTCACACTGTTGCACTCTGTTCTCAGTTTCCGCTGAGCTGGAGTGATGATGTCACCTTAGAATTCTCGCAGCAGCATAAGCCACAATGGAATGCTATCTGCAGGGGTTAGCAGTAGAATGTTGGGAGATTCAAGTCAGTTTCAAGAGAGAGACTCAGGAGAGTGAGCAGTGCTGCAGAAGGCAGCTCCTCAGAACTAGTTCTGAGAGAGAGTTACCTTAGAAAAAAGGGGTTGTGTGTTCTCACCCTAGAGAGGAACACAGAAGACCAGTTGGGTGAAGTGGTAGAGACCATTCCTGGGAGGTTTTCCAGTACCCCGTCTCCAAGAGTTAGACTTGGGTTTGTATAATCTGTACAGGGCTAGCAAGCAAACATGAGAAATGCTGATGTCCCCTGGTCCAGCCTGGAGAGGGTGAAGCTACCTGACTGTTGTATTCTTCTGTGAGTACCTAAGACTTTCTGTGGAAAAAGCCCTGGGGCACCTACAATGCAGTGGTGAGTTTTGCTCTGACAAAGAGACTATTTTCACCAAGACTGTGTTAAAGTAAAAGTGTCCACCTACTGTGGGGTCAAAGGAATACTTGCCAAGTACAGAACTTTTAGATTGTGCATGGCTTAAAAGCATCTGCAAAAATTGGGGTCTAGGGTAAAGACATAGCCACATACGGAACTTTTAAAGTCAGGACACCTCCTTAGAGTGAACTATAGAATGTTAAATGTGCAAAACATTTCTAGAGAGCATCTACAAACAGTGTTTTGAAGAAAGGTGTTGTAACCAGATGAATGGCTGAGTATAGATCTGGGAGCGAAAGGTGAGAGACCCCCCATCTGGAGCAACCAGGTTTACCTCTCTGGGTTCAGTTTGGGCACCTATGTTTTCTATCAGCACGTTTGGCCAATGTCTGAGGCAAGCACCCAGATGTGGGATTTTGGATTTCCCTGAGAGCCAGAATGTGCTCATGGGTGGTTTAGGAAGCCACCATCAATCTCCATGCAATATGGAAAAGTGTCCTGGTACTGGCCAGGTGCCAAGTCATGGGAAAGAAGAGAAGTGTACCAGTTCGGGCTGTGTGTGCCCAGATCCATTCAGAACCTGAGGGTTTGTTGTGAGGAAGTGTGCTTTGTACCTCAGTAATCTGCATTACCAGTGAGAGTAGCCCTGTGGGGGTCCATCTTTGCTTTGTTATTCTCTGTGTTATGTGAATAAAAGCCACACTCTAGAATCCCAGCCTGGTTTAGACATTACAGTTATTGCTTCCAGTGTCCGGATTTACTTGGGTGCCCCTGACCAGAAGTACAAACCTAGCATAATGCTGAGCAAATGTTTTCTACCAGGGGCCCAGGTTGATGGCCATGCTAAATGGTCCCCCCAGGTGTGAGCCAGGTAGTTGCCACACTTGGTTTGCCTGTCTGAGGATGGCAGGCTCTGTAGTAGAAGTAATGGGTCATACAGAAACTGTGAGAAATTTGTAGTGACTACCCCCACCCCTCTCGGTGGCGCCTAGAGGTGAGAGGGGCAGCCCTGCTAGTAGACCCAAGGGGGGCCGGTGGGGGGAGGTTACATATATGCATACTTTCTTGGAAGAGTCTTAGAAACTGCTAAACAGAGAGCTACTTGGTTTCGGCAAAGTGTAAGTTACAGGGGTTCAAAATTTCACAGTTTAATTTTTTGCTAAATTGCGTATAAATTTTTGAAAATATTAGGATGTTTATAGCTCTACTGTTATTGCAAGTATACATTCAAGATTTGGCATGCATAGGTATTGTCAATATATCCTAGAATCTAATTAAGCTGGATAAATGTGGCTAGTAGGTTAACATTTATTGTGGATACTTTAGAAGTTACTAACTAGCAAAATGTACTCAAAACTTCATGGACGCATAATAGGTAAGGCTACTGGAATTCCACTTGTTGAATTTAACTTTCACAAAGCACTTATCACCACTGAATCACCTTACCTGCACTAGCATCATGGCCCTGCAATGCTCCTCCAACACTCCTGTGACAGTGATGCCCAGCATCATGTTCCATCATGAATCACCTTACCTACACTAGCATCATGGCCCTGCAATGCTCCTCCAACACTCCTGTGACAGTGATGCCCAGCATCATGTTCCATCATGAATCACCTTACCTACACTAGCATCATGGCCCTGCAATGCCCCTCCAACACTCCTGCGACAGTGATTCCCAGCATCATGCTCCATCATGGCTAACGATATCCAGATACTTTGGTCACAATGTCCAAAGCTGCAGCTAGTGAAAATATACATTATTATCTACAGGGTTGCTAAAGAGTCAGCAGGTGGCACTGCATAGTAACAATGCTGCACATGCATGTGCTTCCACAAGTCATTGAGTAATTGAACTCCACTGGATAGCTTGCATATTGCCAAAGACAGGCTAGTGCACAGTGATGTTTATGACTATTCTTCATGGTTTGTCACTCAAGAGAGTGACCTGATACTTGGCACCACCATATTTTAACTATGGAACCTCCTATGAATGCTACCTTATTGACACTTTACCCAGCCTTTACCTTCCTCAACAATGGCAACTCAAGTGTATGACTAGGCAAAAGGTACCGACAGGACTTCGACAAAAGTATCGCAACATTCCACAGTTCCACAAAACCTCCTGAAATTCAACTTTACTTACTGATATCATTTTGGATTCTTTGGCTGCTTATAACTTGGCCAGACTTTGAACAAGATTTTAGAAAGTTGACACACACACCACCTCTTTTTTTCTCCATGTTACTTTTTCTCCTGGCTGGCAGATCTTCTCTCAGGGATATATCCTGTTCACAGGGATATACCCTGATCAGGCTGAACAGAGCAGTCATTCAGTTGGCTATCGAGTTTTTCTCCCACATTTTTTCACTCCTACCTTCCTTAGTAGGGGCAGTTGCTCTGTCAGAATCCCAAAGCCACAGCTTCCCTTGCACAGTATCAAGCTCCCTGACCTAGCTGCAGGAGTGACTGTGTTGGTGGAACCCATTGTCAACCATCCCTTTCTGAGATATACTGCTAAGTGGTAGCTGTCTTGGCCATGGCTTGCCTCCTGGTGTGACTTCCAGGGCTCACTTTTGAACCCGGGTCACCAGTATCATATAAGTGTGATGCTGTACTGCTGGCCCATTGGACTAGCCTCAAAGCCTAATATTTAGGGTCAGTGAACCTAACACAATTGGTGATATTTCGTTCTCTGGTTTTAAAGTTATAGAGGCTTACAATTTTCAGTTTGTATAATTGCAAAATGTAATTTTAACATTTCTGTAAATTTGGAGACTTATTCCTCAGTCATGTTTAGTGACAGAGAGTTGAAACTTAGTACATTTCTGTACAGACTTTGGTAGAGTCTTCACACCACATTTGTTGCAATTTGGATGCATACTTTATAAATTAGATGGAAATAACTGAAATCACAATTTTGGCAACATTTTGTAAAATTTTTGCAGGACTTTCACAGAAGCAAAATCGTAATTTCACCACAATGTTGCCAGCGCAGATAAATGTCACCCAAACCTATTGCCACATCTTTTTTTTTCAGGCAGTGAATGGAGAGCTTGTTCAGCTGCTGAATCTCATATAACAGCTTCCATTCCTTTAAAGAATGTTTGAAGTGCTACAAAAGTTTTTCGACACCCCTACACAATTTTTCACTCTGATGTATTCCTTGTCTAGAAATCCCTAAACTTCTAGGTTTATACAGCGAGCAAAGTTCCTGACTGCCTTTACAATATGCTTTGCATTATTGAACATGATAAATCCTGAAGTTAGTGAGCGTGGTGTGAGCCACTCATCAAACTTCTGCTTAATGCACTCTGGGAGGTTTTCAGGATAATGGTCTTTTTCAAATCCAAAGTCCCATAAAGCCACCTGCTTGGGAGATCATAGATACAGGGATTTGCTTTTACTGCTGCTGCCACCGAAACCAGGGGAGGAAAAATGGAAGGAAGAGGGGATGTTTTTCCAATGATTCATCACTGTCATGTGATCTGTGGCCTGACCACTCATCCATATGTCAGTTGCGATATGAGCCACTGAAACAAAAAGTGTGCTCACGGCAGGTGACATAGTCTTGCAGACACTCTGATACAAATCTAGAATTGCCACTGTGAGGAAGTACATACAGACTGGAATTTGGTATCTTGGCACTGCTGCTTGTTTAAGCAATAGAAAACATTCATGACTTATAAATGAGAATTGCAGCAAGTCCAAGATTAGCCTTTCCACAATTGTTTGCGTTAACTTTTTGGCCTCAGGCCTGTTGGATTTATCTTTCTACCTCATTTCCAGAGACTCAGCCAGAGACAGTTGACTTATTTTAGTTTTAGGTTTACCTGTTGGCTGGGTCCTACTTTTGCCACTCCTGGGGTGGGTGGGGATTTGTGACCTCTCAGAGAAGGGAGACTCAATGAGCTACAGAACCTAAGAATGGAGAACGATTAGGTTTATG